>VZSF01003620.1:156816-538356 GCA_013398295.1 Chionis minor | reverse complement strand
CCCCCTTTTTAGAAACACACAATGAACCTTTAAAAAAGTGAAGCTGCTTTCAGAATTGCTATCGTCATGCAGATCAATTTGGAACAAAGTCCTGCCTCCCAATCTATTCTAATTTCAATGTACACACTCTGCTGGCTGGCTGCCAGCATGGAGCTCAGGAAATGATAAATACCCATTTAGTCACAGACGCACAGATTTCCCTGGGATGGTAGGTTGGGGCTGCTTTAATATCCCCAAACTTACTGCACATTTACACATTCACTAACGTCACTCAGAGTGATATTATTATGCTGGGTGTAGGAATGACACACGGGGGGGAAAGGACACAACTTACACATGCTCTTCAAGAGTACCAAAGCTCTGAGTCTTGTTTGCCTGCCCTGAGTTGATAGCCTTCCACCTCAAATAACTGGAATAAAAAATCTGGTTGGACTAATCTAATTCGAAACAAGCTGGCCACAGCCAGATACTGTGAATCTCAAATGTCTTATGAGCTGGTTAAGATAACTATTTGACATGACTATTGGGTACTAAACGTATCTCTCTGTTGTTATAAGGTCCAGCACATTATGCAAGGAAAATAGGCTGAATGTATTGATGTGTTTGCCCACGGGCTTGATTTTTTTTTTTTCTCTTTCTGAATTGCTGGGGAGATTTGGAGCTTTTATGTTCATCTGGGATATTTCCAGAAAGGGGGTGAATTAATAGATTTGGATGATTTTTCCATATGACTAAATCTTATATCCTTCTCTCCAATTATTTGAGGACTAAATGTTTTGCTTTTGCAAAGGCTAAATCTAAAGTCAGGGTAAATACTTTCCAAAGTGGTTTGAATTTTTTTAATGCTTCTCTTGCTGATATGTTAAGTAGTTGAGTACTGTTAAAAACATCAGCTTTAGCAAACCCTTGAGTAAAAGCTGGCAGCCTACAATGCAGGCAACCCCAATAACTGGAATAAAGTTAACAAAGAAGCTAGAATTTTTCATTTATGTTAGCAAGTCATTGAAAGACCAAATACTTGGTTATAGAGTAATTATGGATAATTAACTACAACTGTAGGCAAAAAAGGTCTCCACAATTAACTCAGAGCCTTGTAAAGTATCTGATGTGCAACGACAATGTCAAAAACACATTCCTGTTTTCACTGGTATTAAATACAAACATATGTTTTGAGCTGTATTCTTTGCTGTCCTAAGTTTCTTCTCAGATTATGAAACAGGGGATTGCCCTGACCCTCATTTCAGTTTCTTGGTCCTCTGCTCCCATCTCAGTGCAGGTGAGAACAGCCAGTTCTATGGTTGCCCGTTATATGGGGATTGTGGGAGGTTTGCTTCTTTTCCTCATTCCAGTACAGTCCTTTCTCACACCCACAGTGTGGTGGCCATGAAGATCCTCCATATAATACCTCTCCTAGGCAGAGATTCTCCTGAGAGATGCGTGGCATTATTACAGCATTTGCAATTCATGAGAGTCTGAGGACAGAATAAGACAGAAAAGCGGAGCTCGATGTCTCCAACGTTGTATCAAGTGGTGCTGAGTGAAATTCCTCATTATTATCTAAAGACATAGGTACAAAAATTAAAAAAAAAAAAAATCACCGAACAGACCACCTAAATGAAGCACACATCCATTTCTGTCTTTCTTTTTACTAAGCTTTCAAATGGTTGCTGGGTTTTAAAAAATACTGCACAAGGACTGCCTGTAGCAGGAGCCTCTGCCAGCCGCCACCGTTAAGCCAGGCTGGCAGAGCAATGGTGACATTGCTTCCCACCCCTCTGAGTAGGGGCTTAAGCGATGTGCTTACCTTGTGAGAAGACAGAAACACGCAGAACAGTGGCATCGCCGTTGTCTCAGAGGCGTGAGGTCACAATTAAAATGAAGGACACAAGTACACAGCTTGCTCTGGCTCAGTGCTGGCTGTATGAAGAGATTTGTGTTGGGGTCATTTCACTTACAGGTCTATGGTGCAGTGTCTACAGGTGAGCTCGTTCCTCTCAGCTTTCTCTGTTTTTGTTGGGAGAAACAGGCATTGACAGAGCATAATTCTTAAGATTTATTTTAGACAATATGGCCTGAATCACTCTAAAAATGCCTTTATCTATTGAGGGGAGCCCAGGGTCACTTTTTCAGACATACATGTCTACCTAATGATATATAAAGTCAGTGAAATGAATCTATGCATGATTCCTGTTTAGGGAATAATGAAGGCAAGTACCTTAAAAATTATTGATTTGTTAATTCAAATGTTTAACTAGATGTTTATACTATATGGTAGGGAAGTTTTGGTTTCAAATCTCCTAACAAGACATTGCTAATGTGAGTCTGCTTTTGTAAAATTAGTATTTAATAACACCCTGACTCTGATCATAACATGTCAGTAAAACAGTTTAGACTTGAAATAAGTTCCTAAAGTTTTAACCAATGGATATAGGTTTCATAAGCATTTGTAAATTAAATTACTTGGGAATACAGACAAAATATGTATAGGGCCCAAAAGCAAAGAAGAAATCCCTACTAAGTGTCCTTTTCAAGTTTCTATAAAGGCAAGAAGTGTTTTCAAGTATAGAATTGCTAAGGATGTGACTTTCTCAGGAAACTTACTTGATAATTACTGTTAGTTCTAATTTACATCTCACTTTCTTCTGTGCAGGCATGCAATATTCTTTCAGTATTTCATAGACCAATTTAGAAGAACGAACTTAATATGAAACAGGTATTTAGCTAGACCATCCTTATCTCCAGCTCCATCTTTTTCCAACAATCTACCAGAGTTACTAGTTTCAGTTGTCAAAATTCCCCTGCCAAACATGGAATATATTTTATATGATACTTTTTCACTTGCTTGCAAATCGAAGTGTGTGGACGTACCTAAGCGTGAAGAGGGTTGAGTAGCTGTGTGACCACAGCCACGCCATGGGCTGTGGGATGCTAGGCTTGTCAAACCTGATAGTGACACCTGGGGGCTACTGCAGCCTGGACCTTAGCTTATGTCTAAACATGTTATGTGTGAGTAATTGTTAATTAAGTTGTACCGTAAAAATTAATTTGCATTCATAATGACAGAAAGAAACGGTCATTTGCTTTGCAGAGTGTCTGTATTCCGTATTAAATTAATCTCTAAAATGTTGCACTAAGCTATATATTCTGATTCTATCACATGCCAGTTTTTTTGTCTTCTTATAATGAATAATCATGAGGGCACAGTGTATTGACAAACATTACCATTACAGAATAAGAGAGGAAAGCAAAGTTCTTCTTATCTCAGAGAAAAGGAAATGTATTTTGGGAATGAAGTGGCTAAGATACAATAAATTAAGTTTAGCACTCACTCATATCTATACAGGGATGTTTGTGCTTTCCTAGTATTGGTCTGTGAGTCATTGCATCCTTTATCTGGTAATATGGTTAAATTCCAGGGTTATCTTGGCTTTTTCTTCCTCTTCAACAGAGACACAAAGATTTCCTTGAATGTTACATTCTCCAAGGTCAGCAAAACATTGTTTTCTTTCAGTGATTTGGGAAGGAAAAGCATTCCTGGCCTTTAAAAATATGTATTGTCTACTACTGGATTTGCAAAAGAAGACTAATCAAATCTCTGTGAGCTGGAAAAGTTGTTTTGCATCAAAGCTATTTAAAACAGAATCCGGGTTAATAGTAACAACAGTTTTTAGATGCACAGGAGAGCATGTGAAATAGAAAGCACTATTCAATACAGGCACTTACAGGAGGGTTACTTCAATTTATGCATCGATCACTATTGGAGATATCACATTTGTAGCTGTCCAGGCCTGATGTCTTTTAGTGTACATCTCCATCCTGGGATGAATAAAACCACACCATGTTTTGCTGCTCCCTGTTAATTCTGCTGAGAGGGAGCCTGAAGAAGTTCTGGCTGAATTGTACAAACAAATAAAACTCTGTAATACTTACTCCAATTTAAAATGGGACTGGCAGTCCATTTGCTTACTAAATTTCAGGATAAGTTTTCCATGGACATTTCATTTGCTGAGGGTAAATTCCAAATACACTCGCAGGAGGGAAATTGTAACCTTGTGTACTAATGTGCTTATAGACTGTTCACTTAAAAATTACACACATCTGTTGTTTTGGTGATGTGAGCAAAACTCTGCAAACACTTAGTACCAATAATAAATAACTTTCCTGAGGTGTTTGGTTGTTTCCCAGATATGAGTTAAAGAAATTAAGTCTAACGCTTTCCCCCAATTGCTTTTGAATTTGTAATTAAGTCCATATGAGAAGAACTGTTGGGTGGATTGGGGTGAATAAAGCGCTAATAAAAACAGCTCTCATTTTCTGGCCAGTCACTGTTTTCCTTCCCTTGTGCACCAGTCGCCATTCCAGGGATCACTGCCAGAGCTGCAGCCATGTCCCCTGGGACTTGACACGTCTTTCAAAATAAACAGGACAGAGGATGTGGACGAACAAATCAGTTACACAGAACCAAGTAAAGCTTCAGAAGCGCCACCAACATCCTGTGGGTCTTCTTGCACCTTGGAACCTTGTTTTTACCATATACCATGGAATAAGGATATGGACATGGGTATTTCCAGTGAGGTAGTGCTTAATTCCCACCCCTACTTATTTTAGGATCTTTATGACTAAACCCAGAACTTGATTAAAATGCAAGTCCTGCTGTATCCCCCTTTAAAGTTATCTTAGACATTCCCATTGCCTTAATGAAGCTGAAATCAAGCCTGTAGATTGGCATCTCAAAGGAAAATGTGGGCACTACAATAAAATGATGTGGGTGAATCAGTAGGTGTCAGATTGCTGAGTCCATAATGAATAATTATCTCAGCATAATTATGTGTGCTGTTTTTCAGGCAAGATGTAAAACCGAGGTCCTTTTGTGTCCTGGTAATTAAAAACACATCTCTTGTGCGACTGCACATTATGAAAGAACCTCTCTTTTGGAGAATATGGTCTGCTAGTAGTATCCAAGGTTGGATAAGAAACTATTATACTGATAATTAGAGTTGGCTGTCCTGTATAATTTTCTCTTCCAGCATCTCCAATACTCATTTTTGCATTTTAATTTCAGTTTATGCACATATTTTATAGAAGAAATCACATGTTTTACTTTCTTTGATACTTTCTAGTTGCATGTATATGAACAGGGTTTTGGTATCCCCCCTGGGTCAGTTTTGATAATTTTTGAAAACTCCTTGAGTTACAAACTGGTAAAAATTAGGAGAATACCCTTAAGATATAGACCTAAATGTTCCCTCCATTCTTAAACTCTTCCCTCAGTATCTGTTGTTGACCACTTTCAGAACAAGATCTGGGACTACACATACTTTTTATTTTATCCAGAATGGCCATGCTTAGGTTTCTATGTAACATAACTTAACTGCTGACAATAAATGTCCCACCATTAGGATTTCTTACCAAGGCAAGGAAACAAACCTGGTTTTCAAAAGAATATTGAAAGTTTAAGTAGATTATTTTCTCTTGAAGAAATGTTACATGGGAAATATTTTTCTATAGAAATATTCCTGATCTATTTTACTACCGAAATGGGCATCTCTTATCAAGATTTCTTGCACTTTGTGTAAGTTATGGTAGTTTTTTGGACATTATTCCTTGGCCTGCCCTTGGAGCTATTATGGGAAATTGGATGTAGGATAATAATTTCTCATGCTTCATCCAAATTCTTCAGTGTATCCTCTCTTGGATTTGCTAGGTGCCAATACAATTATTTTGAGTGGAAGAGTCATGAGAGAACAAATTTTGATGAGGCATAGCTAAAACCACTTTCATACATCTATCCCAGAGATAACCATTGAAGGATAGTTTCATGAAAAACAGTAAGTCTGTCTAATTAAAACTGCATTTCTGACCTGCTGCTCACAGTCAGATGAAAGAACTGCCTTAGAATACAGTGACAAACCAGGCATTGGGATTTTTCTAAAACTTTTTCTGTGATTGTTTGCTGACCATAAGCAGTAAGTGCTGCTTTTGGCTTTACCCTTCACTGCCCGTAGACTGTGCCTGTGCTGCCTGTCAAAGTGTGAATTTGAGATGAGTATTTTTTTTTCTTCTCGTAAAATTGGAGGAAAAAGAATTGGAGACATGAAACTTCCAACTCTGAAGCCAGGCACAAAAAATGGAAACCTGGAGAGAAAATCTACTTGTCTTTTTTATGTCTTCTTAACTGGGACCTGAAAGAAGAGGAAAGGGTCCCTTCTATCATTCAACAGCAAGGAGAAGGAGGAAAGCAAATAGAGTGAAGAAGATGGCTTGGCCGTTGTAATGGCAACTAAGAGATGAGAAGAAAACCACTAATTACTCTGTGATCGATATCCAGGAGAAAGAATGACCTCATGCTTTAGCAATTCAGGCATTTGAATCTCATGTGAAATTGTAACATGGTTCATTTGCTTTGTGACACTACATGATGAGGTGGCTTTAAACAAAACAACATTTATTCTAGCTGAAGTTTGGTCGGTGGTGAGTGCAATTCTGAGCTTATCAAGAAATCATCAGGACAGCCGTGTCTTTGGTTAGGTTTTGATTAAGAAGGAAACCTGAGGTACTGGAAGTAATGTTTCAGACTGTTTGGAAAATAACTGCGTATGTATATCCAGGTCCTGATCCCGCTACCATGTTGTAAGAACCGAATAATCAAATAAGGAGTTGCGACTTTATTATATTTCAATGTGTGTCCTGGGCTGGTAGAAGTGTGGAATCAGATCTGGCAGTCAGGTGTTGTCTGCAGTGAGCTACCCCTGGGGCTCAGGGGTACCCTGTGCCGATGGAATTGTGAGACCTGGGCTTGCCGTGAGGCATTGTCAAAATAAAGAGACATGTCATGTGCTCGAAGAGGTATGGAATAAGGCAGTTCTCAAGCAGGAGACTGAGGTGTTTTTTTCTTTTGTGTTTGCCAAGTGCATTTACACATGGAGTTCTTGGCTGCCACTTGTGCAGACTTCCCTCGGAAACATTTTCCATCTGTCATGCTCACATGCAAAAAAACCCCTGGAGATTCCACCCCCAACCCTGAAACGGAGCCTCTCTTTGTCTCTTACAGCTTTCAGCAAGACTTTTATTAAAGAGATGGGGAGGGGAGGAAAAAAATGCAGGCAAGGTGCTTTCTAGCATTTCGTAGCAAGAACTACAGCCAGCAGGATCACAAATGCCTTGGGATGGCAAGGAGAAAGAGATTCAGTTTCACCTTGACTCCTTGTTTCATCCGCTAGCAATCCTCCCTTTATCTGCAGCACTCTAAGCTCCATCAGTTGCTCCATCCCGGCCTACTAAGAATTTAGAGTCTCCTTATCTGTGGAGGACAGTCAAATAAAGTGCATCCAGAAATTCTTAACACTGCCTTCTCCTATACTTAGAACTGCATGTAAAATGCCAGCCACCTTCTTCACAACAGTAGCAGAGAATTCTTTTTGAATAAGTTTCCTAAGAATATTCTGTCTTTTAATACCTTACTGATATCAACACGGTCCAAAAAAAAAAAAAAAAATCACTGAAAAAATACACCTGAAGAATGGGCATCCTAAGCCTGAGTGGGGATGATGCAGAGAAAATACATGGGTCTGTTATATCTCCTTTCTTCAAAACTGTAATTATTTTGCAAATATCTGTGATTTGCAGAGGGCAAACTTTGTGACAGAGTTTTATAATCTGTACAAGACACATACTGCATAGATTGGAATTTAGGATATCAGACAGCAAGAAAGCTGATTGGCATATTAGGGTAACTATCTTTTGAACATATAGAGTCTTTCTTTAATAGAATTCCCTCAATTTAAATTTCTACTTCACATACCATGTGAAAGGAAGCTGTATATTCAGAAAAGCTGAATGGCAAGGCCTGCTTCAAAGACTGGCGGCTGTGCCTATCATTGACAGTGGAAGTCTGAAACTTCTGTTGTATTTTAGTTACACTTTGCTGGTAGGGACTTTAAAAATGATCTTTACGTGTAAGGATACTGGAAATAAATCTAGCTCTTATTTTTCAGAAGGCCTTTTTGGCTTTCCCTGTCTACTCTCCCCTCCTAGCTCTACACCAGCCATTGCCCTCAAGGCACCGGAAACAGCAGGTTAGCACATTTTCCGTGCAGATATATTGGACCGCCAGCCATTAACCAGGCTTCTTCGGCTCTCCTGCGCACCACCACAAGGTGTGCCAGGCTGTGGCCGGGCTGACAGGGCTTTGCTGTGACTCATTATAACAGGAGGCACAATCAGCTGATGCAGTAAAAAAAAAAAAAAAAAAAAAAAAAAAGGTTTATCAAGGATAAAGAAAACAAGTTATAAGTTATTCAGAGGGAAATGATCCATAACTGCTTGTTATTAAAACCTTTAAGAATTACTCGTATAAGAAGAAAGGAATTGCATAATAGATTTAACTCCCTGGTTTGTTCTCAGGACATGTGTGAGTTAGGGCAAAACTCTCCTGGGAGCCAAAACACACAAGTGCCAAAGGTGCTCTTCGGCAGGCCTTTTAAAGGTGTTTTTACTGAATTTAATGTTTTACTGATTCATTCTGTGTTGGTAAAAAAAGAAGGTGACAACCATGTGAAAGTTTCATTTCTTTTGAGAAGAAGGAAGACAGATTATGAATTGGAAAAGTTCCTTTGAGACCTCCCTCCTTACAAGTCCAAAAAAATGAATACAAATCTAATGATATCATTGTTAATGAAAAACATATAGACACAAGAAAGTAGTCTCAGCTTACCAGAACCAGCCCTGTTGCAGAGATTGTCATTGTATCCTTCTCTGCATCCCTTTTCAATTTTTCCAATAGTTGCTGTACGCTGTTATCCAGCATCCGTGTTTCACCGCAGAGGAGCCTGCAATTCAGTTTTGGCTGAAGAATTCATGGTTTGCAGGGACGAGAGGGGAAAGGGTAGAACAAAATGGCAAAAAGGCAAGATAAATCTTGCAGTGCCCTCTGATCTCCATGGTCTGCTGCCTGCCAGCAGCGATCCCAAGCAGAGTGCAGATGCACAGACATGGATATATGCTGCCAGTCTCTCTCCTCTCCCCTGCAGTTGGCTTTGCCTTGCCAGCTGTTCTCATACTGCAGGAAGATATTCCTTATTCCTAGGCCTGCAGGAAGAAGGGAGATGAGGGAAGGAAAAAGAGGCGGATGCCAGGATGTGGGGGCAGAGGGGTTCTGCCAGATGCTCCTCCAACTTCCCCACAATGACTGTCTCGCTGTGCCCATCCCATCTTGGGGGAGACTGTTGGTTGCAGACCAATATGGGCAATTACATGGGAGATGTCACACTGTGTGTGTCTGATGGACAAATTGCCATGGTACTTGCCTATCCATATATTATATACATAGCAACGCACAGATTCGTGCTGAGCAGTCAAGGCTCTGATCAGAGTGGGATGAGATACAGAAACTCATATATATGCACATGCAGTTAAAGATGTGAAAGGTTGATGCCATCTTGTTCTGGGTGCCAGAATAGCTTATTATAGTCACAGTGCTGAGGTTACCTCATGTTTATATTCTAATATCCTGCTTTTAATAGCTATTAGCATTCAGAAACTGTTCTCTGTTCCAGATGTGGTTTCCGTCCAAACGTGATTTTATTCGGAAAGTTTGAACAAGAATGTTTCTGGGGTTTTTTTTAAGGGTTTGGGGTTTTTTTTATTTTTTATTATTTGAGTTTGAGAGGGATGGGAAAATAAAATTACTTTTAAGTCCAAAAAACTATTCAGTTCTGTGCTTTGGTCATGGGATGATGAAAAAAGGATTTGAGTCAGACTAAATCCACCTGCTTTCTCTGGGGGTGTGCCTAGGGAGAGGCACCAGCAAGTCTTCTCTTAGAACAGCCTCCAACCTGTGTACATTAGGACTTCATTTGCGTACATTAACTGAGTGGAGGACAAAAAATACCTCTGCCAGAGGAAATGAAAGATGTGAGGTCAGTGTAAGAGAAAACAAGGGCTGTGGGTGAAGAAGGAAAGTGTGATGTGCTGGAGCTGGAGACATTCTCTGAAAAAGATAGGGAGGGAGGACAGAAGGGTGAATTACTCATATCTCTGATCAAAAAGGCATTACTATGCTTTAGTTGTTTCTCATTCTTCTCACCATTTTTTGGCAGTTGCATTGCCTCTGGGAAGGCCCTTGGCATCATTTCTTATTTTGTTCCTGTGAATGTCTTTCTGTCAGCTTGTGGTGAATGCTGCTTGCACTGCTTGACTGAATTCCTTGCAGTGCTTCTCCAAGGGCCACAGGGGTGTCGCGTAGTCATGTATTTTCTTTAGGTTGCCAAAAAGAATTTTCAAAAGAAAAATGAAAAAGGATTTTCAAAAGAAATTTAGGGATCAAGCACTGGAACCTGGGACCTATGGATACTCCAAATATTTGCAAATGAGCACATGGGAAGACAGAAGCAGCATCACCTAAGAGTCTTTTTAGATGGCTTTTAATCAGTGTGTTTCCAGAATACTGTTTGTCTCTGGTGCATAGTTATACAACCAGTTATATGGTTGACCCTGTAAAGGAACTTGCCCTTTTAAAATGCCCAGGTGAAAGGTGAGGCGAGAGGTAGGTGTAGCTGTAGTGATCCTGACTGGGAGACCATTGTACACCGAGGAGCGAGTGATCCATGTAAAGTTATCCTAAGTAGGCACGGACCTGTGCTGTGCTGCACTCAACTGCCTGTGTCGCGCTACACAGACCCTTTGGCTGCAGGACAGACCCCACCAGCTCACCGCAAAGGAGCCTGGCGGCAGCTCCCCCTTGGTACCAGTTCTTACGCCCCCTGCATGGCCTCCCCTCTGTCTAACAGTGCAGTGAGAAGTTCTCGTGGGAGCATCACTTCTGTTGGACTGTAGAAATGCTGAATAGAACTGTTTTCTTGCAAGAAAAACCTGTAATAACTCAAATGACTGAAATGGTGGCATCTCTTCCACGGATGGGTTCTGCCCAGCATTGCTGCACATGGATTGAAGTCTCTTTGATGCTGCACCACCTAGGGTCCGCATCATCTAAAGGGATGCTATTCTCTCCTTATAGAGTTAGGTCTAATAATAATCACTTTAAATGATGCCTTACAGAGTTTGTGTGCCTTTCTCACTGGGATCGTAACGGGCCAGTACATCCTGCTGCAAAACATTAGTACAAAGCAGAATTGTACAGATCTCTGTATGCAGCAAGATAACTTTTGATAAGACTATTTATTGATAGGCCCAAAATATGTCTCAATTTTAACAGACCCTGATGTGCTGAATCTAGAAACAAAAAGTTTTGGAGAGGTGACTGCCATAGGGAAACAGAAGTGAATTCGTAAGTCGTTTAATGTAGGAGATTCAAAACCTACACAGGAAGGAAAAGGTCAGACTGGATCAGATCAGCTTTTATGAAGGGTTAAAAGGGGGAAATAAACAGAAGTTTGGTGTTCCTTCAAAGATATCAGCTATTACTGTCCAGTCAGGGAGCAACTATGTGACATGCAACACTTCAAGAAAGAAGTGGCTAACAGCCTCATGCCAGTGTTACACAGTTCATGATCAAACATGAGGAAATCGTCCTTACAAACATCAGACCATTTGCACACCCCATGACAGGGAAAGGGGAAGCTTTTGATGCAATGGAGACATTTTCAAAATCTATCGGAATCACGTGAAAAGCTCCGGAGAGACCACTTCTCAACATCTGAAGACACTGAGGGCTGGAAAATCACAATGCAGTTCACTTCAGGACCTGAAATAAATTTCAGCACTCAAACAGTGCTGAGGGGCAAACAGTGCAAAAAAGGAATTGTCACTCAATAATCTCCGACCACCATAAATGACACGGGAAATGGAGCTTACACTGAACTTAGGGTCTGTGCACACTAAGACTCTGGAGTGACTCGTGAGCTGAATTCATCCCATCTGCTTGCAGCACTTTGAAAAACTGAAAAAATTGGTTGGCAAAGATCAAGGATTTTGAAGATGGTAAATTTGGATGAAACCAAGTATGTGATAAAAGAACTGGAGATCTGGCTACAGAGCCTATTGCCTGTATTTACTTGCAATAAACAGGCGTATGTACACAACACTGCCCTGCTATGCTCATTAACTTGGAGCTGCACCTGTGGAACACCAAAAAGGACATGCTTAGCATGAAAAGCGAGGTATGCAGGCAAGAGATGTGAAAATCAACTGTGATATGTGGCTTGTCACAGGAACAGGCACCAATCTCAGTTACGAGAGTAGCTGTGCTGACAGAGATGTGACTCATACGGTTCAGTGCAGCTTAGGAATGATTATCAGTGATCTGACTAACAATTCGTCATAGGAGAGGATCAGAATTATTTGCCAATAAGCTTACGGGCAGCAGTAGTGGAGCATCTTCATTGTTACACCTCCTTGTGTTTCAAGAGAACTTTTCAGTTCAGCGTGGCTGCAGGTGTGAAGCATGGGATACCAATTTTGACTTGTTTTACCTCTCCAGAAGGGAACATGAGACAAAGGAGAATGCAACTCTACTAGGGGAAATGTCTCTGCCTCTGAGTTCATTGGGAATGACTTGAAAGGGCTGCTCTTGGAAACACCAACTGGAGATCAGCCGGTGCTGACAGCATGTGACAACTTCTCCAAGTATGAGATAGAGCAGCCACACAACCATAAAAAAACCCCTGACAGTTAGAGATACATTACATAGTTTTTGTTGGCCTTCAGCCATCCTTTTTTTTTTTTTTTTCTTCACTGGATTATTTTAGGACTACAGGAACCTATGTTTCCCTCTAGCTACATCTCTGTGGTTAGGTGCTCTGACAGTCCTAAGACTTCAGAAGATGGGAGAGCAGAGGAAGAACAGTCAGGGAGTGTCTGACAGAAAGACTATGTATTGATGCTAAAAAGAAAATAAGGACATGAACATCTGGGACACAGAACAGATGTGGCTAAGCAGACAGAAAAAAGCAGAGGGAAAAAAAACCCCTAGAATACTCCTTTTCCTGATCTTTTACATATCTAGCACAGTGGATACGTATCCAAAAGTTTGGATTTGGTAAAACAGAACCTTCCCTTTGCAGCACATTGAAAACTATCATGCAAATTGCCTAGAAGTGAGAAAGGCCGGTAAAAAGAAAACTCAGTCATTGGAGGGACATGAAAGGAAATCTAGAAATATTCTGGTAAGTTCTACATATCCTAAGAAGTTTTGAGTTCTACATATCCTAAGAAGTTTTGTTGTATTGGTTGTGATGGAGCAATTTGCAGCAAAGAAGGAATTGCTGCTTTGCCACCTGAACGTCAACTTGCTGCAGTCTAGAGCTGCCCAAAAGACAGGCCCGACTCTGCAAACAGGAGACCTGTGACCAGTGGTAATACAGATGCATATTTGACCAGTGACTTTGAGGCTAAAGTCAAGGCATGAGCATGCACGTTGCTTAGGAATATAATAGAAACAGGTGAACATGTGGATTCCTAGAGGTTAAAGAAGTGATAAATGCTTATTAAAGCTCTCTGGATTGGAAGGAATTGTGATGTTAATGCAGATGGAACAAATAAGTGCTAATAGTTTTAAGTTCTGGGTGGTTTTATGTTGACTTACTGTTATCTAAGTTATAACCTGCCTGAATGTGCTGGCGTTGGTACTTGTGTTGTCACTTCTGTTCATGGATACTCGAGTATCCTTACAGGAGGTAAACTTCTTGGTTTTCCTCCATGATATAGTGTCTTATTTCAAATGGCTATACAACTACATTGGATCCAGTAATTATGTACGTATCATGTGCGAATATATTTATTTACTTAAATTTACTTTGATGACTGCTCAATGCTCTTTTGGGAAAATAGAATAAATGGTGCAGTGTATTCAGAAGTTGTCTCCTAATTTTTTTATAAGGATACAGCTTTCAGGACTCCTATCAACATGTTTAATATTAAGATAGACTTTACAAACAAGAGCTCCATTGATTTGGCTTAAATTGTGGTGTCTGGTGTGCCCTGCCTCTCACTGTAATCTTTGCAGAAATGTGCATTAAATGACATTTGGAAATGGTTGCAGAACCGCAGCCATACACATTTGAATATTTACTCAACTAACTGTGGTTTTTAAAAATTTATTGCTGAACTTCTTAGAGTGGAAATGTCCCACCAGACATCCCAGGAGGATTACCTCTCAGTGGGCAGGCTCATCTCACAGAGTAAACAGAAGATGTTCCTGTCTTGTAGTATTGTTTCTGCCCATTGTTTTCCAGCTAGGATATTGTTGCTTATTCATTCCTTTTGTTGAGAGTCTCTCTGATAGACACGCAAAATTCCTGGTAAACAGGCATGTGCAGCAGCTGGCTACAGCAGAGGCTTCAAAGTGGGCAAAAAAATCAAGACCGTTTTTGTAAAAATGTCATGGTTTCTGCTGGGATGGAGTTAACCTTCTTGCTAGCAGCTGGTATAATGCTGTTGTGGATTTGGGATGGGAATAGTCTGATAGTGGACTGGTGATTTTGGTTGTTTCTAGGCAGTCAAGGCCTTTTCTGCTCCTCACACTGCCCTACCAACCAGCAGGCTGGGAGGGCACAAGAAGTTGGGAGGGGATACAGGTGAGACAGCTAACCCCAACTGACCAAAGGGATCTTCCATGCCATACGACGTCATGCTCGGTATAGAAAGCTGGGGAAGAAGAAGGAAGGGGGTTTGGAGTGATGGCATTTGTCTTCCCAAGTAACCGTTTACCCATGATGGAGCCCTGCTTTCCTGGAGATGGCTGAGCATCTGCCTGTCAATGGGAAGCAATGAGTGAATTCCTTGTTTTGCTTTGCTTGTGTGCGTGGCTTTTGCTCTACCTTTTAAACTGTCTTTTTCTCAGACCATGAGGTTTTTCTTACTTTTCCTCTTCCTATTCTCTCCCCCACCTGAATCGGTGGGTGGGGGGTGTGGGGTGTGGGGTGTGGGGTGGGGAGCGAACAAGCAGCTGCGTGCTTCTAGCTACTGGTTGTGGTTAAACCATGACAAAAAGTGACATCGGCTATCAGGACAAACACAAACTCTGGGGAATCAACAGTGTTCAAGGAATTGTGGCACCATGTGTCTACAAACACAGGGCCAGGCAAAGCTTTTCTGATGACACTGGAGCCAGCAACAGCTTGCAGGTCTGTGGAACGAGCTCCAGAGATGGATGCCAGTGACAACTAATTGCCTTCTGGAAATAAAAAGGGGCAGCAAAAGGGGCACGGGATCTTAGAAAACCACCTGAAGTCTTTAAAATGATTGGCTGCCATTTAGGAATCTGGCTAGGTTATTTCCTTGAATTATTTCTTCTGCTATCACTTTGAGAAAAACAAGAAGAATGACTCAATCCCCTAGCATCTTACATGTGTCTTAGTCATTGTCAATCACAAAAAAGTTACAGTCTGGTTCTCAGGTTGAATTGAAACACTTCCTGAGAGAATGGGCATACTTGATGCAGTGCTGAGTCACTCTCAGCTGCTCACCATTATTAGGTAGTCAGCATTGCTAAATTGATACAATTAATTTTCCTTAAGTCCTGTAAAAGTCTCTTTATCCTCCTGACAGTATTATTCCTTTCCTCTTTATTATGGTAGTCAGTGTGCTGCTAAAACAAAGACAAGCCAGCTTTTCTTTTTGCTCTTATAGTTGAATCTCAGAGAGCAATTTTTTTACTCTCATTTTTGTTCATTTATTTGTGAATCACTGCATCTTTCAGAATATGAATCTGTAGAACATCATGCTCTTAGGCATAAAGTGAAAGGAAAAAAAAAACGCTTAGCCATCTCCTCAGAAAGTCACAGAAAAAGAATCACTGGAAAAGCTGACCTACATACCACACAGTGTCCCTTAAAACAGAGTTTGAATACTTTCTGTGAATTACCGAGGCAGATATTGTCATTGAAGACAGGACACACAAAAATAGTCCAGAAAGCTTTTAATTTAATGTTTTATTCTTCAGTTCACTTGACCAATACCAGGTGTTCAAAAGTTATTAGCTACTCCCCTCATTTACACACAACTACTTTCTATTTATTTATTTATTTATTTTTAATACCCCCTCCATATGATTTTTTGGCGTGGGTGATTTCAAGGTATAAAAGAACAGTATGACAAAAGCCGCATCTGAAAGTAGCTCCTAACCCATCCGTCTGGAGAAAAATGTGGTCACTGCAGATGTTCTTCTTTCCAGTCAGAGGAACTGAATGAGGCACGAAACCTTGATCCTGCAGTTCAAGATACCATGACTTTGCCTGATAAAAGCAGAAAGCAGGTTTCAGAAAAGAATGCTGGGACTGGCTTGTGAGATCTGCCTTAGCTTATCTCAGCTGTCAGTCTGATTTACTGGAAGGGACTGATTTTGGGCGATGCAGATCCCAAAATGTGGCTGGCCATGTTGGTTAATCAAGAGACAGCGAGCTCTGTGTGTAACTAGCAGAATGTGGGGATCTCAGCTGTTAAAGGTCCACTGGAGGAGGTTTCTTGAAGGAGCAGGTATTATATTTGCACTTCCTGAATAATCTTTCCAGACCTCTTTCCTGTAAAGTACAATACTGTATTTCAAGCTGAAGACAAACAACTGCCCTCCTTCGCCCTCTGAAAAAACAATTCCTGTTAAACCATGGAAAACTATTGTGAAAGCCTTACTAGGGCGGAAAATTTGCACTCTCTCCTAGTGCATTTCACATGAATGAAAAAAACATTCCTGTACTTAGGGAGCCGCTAAGGGTAAAAAAATGAAGAGGCTTTCCAGATTTTAAACACCCTAACAGAAAACAGTAATAAACTTTCCAAAAGAGAAAAGAATGCTACCTCTGCTAACTGCAAATGCATCCCTTCTCCAGAAACGTCACCCTCCTTTCCTCTCTCAGCTCGTTCACATTCTTCAGTGTGCTTCCTTGACCTCTTCTTCTGTGGCTTGAACCCTGCAAATTTCCAGGTCCAGACTGGAGCTATGACACCCAGATTGATGATCTAGAACCACATTTTTCTTATAGATGATGCAGAAGAGTCATTGCCTGGGTAGAAGCTTGACTCAATGCAGACAGTAAGCATCAGTGCTTCCAAGAAAGAGGGTAACGTGTATTGCAAAAAAGGTCCAAGAAAGAGTGATGGATTTCTCATATGTAGATTTTTACAGTCTGTTCAGACCAACAAAGAAGGAAATGACATGACAGCACCGGTCTTTTTGACTAGAACTTCTTCCCAACACATTTCATCTTTCTAACGCTGTGCCAAGAACCTATTTTCAAACACAGCCTAAATATTGCCACAACCCTTGTTTATGTGGGTCTTTCCCTATGTCAGATCATAGATTGCGGGGCCCTTGTTAGCTTCTCTTGATTCGCTTTGGAAGATAAACAGGAGTTGACTTTAATATAAGTAATCTGAATTGAGTAATCTGAATTGAAAAGATCTCCAGTGTCATCATGTCCCCAGTGTAAGATTCTGGACAGTTATTACTGTGTTTTCCTATTTATTTTATCAGAAAGAATACTAAAAATGTGTCTAGTTTAGAAAGTTTTTTATAACAAGTTTTGGACAGCAGAGGCATTTAAATACTGTTAATGAGAGATTTGCCTTGAGCATACAAAATTAACTGAATTGCACTTAATTAGGTCATCGGAACTTGCTAATCTTTTTATACTTTGGGGATGGAGTTGAAACTCAGTATATGTGAGGCTGCAGATTTAGGAAAACTGGTGAGGTCTGTAAACTTTTAGACATATATATGCTGCACAAAATATGAATCTGATCTCTCGATTTTCATGTTCTCAGTTGTCTGTGGGGCTTTTGGTGATTTTTCCTTCCTAAGGAAGGCTGCTGCTTTTGTAGAAGACTGCAACAGATTTGTGATATGGATAAACACTCGGTAGTAACCAAAGGAAACATTTCAGTAGTTGTGTTTGTGGCCTAAGTTTGCTTTAGGCAGGAGGGATTTTTACAACTGAAAACCTTTTACAGCACTATGATTTGTCTGTATGGTGTAGTAAATGTCCACATAAAACCCAACAAACCCCATTGTGATTCCAGGTTTCATGTGAGTCGGATCCTCAGTTGATGCAAATGTGCACACCCTCATTTATGGCAAAAGACATTTAATATGTGTCGTTAGCAGTTAAACTTCTACTTTCCAGAGCCTAATTTTAGTATACTAAATAACAATTGGAAGTTCAACTATACCAGTGTTGCATCCCAAACAAGCACTTTGGTGCCATTGTGTAGAAGGTAATTTCCCTCCTGTTTCTTTGCTGGAAGTTTTGCATGCATGAGGTATTAACTTGCGTAATTAGAGACATCCTGAGCAATAAATCTTCCTCTTTTTGCTAGTTCTGCTTTGGGGGATGATACTGTTGGTGTTTTGCTGCCAAAATGTCATGTTAAGAAGAGAAAAAAAAAACAATTTCCACAACGAATTGATGGACTGCTGAAGGACTTTGTTCCATATCCATGCTGACACCTTGAGGGTAACCAAAGCCACTTGCTCTGTATTTGAAAACTTAGAGAACTAAATCATATTCATGTTCTGTCCATTTATCAAAAGAAGGAGAAAAAAATTCATCAGCAGAAGTACGAAATGCTAGATAGAGGCTCAAATTGCCCTCTGTGCCCAGGTGATGATTTTTAGTCATACAAAGGGCAGGCTTGGAAAGCTCATTTTGTTCCTCTAGAAACAGGCAATGAAGGGAGGAGGGCCACTAATTATATTCCTCATCTGATGCAGGAAGTCTCGATTCAGTTTCTTGATCTGCCATGACCCCAAAACCTCCAGTGATCTTAGAATGATTTTTTCCTGAGAATTAAGAAGCATCCAAACCATTTGCTTCTGCAAATGTAAATGACTTCTCTTGATCTTGCCTGTTCTAACATAAATTCACCGTAAAGCTGTATTCTGGTATGCATTTTAGAAGCTTTTTTATGTAACCACAGTAGATAGGCAAAATGAAATTACTTTGTGGATTGAGTCTTTCTAGCAACCAGACAAGAACATGGGGTCCTATATGCTTTTATCATTTTGCCAAGTCCGTGTGAAGGACAGGCAGAATTGCAGGCTCTGTGCTAAATGTGGAACAGGAATTGTTCTCCATCTATTACCTCAAAAGGGGCAGAGGAGAATGGAGAACAGCAGGACCAGGCCTCAGCACCAGTCTTTCTTGGCTGCCTGTAGGAAGGGAAATGTGCCGCAGCATTTCTATACAGGACTTCTCTTCTCCTAAACAGAAACGGTTGATTTCTCCTGGGTTGGAAAGGTGCTGTTGCCTCATTGAAGGTCTATGTCTATGAGATGCAATTTAATCTTCCAGTTACCTTTGAAAAGGAACTCGTATATACTGAATGATCTTTTTTTTTTTTCTTGTGTGTATATGAATTGTGTTTATATGCAATATATATGTTGTGTATACATACCAATATGTATTTATACCACTCTGGGTTGTAAATGCAAAAGACCAGGATTTTCTTTTCACTATATACGGACATGTTGATTTGCAGTGACGTAGTCTCATTCTGATCATCATTTACAGGTATCTACAGTTTGTCTTGCTGACTGGAGCAAATTTCTTAGACATTTTAGACCCTCACGTGCCTGGAGGTGCCAAATTCTCGTACTGACTCTGGAGAGCACTGTTGACTCTGGAGCACTGCACTAACCAGGGCTAGCCAGCCCAGCTGGGCCATGTAAGGTGGTGTAGTAATTTTATTTGTTGAGGTAACCAGTGATGACCATTTAAGTGACCATGAAGACTGTCTTTTTTTCCTCCATGTTACCACCCTGAGAGCTGTACCTTCCCACGGTAACATTGCCACACTCTGCTGGGAACAGACAAACTCATCTTGGAGTGACGTGCATGGAGACTGTGACAGGAGGAACATACTGGAGACCCATGTCACCCTCTCCACCTGTTTAAAAGTACAACTATACCGCTGATTTACAATACTGTTTTATACGTCACCTTCTTCAGGCTTGTGCATCCACCAGCCTTACACTGCAGGGCATTTTTTTGGATTTTGCTTTTGCTAAAAATAATATAATGATCAGAATGAAAGCAGTATATCAAAACTCACTCTAAATTAAATATTATTCTCCTTTATCACATTTTCAGTTTCAGTAAAACAAGGTCTTTCTGACATTTTTGGAAAACATCGGCTGGAGACATCAGCGGAATGACATATCATTTGCTGTTGTGTCAGACCTGCAAGCTGTTGCAGAAGTTAAATTCTTTTTTGGCCCTTAGGGAGCTTTAACATATCTGTGTTAGAGAGGAAGACACTGCAACACAGTTTCAGTTTGTTTGCCCACTGACATGTTTTTAGGGACTAAATGACAAGTGAAAAGACCATCTAGTTTTGGTGTTATTTTTCTGCTTTATGTGTGTCACGTATATCATGCCTTTGCAGACTTAATAAAAGTGTCTAGCATGCCATTCCTCAGCAATCAGTGCTCATTCCTAACACATCTGCTTGGATTTGGATTTAATCCTTGTCTGTTTCATCTGTATTTATCAATATTTCAGAAATTTAAGTGTCAACTAGTCTCATATCCTACCATGTCTGCAGTATTGACTTGATAATCTGAAACTTTTAGGAAAAATCAACAGTGAAATAAAATAACACAGATGTATTTAGATCTGACAAATATACTGTGTCAGCCAGCATAGCTGTGTCATTTTATACCTTAGTTTTCCTAGTGTCCATTTAAAAAAAAACACAAACCAGCCACATTTTAATGAAAGAAAACTTTCTAAGAAAAATAGTAAAAAATATTAAATGGCAGCAGCATGTATTTTTAAATCTATATTTACAACATTGCAACAGTATACTGAAACAGTTACTATCCACGGAAGGTTAAGAAGAATAAGCATTCTGTAATGATGTAAATGTACGTCTATTAACTGAATTTTAGAATGATATTTGGCTTTTGAATCTGAAAGCCTTGGTTTATCTGGTGTTGGAAAGTCTAGTAAATTCTTATAATGAAGAAATTGGTAATAAATATTATAACCCACTAAATTATCATGGTAGTAAATTTAAAAAGTGTACAGTGCCACAGTAGTTCTTGTCCAGAGTGAGATACCTGTTGTTTTTGAAGGTGACAGCCAGTCCACAAAGCAAATGAACCACAGGGAAGGATAAATTTTCTGAGATGGTTGATATAATCTTAGTCTAAGTCTTGAGGATAAAGTAGTTCAAATGTCAAATGCACATCACACTTCACACTTTATAATAGTTCTATGATAATTTTTTTTTTCCAGTCAGTATAATCTGAGAGGCTGATCTTCCAAAGTTTAGCTATCTCAAAAGAGTTTACGGTTGGTATTGAAACAGCAATTAAACCAATTTATAATCACTGATGACTTAGGGTGGATTCACACTCAGAGATAAAATGCTCTCTGTGCCATTCACAGCATTTTGAACCATCCCACCCCTTGTGAGAACAATCTGAAAGAGTGGACAGATACGTATCTGTCAGAGGAACTATATGCTGCAGCATCTGGCATGTTTCTGAGGTTATGTGAAGACCATATAGGATTAACAGTTTTATCAGAGCTACAACCTACTTACTAAAAGGATATAGACTTGTTGAATTGCTATTAGTACTCAGGACAGATGGAGCTCCTGCAATTCAAAGTGTTGCAAACCTTTAGAACCAATTTTTGGGCTCACAGGATTTGCAGATCTAATGCAAGCCTATGAACTTTTCCCTCTCTAGTGCATAAAGACTTTTTTTGGTTTGTTTTCCACTAAATACTTTTTTAATTTTCCTAAAGTGCAGCTCGTGTTTTATATTAGGACATGGTGATCCCTCCAAATGCTGTGCTGGTAAAGCAGATGTGCTGTTACTTCTAGAGCATATATCTAGTTATGTACTGCTTCCCTCTTCTCTTCTAAGCTTGTGCAAGGGAATTTATTGGGAAATTTAAGAGTCATCTACTTCCCCATTCACTCAATGTGAAACACTAGCTATGACTATTTCTCTAGTGAATGTCTAAAGTCATGAACTGTGGTATTTTCTACAGATGAACCCAGATGTCACAGAAAGAGCAAGAGCCATTATCCCAGAATATTCACAGATTCTCTTACCTGGTTCTGTGGGATTCTTCTCCTTTTTGTTTCTCATTTTTGTCTAAGGTTGAGCTGAAGTTGCCATGGATGAAACATAAATGTTCCAGACCCCCAAATCATGGAAGACTCAATGTTAAACAGTAGAGTCATTAAAAAGGTATTAGATAGGCTTTTAAGGCTAAATTAAAGTTTCTTCAAACATGACAATGTTAAAATACCTTAATAAAATGAAACAGTTTAGAGGATTTACATGAGTAAAAGATAAAGTTGAAAAGTGGCAAGCAGCTTCAAGATATCTCTTTTTTACACTATTTCAGCCTTTGTACTGATGCTATTCTGTCTGTTTGTGCTATCACAATAAACCTAACCTCTATGCTGATTTGTGATAACAAGGGGAGGAATAAGACCTAAGAAATAACAAAAAGGAAAAATAATTGATACTCTCAGCTTGTCTATTTTTTATTTTTGTTGTTACTGGTTTTGAATTTGAATCTTTTCTTAATTTTCTGTCTTTCTGAAAATTACCTCTCTCAAATCCCTAACCTACCACAAATCTTGCTTTTAAAAGGTCGCCTTAAAAATTTCATAGATCTTCTATTCACATGGATCCTTCAAAGTGGGAAGGGCTGGCATCTCAGTGAAGAACAGCCCCTCTCTCCTGTGATGGGGCCCTAATGTACTACCCTGATTCAGAACATCTGCCTAGTGTGACCAACCCCTCCTTTTCCATGACATAAATATATAGTAACCTGAAATGATGTTGGATCATCCCTGGAGCTGCAGGAAATGTTCATTTTCAAGTAATTTTCTCTGCTCCATCAATAACACACAGTAACTGTTCACAACCATGGGAAGTAATTAGTATTTGAAATTAATGGTTTTCCCTGCTACCTCAAAGAAGACTTTTGCTTCTAGCCTTCAATAGAACTGCTTTATTATCAAGCTTCAGACTGCTTAATATAACTAGTGTCTCAGATTGGATGCTGGCAGAGACCTATGAATTTTATTAATGATTGAATAACTAATGAGAAAGTGCTGTAGACCTTGCAGATTTTTAAATTAGTCACACTTACCTTAGAAGACTTCTGCCCTCTTTTTCTGACTGCAGATAGAATATACTTCAGCTGAGACATTTTCCTACTGATTTGATTTCTATGGGATATTTTTTCTGCTGCTCTGGAAATCAATTACTTGGATGACATAATAGGCCCCCATTAATCTGTATGGAGCATAGTACGATCTGTTTCAGTCCAAGCCAAGGAGGCCCAATTGATGTAAATTATAGAGGCACTCAGTTTGTTGCTATTTATAAAATTAGTCACCTGCAGCATCATCCTGGATGAAGTCCATTGGATGAAACAATGTTGGAACAGTCCTACCAACACTTAAAGTATATAGGACATGGTGTTTCCCTTTTGTGTCTGGAAGTTGCACATCTTGTACTTTGAGGATGGGAAGTCCCTTTCCATTCATTCTGAATCAAATATAAAAAGACGATAAAAACATTTTAAAAATATTTGTTTCCGTAGCAAAATTTTATATCTCTCTGTTGCTCTCAGTGACTGAAAATGACCAAATTGCCATTAGAAACTTGGAAGATGAATGTAAAAAAATATTGCAGGCTTTAAGGATTAGAAGAAAAGGAATTCTGCTTTTTCTTTTGTTGGCCAAAATCTGTCCAGCATATCATCCAAGTTATACACACCTAGAAAAAATATCCTCAAAAAGGGGTGGGGTTAATCTAGTATATGTCTTCTATTTATCCAGTGTAATCATGATTCACGCTTCTGGTTTTTTGTAAGCAAAAAAAATTATGACTTTCTCCCATCTAATTTTCTGTAGACAAAATGAAAGAGAGAAAGATTTTGCTGTTTTCTATTACTCATGATGACTATTGCATTAGTAGTTTTATTTTTCTAAAGAGACTATACACGTTGCTAACATGACGAAAGCTATTGTAGCATTAATAGCAACAAGCCAATGTAAAGCTTAATTGGATTAATTCTCATTTGGTGATGTTAAATTTACATTCACATCTGTGAAAACAGAATTTGTCCAACATGCTTCTCATGTAACACAGAAGTTCTTTTCTTCTTAGTAGCTATTTGACCTTATAAGTCAGAAGACGCATTGTGCCACTGACGGGTGCCACTTTTACTGGGCATGAATCAGTTAAGCAGTGTCATGAGAACGCTGTTAGCATTAAGAAGGTTTGTCAGCTGCTTTTGTTCAAAGCAATGCAGCTTAAATGTCAAATGCTTATGCATATATATAATTTTTATACATATACAGTAACATCTATAATTTAGAAAGAAGTATTTAGAAACACCTTACTGTAGTCTTGCACAACACAGAGTGGAAAAGTGAACTGATGATGCAGACATACTCGGACTTGTTTTAATGAACTTATTTAATGCATGGGTGATTCTCTGTGTCAGAATGTGATTGTAAGGGTCTGAGATGTGTCCAGCTGATTCCCGGCAAAAAAGCGTTGATTCTTATTTGACTTTGTGTTACTACTCACTGTGAATAGTCAATACATCCTGTCAAGAAAAAGGGGGTTCTGCTGGAGAAAGCTACTTTATCAATAAATTTGATTAAGTGACTTCTCTCCTAATGATCCTGGATCTGGTAATGGAATGCCAACAGTCAACAAGTGTTCATAGAAGTCCAAAATACGATGATGAACTGACATCATTTTGAATGGCACTCTAATTTATGCACTGTGGCAGGTGCCGCTAGTTGAAATTGACTAATTGTTGGAGTTCTGGTTCATGGTTGAGCCACAAAAAATAAAGGCATTAAAAATTCAGGCCAGATCAAGTCAAAGCAATATTCTCAGTAGAATAAAGCAACAAAGAAAACTAAACAAGTATAATTAATTTTTCTTTTGCATTTGCCTGAAATATTTCAGGGAACCCAAAATGAAATTCTGCACTTTGTTTTCAGGTTTTTTAGCTTTTTTCAGATACAAAATAAACAGCATTTTCAAAATAATATTTCAAAACAAAATTTGTTATTTGGTAAATACCTGAACTAAAGGACTTTCTGAAACAATTAGTTGCATAAAAAATTCTGACCAATTAAATAATGTTTTCTTCTAATGAACATGCCTTCAGTTGTGTATCAAATATGCAAATCATTATGAAATAATTTTCTGTGTGCAAATTATACAGATTTTTTGATTGTTTGTTTTTACCCATCTTTATGAATATTCCCAAAAGGCCAGGTATAGAATTACCTGACCATGGAGAGAGCTTTTTCTTAGCTCACATTTTCCAGATGTTGGTTTATCTCCATAAATATTAAAATTTTTCCCTTGCTTTCTGTTTTTCCTCTTTTAAATCTTCAGGTTTTTAGTTCCTTGTAGATCCCTCCTGCTTTGAGCAGGAAATTGGACTAGAAACCTTCTGAGGTTCCTTTTGACCCGGACAGTCCTATGATTAAATCTGTATGATCAATACTCGTAAATACCTTTTTTAAGTTCCTTTTTTTCTGGAGTGTACCTTCTTCTTCCCTACTGTGGGAATAAGACAGAAATATTTCACTCATTCCAATAAATGGTCTTCACAACTCAAATTCTTTAATTGTATACAGAACTAACATATAATATAGCAACAGAAATTTTTCTTATCAATGTGCCTGAACTCAGACAGGTCAGTCTACCATGAGGAGCAAGAGAATTGTTCACCTTACTGGGCTGTTCACTCAATTTTAGGCTTATCCAGCAGGGATGTCAGTGCGGAGCCATCAACTTTTGTTATGGGTGCCTTCATCTGCGTTCCT
This sequence comes from Chionis minor, assembly GCA_013398295.1. Classification (NCBI taxonomy): domain Eukaryota; kingdom Metazoa; phylum Chordata; class Aves; order Charadriiformes; family Chionidae; genus Chionis; species Chionis minor. The sequence continues at coordinate 512,571 of VZSF01003620.1, read as the reverse complement.
CAACATGTCCCTAAAGTAGTTAGTTGTTGGCAAAACCCATTTGCACTACTCATGTTAGTATGAGTGAGAGAGAGCAAAAGGGACATCTCCTCTGTTTTTTAACACTTTTAGGGAAGAGGTGTTTGTTTGTCTCCACCGCCCAGAAAGAGATCCTGCATAGTTACTGTAGCCCAGGCAACTAACTCATATGTTGCCATACTTAGGCTGTGTGGGTCTCATCCTCCATTACTATTGTGAAGATAAAACTGGAAATCTGGAGTTTAAAGCTTTCGTTGAACTTCACCAACGCTGTGGACTCTTAACACCCATAATAAATTTTTGTAAAATCTCCCTGATTAAGGCATCTTTGAGACACTTGCCCTAATCCAAGACCACAACCAAAATTTCTGCTCTCGAAAGGCCATAAGCAGTGACCTCCAAAGCTTTCCAGATAGCTTTAAAGATTTTATTTCTATTAGCATTTTCAAGGTGTAACTGAGATGAAATGGTAAAGTTATAAATCCTCTTTAACCAAAGGAAATCAAATGCTTTCAGGATATCACAATTTAAATACTACTGTGATAGACACCTAGTTTTACTGCTAAGTGCTTATTTCTTTGCCTGTGAAGACATTAAAGGGCATCTATTGTGACTTCTGCTAAGAAGGGGAAAGTTAGTGCCTATTCATCAGAAGAGTGTGAAAAAAGGAAAGGATGAGAGAATTAGATCAATCAGTTTAACTCCAATTCACAGAATAAATCTGGAACAGTCTGCAGCACCTAGAAAACAAGGAAGAAGAGTAGAATCCAACATAGATTTGCCAAGAACAAATCAGAGTAAATGAAACTCAGTCTTTCAATGGCCAGGTAACAGGTCTTGTGGACAGATGAGAAGCAGAAGAACTCATGTACTTTGCTTTACTCAAGCAAAGTTTTTGACACAGTCTCAGCTGGTATTCTTATATCCAAACTAGGAAAAATATGGCCTTTATTCTATGGACACAAAACTGATTAGATAACCACACCATAGAGAAGTTAATAAAGTTTAATTACGCTCAGGGTTCTGTGGGGGGTCTGCCTTAGATCTGCTTCTGTTCAAGGTTTTCATTAGCAAAACAGATGGTGGAATAGTCAGAATGCTCATTAGTTTTGCATATGACAGTGCTAGGAAGGACCTCAAATCTGTTGGAGGCTAACGGTAAAAATAAAAATCTGGAGAAATGGACTGGAAATATAGGATGTAACTCATCCTAGACAAGAGATGAGGGCAAGGTTAGAGACAAGGGCAAGATACTGTTGGAAAAATCAATTATACAAAATCAGGATGGTAAACATTAGGAAGCAAGTTCTTCAAAAAGGTCTTAAGATTATAGTGGAACAAAAATTGTGTCTGAATCAACAGTGTTAGATTCTTTTGAAAAGACAATTATTCTGCTCATGCTGTACAAATAGAAATGTAGGCTTCAAGATGCAAATTGTGATCAGAGGTTGTAGAAGCCATGAGCTAGGAGGTAAGATTGGAAGAATGGGTATTATCAGGCCTAAAATAAAAAAAAAAAAAAGAAGGATGTTGGTGGCAAGAATTTTTAATAATCTTAAGCCATTCCTTTTGTTGAAATGGAGAAGCAATACTGTTCTCTGTATCCACAATGAATGGGACAAGAAGGTGGTTAAATTGACACAAGATTAAAGATTAAAGTAATTAGAAATGTTTTCTAATAATAAAGCTAATTGAGCATGGGAACACAGAGATTGTGAAGACAGGATACTTTGTCACTGGGATTCTTTAATGAAAGTTTAGTTATACCTCTTTCAGAAATGACATCTCTATAGCTGGTCCTCTAGAGCATTGGGATGGGTCAAATTGGTTTGTGCTTTTCAGTCTGCTGGGAGGCCACAGCGCAGTAGGTAAAATAAGGACTGTTTTTTTCTTACGTGTATTACTATAATTCTGAATTTTACTTACCTAGCAAGACAATATTGGACATTACTGCATCATTTTATTAAGGCTGGGCACTTATATTGTAGTGGGTTTTCTTTCAGAAATTCTGCTTTTGCTAAATTAAGATAGAACTGAAGTTGGGCATTGTAACTTAACTCAGTAACAGCAGCTGCCCGTCACTGCTAGTTCTTGACTCTTCTCTTAGAAGTGTTTTTCTGTAAATATAGCAACTAACACTGGTGCATACTGCTGTGTGTGGTCTATTGGTTTTTATATTTATTCTAATTGTTTGTACAGCATCCAAATATGGTGGCCAAAGAACAGGAGTAACTAAAAAAAAGTAATTGTATGAACACTAGTGTTTATAGCTATATGTAACTGCAAAGACGGCAGCTAAAAATTGGTAAGAATTTTATCTCCATTAGACTGGAATGTGCATAAGTGACTTTGATGACTATAGAGACATGTAGAAGCATTATAATCCCACTCTGTTCTGTAACTGCAGCATATCCCTCCCTGTAACAACCTTCTTCTATGGGGTCCAAGATTAATGAAACCACGGGCTTGTATCTTGTTGTTGGTCGCTTTTTTAACCAAGTTAATACTAAGGTTGCAGTGGAAACTCATGCTCTGTTTTTCACTTGGGTGAGGACCCTCTCTGAAAAAGTAGGTTCTCAAAAGCCCCATAGAGCATGCTGCCTGCCTGAGGTTTTCCCAAAACTGGGGTGTCCAGAAAGTTTTCTCTTGTTTGGGTACCCTTGTGTCCAGTGCAGAACAAACTCACGCTGCAGTCTTTCCCTCGGTGGAGTGTTATCTAAACTCCTCACTCAGTTAGGCCTTTTGTTTTTTTCTGTCTTGAAACTCACAGGACAGGGTGTACAATTCAGGTATATATCAGAATGCACGAAGGACTCCCCTATATTATTATTGGACTACCAGCACTACCATAGACTTAGTCTCCCCCAAACTGTCTATACCACCCTGTCAAAATACACTCAACACCTCCCTTCTGCTCCTATACTGATTAACCTCAGTTCTCTCTCTTTTCCTCTATTCACCATCATAATACTTCTTGTTCCTTCGTCTATTCCCTACCTACATTTGTTTAGCCTGGAGGCTGTCCAAGAGATGATATCTGCTCTGGCTATCCCAGGCCCATGTGCTTGTGAAATGGTCAGGCTGGTGCTTCCCTTGCCTGAAATGCCTGGTGCCTTTTCATTAAGGATCTGCGGCACAGATTTAGCTCCAGAGCTGGCCCACAATCTGTGTGCACTGACTGATTATAGCCACGTCTGTGGGTAAGCTTTCCTTTGCCAAGCTGGAAGAAGTTGGTCAGCAACTGAGAAGTTTTTTGATTGGGACTGGCAGATAGACATCCCCCTCCTTCAGACTGATTACAAAAAAAATATTTCATTGGGGAAAACAGGCCAAGTTTTCCCTCCATCACCTCCCCAGTTTCTTACATAAAGCTGTTTAATCTGCTATCTGTAGATCGCACGAAGAACCTAGTAGCAATCCTTCCTATTCCCTATACATATCTGTATTTGCCATGTCTGTACTGCTGTATCTCTTAATAAATAGGCAGTACCTCTGCTAGGCAGAACAAGAAGTCTCCTTCCATCTACCACAAGCAGCAGAAAAGGAAATGTAGAAACAAAGTCTGGGATGAGAGGCGATAGCAAAAATGACTTCCAAAATTTAATTAAATGGAAGCATCTGAAGGCCTACTAGCAGTTTTACTGAATTTAAGGTGGTTATTTTTCTACCAATGAGAACAAATTGAAGGCCAAATTACTTTGATTGAGTTTCAATTAAAAAAAGAAAAAAGAAAACAAACCAAAAATGTTTTATACATTGTTCACCTGATGTCTATTATTTAGTGAGTCATAAGCCTTTCATTTATAAAAAGAAATGTTCTTAGAATTTGAGAAACAGAAAATTATTTTGTGCACAACTACTTCTGGAAGAAAAGCACTCTTGACTAAAAATATATCCAAGCATTGTCTAAAAAATCACAGAATCACAGAATGGAAGGGGTTGGAGGGGACCTCTGGAGATCATCTAGTCCAACCTCCCTGCCAAAGCAGGTTCACCTAGAACAGGTTGGATAGGAACACATCCAGGCAGGTTTTGACTATCTCCAGAGAAGGAAACTCCACAACCTCCCTGGGCAGCCTGTTCCAGTGCTCTGTCACCCTCAAAGTATTGAAGTTTTTCCTTATGTTAAGATGGAATTTCCTGTGTTCCAGTTTGTGCCTCTTTGTTGTCCCTTGTCCTGTCATTGGGCACCACTGAAAAGGGTCTGGCCCCATCCTTTTGACACCCACCCTTCAGATATTTATAAGCATTGATAAGATCCCCTCTAGTCTTCTCTTCTCCAGGCTAAACAGACCCAGGCCTCTCAGCCTTTCCTCATAAGAGAGATGCTCCAGTCCCTTGATCATCTTTGTAGCCCTCCTCTGGACTCTCCCCTGTTTTTCTTGAACTGGGGAGCCCAAAACTGGACACAGTACTCCAGATGTGGCCTCACCAGGGCAGAGTAGAGGAGGAGGATAACCTCCCTCAACCTGCTGGCCATGCACCCCAGGGTGCCATTGGCCTTCTTGGCCACAAGGACACATTGTTGTCTCAGGGTCAACATGTTGTCCACCAGGACTTCCAGGTCTCTCTCTGCAGAACTACTTTCCAGCAGGTCAACCCCTGACCTGTACTGGTGTATTGGGTTACTCCTCCCTAGATGCAGGACCCTACACTTGCCGTTATTGAACTTCATCAAATTCCTCTCCACCCAACATTCTAGCCTGTCCAGGACTTGCTGAATGGTGGCACAGCTTTCTGGTGTGTCAGCCACTCCTCCCAGTTTTGTGTCAAACTTGCTGAAGGTACACTCTGTCCCCTCATTCAGCTTGCTGATGAATATGTTGAACAGGACCCAGTACTGACCCCTGGGGAACCTCACTAGTTACAGGCCTCCAACTATACTCTGCACTGCTGATCACAACCCTCTGAGCTCTGCCATTCAGCCAGTTCTCAATCCACCTCACTGTCCACTCATCTAACCCACACTTTCTAAGCTTGCCTACGAGAATGTTATGGGAGACAGCATCAAAAGTCTTGCTGAAGTTGAGGTAGACAATGTCCACTGCTCTCCTCTCATCTACCCAGCCAGTCATGCCATCATAAAAAACTATCAGATTGGCCAAGCATGATTTCCCCTTGGTAAATCCATGTTGACCACTCCTGATAACCTTCTCTTCCTCTACATGCTTAGAGATGACATCCAGGATGCGCTGTTCCAGCGATGGAGGTGAGGCTGACTGGCCTGTAGTTTTCCAGGTCCTCCTTCTTGCCTTTTTTGAAGACTGGAGTGAAGTTAGTTTTTCTCCAGTCCTCAGGCACCTCTCCTGTTCTCCAGGACCTTTCAAAGATGATGGAGAGGGGCTAAACAATAACATCTGCCAGCTCCGTCAGCACTTGCATCCCATCAGGGCCCCTGGATTTGGCGGTGTTGAGTTTGCCTAAATGATCTCTACCCTGATCCTCCTCAAACAAGGGAAAATCTTCCTTTCTCCAGGCTTTTTCTCATACCTCCAGGGTCTGGGATTCCTGAGGGCTGAAGCAAAGAAAGCATTCACTAACTGCCTTCTCTGCATCCTCCATCACCAGGGCACCTACCTCATTCAGCAGTGGGCCCACATTTTCCCTAGTCTTCCTTTTGCTACTGATGTATGTGAAGAAGCCCTTCTTACTGTCATTGACATCTCTTTCCAGGTTTAATTCCAAGGGGGCCTTAGCCTTCCTCGTTTCATCTCTGTGTACTCTGACAACTTTCTTGTATTCCTGTTAAATGGCCAGCCTGTTTTTCTGTAAACGTTCATCTTCCATTTGAGTTTTTCCAGAAGCTCCTTTCTCATCCATGCAGGTCTACTGCCTCCTTTGCCTTATTTCTTACTCATAGGGATACACCGATCTTGAGCTTGGAGGAAGTGGTGTTTGCATATTAACAGGTCTCTTGCACCTCCCTTCCTTCTAGAGCCTTTGCCCATGGGATTCCTTCAGTTAGGTCTTTGAAGAGGCCAAAGTCAACCTTCCTGAAGTTCAGGGTTGTAATTTAATTTTTACCCTGCTTCTTCCACACAGGATCCTAAACTCCACCATCTCATGGTCACTGCAGCCAAGGCTACCTCCAGCCTTCACATCCCTAACTAGTCTTCCTTTCTCGTTGTTTCCTGCAGAAACCTTCCTGGACTGTGCATGCCTGGCTGTGTTACCTTTTCAGCAAATATCAGGGTGGTTAAAGTCCCCAGTGAGAACCAGGGTCTGTGATTGTGAGGCTACTTTCAGCTGTCTGTAGAAGACCTCATTGACTTCCTCTTCCTAATCACGTGGTCTGTAGTGAACACCCACAACAGTGTCTCCTGTATTAACCTGTCCCTTATTCTTACCCATAAGCACTCAACATATTTGTTATCCAGTCCTAGACAAAGCTCAACACATTCCAGCCACTCTCTTACACAGAGAGCAACTCCACCACCTCACCCTGCTGGCTTGTCTTTCCTAAAAACTTCCTAGCTATCCATGGCAACATTCCAGTCATGCGAGCTATCCCACCGTGTCTCTCTAATTGCAATGAGATCATGGACCTGCATCTGCACACAGATCTCTAGTTCTTGCTGCTCATTCCCCATGCTGCGTGTGTTGGCGTACAGGCATTTCAGAGAGGTAATCGAGCATGCAGGTTTTCCTGGAGGGGTGCAAGAGGATCCACCACAGCTGTACACACCCTTGAGATGGCTGGCCTTCTGGATCTCATCTTGGGAGGCACCTAAGGAGTGCTTGTTGCTGCACTGGTTGGCCTGGCTTATTCCCCAGCTGGATGCGATGGCGTGAGCATTGCCATCATGGACCCCACCCTCCGAGTCCTTCAGTTTAAAGCCCACCTCAGCAAGTTGGCCAGTCTGGCACCAAAGATTCCCTTGCCTCTTCTAGACAGGTGGCCTCTAAGAGGCCATATTCATCAAAGAATGTCCCATTGTCATAAAAGCCAAACCCTCATGGCGGCACCAGCCACATAGCCAGGAGTCGATATGCATTATCAGCCCATTTCTGGCTGATCTTTTTCTCTAACCGTTAAAATGGAGGAAAAGATAACTTGGGCACCGATTTTTTTCACTTGTGCTCCCAGGGCTTTATAGTCCTCTTTGATTCTGCCCAGGTTCCGTCTTGCATTCATGCCAACATGAAAGAGTAACCATGGATAGTGGTCTGTACTCCCGACAAATTGTGATACCCTCTCTATAACATCTCGAACCTTAGCTCCTGGAAGGCAGCATACCTCATGCGACTCCCTGTCAGGATGGCAGATGGGTGCCTTGGTGCCCTTTAACAGGGAGTCACCCACTACTAGCACTCATGGTTGGTTTTTGCAATATCTACAACGTGCTGCTGGGTGTCTATAGATGTTAAAGCTGCATACCTGAGTTTGGTTGCGATTATTATGTGTGTATTATAATAACCCAAGGCAGTATAGTTTGCTTTAGCATTAGCTACAGAACTCTTTCCATTTACCTCTCTTGGCACATAAACTAGGGAGCATTGTGCTATAGAAAAAGCAAGGGGCTGGAGTGCCTCTTCTTTTATCTGCAAATTTCTGCCATCCCATTTGTGAGTGTTTCCTGGTCCTTTTTCCTCACCTGGATCCCATGAGCTTCTTTTAATCAATGGGTGTGCAAGAGGTTGTGGTGCTGGACTATGTGTGTGTAGTATATTCAGTTCTTGCAAGGGGTCAGTCGGGTGTGTGGAACTCACAGTCATGGAGCACTAGCTCAGCATAAAATTTTCTGATGGATTTGGTGTCATCTGAAGTCAAAAGAAATTGCTTGTAAAACCCTTAATCCTTGAATTGTCTCAAAATATCACTCAGCCTTCACCTAAGAAAGTGAAAAAAAATTCCTGTTATGTGTCATTTTTACATACAGAAAGCAACAGTCTCAGTCCCAGCTATGAAGCAAAGTAATTCCAAGGAAATGCAGATTGGATCAACTGCTTTTCAATACGCATATTAGGACCAAATAAGGATCTTTGTCCAAATAATGTTATGAACAAACAAAAAGCTACCTGGTTTTAACATTTTCCCCCCAGAAATTTATTGATGGCAGCAATTCTGGGTATCATTAATATTAATTATATATTATTAACAATTTAATACTTGGGCCTGAAATATTTGCATCTTTTGCCCCAATGAGAAGAAAGATTTTGCTATTTCCTGCCAGGGGCTCCATATGTGAATTCAAGAGCAAGCAGTTCATCCCATGACATTTCCTTACGCTCAAACAGACAAGGTGACACATAAAGCCCAGGGGCAAAGGGAAACCTGATAGCTATATAGCTGAGCTGTGGTCGGAAGTGGTGAATTCCCTGGACCACAGGGAAAGCTTCCTGTTCTTTGTAGATGAGCCTATTATTGGAATACACTTGCCTGCAGTTAATCCTCAAAGTAATTAAGTGGAAAGGAAGCAATTAAATCACTGAAAAGGAATTGCATCTGGTTCAGAGGGAAAAATCCAGGCCTAGGAAGTATTTCAGTGATAGCTGGATGTACTCAGTGTAAACAGGTATCTTCCTGTTTGCACAGGTAATTAACATTTATATGCTAAGAATATCTTGTGGTAATCAAATGAGGTTGAAAAGCAGTTGTCATTATTGTGGCCCATGAAGTACTAAGCAAAGAAATGTTGATATATATTTTCCTATGATAAAATGTCCTATGAGATAAAATTAAATACCATGCCCCATATCTTTGTCGTGCATACATTAGCCTGGCACCTTGAAAGCTAGTAAAATAATGTTCATATACATCTGTTGAGAACCTAGCTCAGCGTTTCAGTAAGCACACCCCAGAGAAGGAAGACCACAAAAATGAAAGTGACGGACGTGATTCATGCAATTCTACAAAGAGAAAGATTAGCCAAGTTCAGAAGGAGCTTGCAGTGAGTCCTTAAAATCAAGTGTCAGGGCTATGCAAAGCAAGCCAGTATGTTTTAAAGACATAAAAAGACAGAAATCTTTAAACAAATACCATTTAAAATGTGTTGAAATCACTGATTTCTTTAGAATTCTCTTTTGCACTTGTTAGTATTTGCAAGATAGTAAATATTACTATATTTTTAAGGTGCAACTTTTGCTCAGGCTGTAACAAGGGATTCCATACATTGCTCCAGTCTATAGGATAGTTGCTGGAAAGCCATTGGGAGGATCTAGGAGAGATGTGCTCATCAAAGTTCTGAGTGACGCTTTTGTATTTGCAGTGCTAGAAAACAGGCAGTTAAAAAGTAACAATATTCACCAAAAATCTATAGTAGAGAATAGGGATTCTGCTGTAAGAGCATAAGGAACCATAAGAGCTTCTCTTCTCCTTTTCTTTGTTTTGTTTATGCCTTTTATTTTTCCTTTGCCCTGTTCCCTGGCACACTGGTGTTATACAGGATCTCACTGTTTTCACTGTTGCTGTCGCCGAAGAAGCTGGAAGCTGGGCTGGCTGAAGGTAAAAGGCAATGTCCTGATAATGAGAGAACGACTACAGGTGAGGTAGGATAAGTTGCCTGGGACACTAGCAGTGAATACTGGTAAGCGATGTTTGCTCTGGCTGGGCAAAAGGCAGTGACACAAAAGAGAGCTGTCATGGTTAAAACAACAGACTCAAGAACATAATTGTGCAAAAGACTAGCAAGAAAGAAGTTGTTGGTAGGAACCAAGACCTGAGAGGATGAAGGTAGGGATGAAAGTTGTAGTTGTTTAATTGGACAAAAAAGGTCATATCTGACAGGTGATACAGTGGCACAGATGCAACCTTTTTGCTCCAATAAAGATAAATCTAAGCTGAAAAAAAATGCCTAGATTATTGATCTGAGACACAAGCATTTGCTGCTGGGGCAGGGAGATGAGAGTGAGGGTTTGGGAAGAGAACAGTAATACTGACTGACTTTTGGTAGCAAATGTTACATACTACCCTTTTCATTACTTAAAGTATTTCACTAGCTGGCAAGGAAAAAAATGGCATTATGTGTTACATCTGAAGGACCAAACTTTACTTTTGAGTACACATTGCTGTGCCCCTATTGTTACTAGCCCAGATCAAAAACAAGCCCTTTCTCTAGCCAGACGTAGACTCTTCCTTTTTATCTTCTCTGTTTACCTTGCTTCAGTCTCTCTCCTGCTCTCAGAGAATGAAATGCAAGATGTCAGTCAGCTACATTATCATTTCCTTCAAGACGAGCACCTCGAGCTATACACCTTCATTGCTGTAATACAGATAGTACAGGACTTGAATGCTTACTTCCCCATAAACTACTGTCTACCTGTGTCAGACTTTTATAGAAAGGAATTTTAATATTCAGGTTGCAGGGTGTGGAATTTATGCAAATGAGACATATTAGTATATCAGATAATTTAGTCTTGTAGTACTCACTGTGTAATATTCCCTTGCATTCTTAGAGACTTGTCTGGCAGGACCAGTAGAGTTGAAGTTTGTGTGGTACTTCCAGAAAGGTCCAGTTTTGGTACTCACCTAAGAGTAGTCACTGCGGTTGACATTTTTTGTGTTCAACACTGCCATGGGCTGTTTTATTTTGTTTTCTATTCAGACGTTTGCAAAAGGGGGTATGTCTGCAGGAAATCAGGTTCTTCAGCCTATGCCAGAAAGATTCTTTCTCAGCAGCATTAGTTTTCTTACCTTTGAGGCAAGGACCAGCTAGAGGATAGCAGGCAACCTTTACATCAAGAATCTACTTTCAGCTGTCTGTGATCTTTGCCAAGCTGGAAGGTTTCAAAAAAATCTCTGTTTGTTCAGTAGAGACTACTGAGACTTTAATGAACAAGCCCCATTCCTCCCCCGTGCCATCTGCAGCAACATGCTAGAAATCCACTGAACTGCCAGAAAATTATGCTCCCTGTGTAAATGCAGGTACTGCAGCTGCCTACCATGGCTCAGTGGGATGCTGGGCATAAGGAAGAAGAAAGAGAGGGAGGGAGAGGAAACTGCTGGGCTCGGCAGTTCGGAATGGATTGGGAGGATGGAGAAGGAAGAATGGGACCAGAAATAAGGAATATAATTTAAGACTACGTCTCCATATATACATGAAGAACTGAACCGAAGTTGATGAAGCAGCCTTAATAGTGTAATTTCTCAGTTCTGGTGTCCGTTTCTATACAACCTTGATGACCTTTTAGGCTTAGTTTTCCTGTCCATGCTTTGGCACTTATTGCTGTTGCAATGCCCTGGACTAGTCGCAGGGAGTTGACAGATATAACGCAGGACCTGCAGAGCTGTGCACTGCTAGAGCCAGGCAGGATACCCTGAAGTGTTTCACATGGTACTAGACAACTTTGTAAGGGCGCGTGAATTGGTCCCTTAGTGTATTTTTGGGAGAGGTAATACATGTTCTCAGAGTGCTAAGTGCCATTTATTTAACTCAGGATCAACAAACAAGGTTCCTCCCTTGCACTGAATTCCATGTCTGGCTGTGCTGCTCCAGCCTGGTATTTCTAAGCCATCCTGGTGTGGCTGAAGGAGGGCTACAAATACCCATTAATTCCTGCTGCTGCAAAGGATTCAAGGGAGCTGTTGTCAAGTTGACACAACTGAATATTACCTTAAGGTTACTTGAGTTTATGGTGCAACTATCAGTTCGGACCTTGGCTACTCAGTTACTTCTCTTTCCCAGGCTTGTTCAGAATAAGCCTTCGATATCTCATTGAGAAAGGGAACAGAACAATAGCGTAACAGTACCATAGTGTAAGATGCTTTACGAATTTGGGTGAAGGGCAAAATTTGGTGCTCAAAAATTTTTCTAGGTAGATTCTTGCATTTAGACCCCTTATAAATACCATCTGAATTTACCAGTCCCAAAGTTGTGTCAAAAATAGATGTTGATCATATTCCAGTTTTTTGTTCATGCAATATTTTCTTTCCTTTTCAACTCTTTTGGATTCCTGCATCACCTCAAGTGCATTCACTCCTACTGCAGCTGGGCACTTGCAAACGAATATCACCAAAAGGATTGTGAAGTTAGTATGCAGCTGTTTTGTTAGGAGTGTTATACATTGCCCACAGGAACAAAAACCACAAGGTTTTATCTGGAGCCCTAAAGGGCCAGCTAAAAGACTAGCGCTGGGGGAGAATACAGGACTCATGGAAGATTTAGGTCAATTATTTCTCCATTCCAGCAGCGCTAGTCTTAGGGCTGAAATTGTGGATAACAGCAGGTAGTCCTCAGGGCTGTTCACCTTCGTTTAGTTTGTAGTGCTGGCAATAAAAGGCCGATTTCATTTACATTTTTGGCCATTTCCTAACTTACTATACCTGAAGAATGACTTCCCAAAGGCGTGTAGGGAGCAGTTATCTCTGCAGTATGCTCTTCTGACTCCTCTGAAGAGGGAACAGGAAGACATAAACTGCCAGTTGGTTTGCTGTGGTTTTGATAACTACAGAGTTTGCCTGACTTTATGGCAGGAGATGCTGTGGCCATGCTGCCATTGTGCTGTGTGGGGACGGCAGAACTTTGGAAATGTTGAAAGTTGGTTGATTAGTCTCTTTGAGAGCAAATACATAAACAAAAATGTATTTAGAACTGCCTCAAAACTGTGGCAACACTTAAGTAATAAAAGCTGAATCAATATATCAGTGACACTGCAAAATCTTCTCCTTTTCTCTCTGCATGCTGCAATGAACGAAATTCTTGCAACCTCAAAGCATAGAAAACTTATGATTCAAGCTTGTTTTTTTCCACAGGTGTCATGTAACACTTTGAAGAACATGGTGCAGCTGCTAGGCAAGTAGGCTAAATCTACAGGATTAGTGAGTACAGGAGTGAATGCATCAAGCAAGCAAAACCAGGCAAACTGCAGTATTTCATGCCCTTGTAAATCAGAATGCCTGCTCAGCCTTTGCTTTGTGCTATAGGGGAGGATATGATGCATAGCAACCAACAGATTATCTAATGAAGCTACACTACTTTAAAAGTAAGTTTTTTCCCTATGTATCGATCAATCATATTTTATCTCCATTTACAAGAATTTAAAATTAACAAAAATGAGCTGTTCGGTGATGTCATTTGTATAAAAATTCAACAGTATTGCCACAGATAAAGCTAGGCAAGAATAGAGGGAGGTGCTGGTACACTCGGTGCACTGTAACCCTCCATGGAAAGAAGAGCAAGGCACAGCAGGGGTACCTTCTGCTCATTGGAGAACAATCCCAGAGAAAGATAAAACTAAATAAAATAAAATAAAATGAAATACAATAAAATAAAATTAGTCATACACATTTTTAGGTTGAAAGGCATGCTAATCAAATACAGGAAAAAGATCCTCCATTCCCAGACTGTCTGGTAAAATGAGATGCCCCTTGCAGGGGTCCTTTAAGTCCAGGGCTGGTGTGACCTCACAAGTCACACCGTGCAAAGTCAGGCCTGGTAATGACATAAGCTGCCAGCTGGAGGGGACTTCCCCGAAGGAGCCCATGTCATCGCTTGTTTCTCAAAACACTCCAGAGGCTTTCAAGGACTTCTGGAAACTGGATATAGCCAAGAGCAGCTGTTGTAACAGGTGTGGTGTTCAGCGATCCCTCAGGGTTAGATCCACAAGGGAGTGAAACCTCCACTAACTCTGACTTCTAGGGGACAGCTTGTGAGTCTGTGATCCTCGCATCCTCTTTTTTTTTTTTCCCCAGCTGTCTTTGGAGGTGTTTAAAGCCTATCCGAGCCTCAGCCTTGAGGAGGTGGATGAGGCTGGCTTGTCCTGCCAACAGAAGGACTGAACCAGGACTTCCTTCTCCCTGGTGAAGGCTGCAAGTGGCCAGGGGATGGCTCCTGCTTCAGTCTTTGCCCAAGCGGACATTTCACTGTGCCACTGGAACAGCCTCAAGACAGGAGGCATCGAGTGTGGCTACTCCTTCTCTTGGGTGGCCTGGAGCAAGGTGGACAGTGCCCTCTGCCATGTGGCAGCAGGTCAGCGGCTGTCAGACAAGAGGAGGGGGTCAGTCCCAGAGTGACCGTGGCAATCAGAGTGTAGATGCAGAGCTACTGACAGAGCCAAGTACAAGATGCACCTCCAGTCCAGCGGATCAGACAGTGGAAGTATGATGCATTAACTGTGAAATATGTCTTTTGGTGATTCATACTATAAATTAAAGGTTATCCTAATTCTTTTCAGTACAAAATGTACTTTGAAGAGTTATTCTCCTGGTATGAATCACCAAACTAGTCCTCCCTCTAGATTAGCAACAGAGACTAAACTACAACTGGTCAGGAAAAAAGATATAACTTAACTGTAAACTTCTCTGCTCATTCTGAATTAGGGAACATATTCTGTTTAAGAAAAGATTTTCAAGGGAACCAAGTTTCCAAAAACTGAATTCAGGCACCCCTAAATGCAGACTTTCAGGCTTCCTTCCTAGCATAGATAAATCATTTGGCCAGGCAGTTGTTAGTGTTGCCCCAGCCTGTGCTGGGGTGGTAGGGGACCGGCTGGGTGAGGAGCAGTTAGTGAGAAGAACCAGGGGCTCAGCTGCCTTTCAGAGCCACATGGGGGGTGGTGGGGACCTGGAAAGCTTGGCAGTGTGACAGTTGCAGAAAGAGGTCAGCTGGGCAATTTGGGGAAGAAATTGGCTGGGCATCCAGAGTCTGGAAGTCGCTAGCATCTAGTTGGGGTACTTGGGGAAGCAGGCAGGGAGAGGCAGAGAGGCGGGTGAGCAGGGCAAATCTTCTCCTAAACTGCCTTATTTTAGTCAAAAGCTTTGACAGAAAACTGAATATGAAGCTTTCTCTAAGGGAAATGTTTCAACTAGTCTTCTTTAATTTCTTGATTTTTGGATCCTGTAGGCTTAGAGCCTTAAATGTAGTGGTAGAAGCCTTTGCTTACAGGTGTGATCTTCAGCCCATTCACAACTTTAGCAGTGTGCTCTTCCTGAATGTTCAGATTATGTTTGAGGTTTGGAGCATGGGGACAGAACAAGTCCTCTTGATTTCAGCTTGAAAACAAAGGATGAGAGAAACAGTGGGAGGAAGAACCACCCACACACCAAACTGAGCGTGGATGGTGTAGTTGTGCACTGGAGGTGTTTTTAACAGCAAGGTCTGCTGAACCCTACCAAACCAGTTGCAGCCCATCTCAGCACGGTTCAACCCCTGGGGAAGGATTTGACTCTCATTGCTGCAGTGTGTTACACAACCGCATACTGATCAGCTGTTTGAGCAGCGATGAGCCCTGGGAATCTATTCCTGGCTCAAGGTGAGGGGCTGGGTGTGGGGAAGACAGTAGTTTAAAAATGCAAGGATATCTATAATAGTTTAATCACCCCACAAGACACTGTCAGGCACTAGATAAGATTACAGTTAAATGTGACCTGGAGATAGTCTGCAGTAACAGGGAAGCCATGGGCAGGAGCTCCTCTAAGTTCATTGATAAAGTTCTGATATTCCCCAGCCTTTGTTTGTTGAGGTTCATGAGTTCAGTCAATGGTAAGGAAAATGAATTCTAAAAGTTTTTGGGAGAAATGAGAGGAATAGGCACAAGTTCTGTCCTGGGCAATGGTTTCCGAAAATGTATGTAGACCGAAGTAGACAAACTCTACCACTGTATAAGCACAAGAGGAGAAACAATGTGTTTTAAGAATAGTAACCAGATACTTTTAGGATCTTCTAGGGGAAAAAAAAAAAAGACAAAAAAAGACACAATTTATTACAAATTTGCCAAAGGTGCCAGATTTCAACTCCATTTCTTTTGCAATGTCCAAAACATTCAAGTTTTTATCAGACCGCCAGCATAATTTGAAAATGTTCAGGATTTATAAACTCAGTTTTAGAATTTGCAATAGCAACAATGTTTTTACTCAGGGAAAGTTTAAAGAGCTGATGAAAGCTAAATTACTGCCACTGAACCATAACTTCAAGCAAGAGGAAAGGAACTGAACTATTAAATGCATCAGAAATAAATGACAAGGTTTTTCTTCAGTGAGTTTATTGTTCCTTGAATTTGGGGTACCACATATAAAATAGTGCTTATTACAAGCAGCCGTTATCTCTAACTGCCCTATTATTAGCACTTACTGCTCTCAAAAATCTTAACTAATTTACACTTTTATCATAAAAGAACACTGCAGTTTTCTTTCTAAAAGCGGGTCTACACTTTTCTTTATCAGTGTCACTCTTCGGCTTTCTAAAGGTATTTCTTAAATTAATGTGGTATTTTTATTGCTTTCTACTGAACTCCTTCTGCCCACAGAAGTATTCTAAAACTGTTTTTCAAATGCAAAATTTTCGAGATGAGTATTACACAGAATCACTATTTTCAGAACATATGTACGCTTCTCAGATTACTGTGTAAAGTCAATCTCACCTAAAGATGTGAGAAGGCAGATAGCTTTTACTATAAAAGAGTGCCTAGGTGGGAAAATACTATCTTCAGTTTTATGACTTTAGATTTGAAGACGTCTTATTATATTTCAAATGACATGCAGATAATTAGAGCAGAAAAAGTATTAAAAAACTTCTGAACAAAGTAAAAGAATAAGAAATAAAAGAAGTAGCTTACCGTACATGCTAAATTTTTATGTGACTAGAAAAATTTTTTCTGTGTAAATATTTATTCTTGAATTGTTTATATTCTTAAGTCATTCACATTTATTTTTGCAGCCTTACTCACATATGCTTGTTAGGCTTGAGATCAGTATGTAAACCATAAAACTTGAAATGCCAAATTACGTTGCTCTCCAAAGCATGTTAAGCTTCTATTGCACAGTATTGTGACTGTAAGGACATGTTGAGGTGATCATATTGACACATACTGTAACACATAAGTCTACTGAGGGTGGGAGATGGAGATGAAGAATTGGTTGATCCTCAGAGAATAGTTTATATTCCCTGGTCTCTTTTAATGTGTGTGATTATGAGAATTATCCCCATCTGTCCCATTCTGAAAAAAGAGATGTTCATGGAACAGACCAGCAGATGCTTCGTTATTGTTAAACAACTGCCAGAATAGTAAGGATACTGTGTGACCTCTACCTCTCTTCTTGATTTCTTGCTTTGATTGATTTCTTCTTCTTTAAGATTTAAAGCTGCTTCAGGCAAAGCAAAATAACAGAGTTGGCATGTTCCATACATGTAAGATGAACTTTGCTTTTATTATACTGCTGGATTTGTGAGGTTTATTCAAAATTCATATAGCAATGAACATTGGTTTTCACTGCTGTTTCTTTTCCATAAACTTCTCTGTCCTCCATGAACAACATGAAAGCTGTACTACATCCAGCCATGCATTTTCATACATTTATTTCATGTAAAAGTAAAAATGTCATTATAGTGCTGCACTTAGTCTTTAGCTCAAATAGATAAATAGATATTTTGGTATTGTGAAAAAATATAAAAGGATTAATTTCTACCTTTTTTTCTATTCACAGCTATTATAGCTCCAAAGGATAATCTATATCACATCATTTTGATGAGTGTTTTAATATTTTAAGTAGTGAAATAGAACTAAACAATTCTTTTAAGAAAATTTTATATTATTAATATTTCTCCTAGATTTCTTTCAAATGTACAAGCATGTCCTCTGTATTTTCATGGGTTTTTCTGTGCTATGGATCTGCACACCTGCTATGAAACACAAGCATATTTTCATGCTTTCAGAGATCACTGGAATTTACATACAGCCATCTGACGACCAAATAATTCTCTTAGGAATCATCAGATTAGAGTCTTGCTTTACATTTTTCATTAGTATCCATTAAAACAGCAGGATAGATTTCTTGGCAAGACTGTAGCAGCTCCATCACTGGAGATCTCTTAGAACTTGCTAGACAAACATCTATTTTGAGCATCATAAAACAAATCAATCTTACTTTTGGACAGAGTGATGAATTAGATAGCCTCTAGCACCACTTCCAATCCCATGATTAGATCATGTTTCCTGAAAAAGAGCGTATAATATGATTTCTGGCACATGGAGATTCTGAATCAGGCTGTGGATTGACCCTATTGACCAGATGGTCACTTCTTAGCAGAAAGGCAGGGGGTGTGGGAAAAAAAAAAGGAAAAGATAAGGGTATTTATAGGTAGATGTTGAATAAAGTCTTATGGGGAATATGACGAATAGCTGGAGAATGTAAGACATTCCATCATCTGAGAATCCAAGAAAGAACTCTCTATCCCAGCATGTAGCCTGAGATGCCTCACAGAGATTAAAAAAATCGTGAAAGAACAAATTTTAGCTGGTCATTTGGGGTGGGATGAAAGACATTTTAAGTGTGCAGAAATGTAATTTTTGCCATTCTTGTTAATATTTTAAAGAGGAAAAAAGCCACATGGTATTTACCATAGTGCTAAGGTCTTGGAAGTGAAAAATAACAATAATTAGAAAAGGCTGGAAAATTTGTTAGAACATCTGTTTTTCACCCCTCTTCTGTCAGCCTGTGAACACTGAGAATTCTGAAACATTTTAGAAATTCAAAATCCTTTATATGCATTAGAAATTACTGCCTGTGCTACAGCAGACCTGGAGACTCTAAAGGAGTTTTGGCCTTTTGAAGGCAAATGCATACCTGTGATGCTCAGAAGCAATGCATTTCCCACAGAGTTCAAATTCCAATCAGAAAAGTCAAGAAAGATATTCCTAGTTTGTGAGGGGTTTTGTGCGTGATTGATTTTTTATTTGTTTGTTTGTGTTTTTTTAATTTGTAGAAACTAATGCAGAGAAAGGATACATATGTTGCTTAAAAATCATGCAGGAAACTTATGGTACATATCAGAGCTGAGTCCATCTCAGACAAAGGTCCTTCTGTAGGCGTATAATCATTTTAATTGCAACCAGACAGTAATTCTACAATCAGATCTACAAGTTGCAAGAGAGCACTTGAAGGGATCCAATGTCAGGCTCATGACCTCTGTTTATAAAGTATTTAGGAATCATCAAGAATGGTTGTACATTTGTATGTTTGTTTGCATGTTTGTTTGCATGTTTGTTTGCATACCCTGTTGTATGTATCTGAAAATTAATTACTGCTTATGCAATGTATGGTTGTTTAATACATTTGTCAGAATAGTACCAACAATGCAGTTTGTCGTGAGAAAAGCCTGAGTAATTGAAGTAGAAGGCTACTAGAGAGAGAAAAAAAATCCGGTGATGGCTTAATAGATACAGAGGGGAGATTTCTGTATTAAATGTCTTAATTACAGTCTCTAGACAATGCAGAATACTGGAGGAACTGCATTCCCATCTTGGGAGGTGTGTCAGGAAAAAAATCAAGTTCTGCTATCACGTTTTAGAAGGCAATTTTTGAAGTGAAATACTTCATAAGATTAAACTGTGGGCACTCAGCCATCCCAAGTGAATCCATAATTTGTCATCCTACAAGGTCATAAATCATCATGAAATCAACAGATCCCAGAAGACTTAGCTTGGGTGACACAACTGGGAACAATATTAAATGACAAAAATAAAAGAAAGACCACATGATGAACAGAGGAAAACAAGAAGACCTAAGATGCTTCCTGCAGCTTGGTGGAGTTTGGTGAAGACAGGAAGAGAGCCATATGAAGTAGCTGGAATAGGAAAAAGATGAAACATGTCTCATATTTTGTGAATTAAATAAATACGAGTTAATTTTTTTTCACTTCCATTCAGAATTGGGAAAATCAAACAATAAAATCCTAAGTTTATGGATGAAATGGAAACAAAATTTAAAAAATCTATTTTCATTCATCTGATGGAGTTTGTAGTGATGTTGAAGGCATGTTTCCTCAAACTGTAATACAAGTACCTCTTACTATCCATTGTCTACCTTGTTAAATGTTTTGTTTGCACATAAATGAGTGTATATACACTCCAAATATAAAGGTTTATTTTTAAGAAATCTGTCTGATCTTTTTTTTACTGTTATGCTATTAATTTATTAGAAATCAGCTTCAGTTCTTTAGTATTATTTATCTATGGAAATTATCATAGTTAATTTTCAGAAACCTCTACTGAAGAAAAAAGGTTGCTGGAATTGGTTAAAATTGTGGGAGAGAGCTTATTTCTTATTATACTTAACACTTTTTATTTACACTAGTGCCTTATATCACTTCCACAGGCATGTTAGCTTCCTCTCTGGTTAATTGTATTTGAGTTTGCTCTACAGGCAGTTGCCAGGCACAGAAATTTGTGGAAATCAAAGTTATGTGTGTGTTCACTGTTCAAGTATAGGGTTCCTGAAGCAGATCTGACCTGGAATGGAGCATGGAACTATTTATAGCTTGGTGCCTACTGGGCTCCCAGTTGAGAATTCCTGCCTGGCTGCCAATCCATGGGTTACATTTTCCAGCCAGTCTCCGCTGTGACTGAGACCTTCCCAATTTCTCTGTCAGTTATGGTGGGAATCAAATTACGCAAACATGGCAGAAAGACTGAGCGCAGTGGAGAGGAAGGTGGAAACATTGGCTGTGGAAGGGACAGGGTCTGTCCAGCTGGAGGGACTCATCAAAGGGAGCTCAGGTTTAGCACCAAGTTTGGTTGACAGGCTACCTTTGTGAAGAACAATAAAAGTCTGTGTTATGGTTAGAGCTCGTGCCTTAACTCTTCTTGGCCAGGGTGAAAAAATCTCCTGAACAAACCTACTTGCAATCATCACTCAGCAGATGTATCCCCATCCACTACTGCATACCACCAAAGGCTTCTGTTGCATAAAGTCTACGTTGATGCTTGTCCAAGGCAAACAGAAAAGGAGACTGAGAAGACCTACTTGTTCCTGCCTCTGAGCCTCCCTCTTGAGACCCTCAAGAACCCTGAACTGACTGCCAAACATGAAAAAAAAAAGTCAAATTATTACACCTCGTAATATTTTTCAGGTACTGTTACCTATGTTAAGGGTTAAGGAGAGTGAATGTGACAGAATAGAGGCAAAACAAAATGAAACAACACCCCTACACCTGCCATGCAGTAATTAAAGTGCCTAGCCTTTAGATACCCATCTCCCAAAAGAGGTCGGAGGCACAGAGTTTGGTACCTCACCTCCACGTCCAGTGTGTGCAGGGGGTTGAGAGCTTTGGCATGAACCCTTTCATTGCAACTGAGGGACACCCTGGGCTACACAGCAGAAAAACAAGAAACTGACAAGTGAATTTGAGATGTCACTGGTTCCCACATGGGGCAGAGAAGCAAGGAGTGCTCTGTCCCCTTGATGCCCAGGGCCTGTAACATCCTTGGAGTGAGGGAAGCTGAGACTCATCTCCCGGAGAAGGGAGCGCTGCTCTGAGCAGCAAAGGTGGCAGGGGAGCTGTTACTGCTGGGCAATAACATCCTGGCATAGTGGAAAGGTGCAGCCCATCATCTAGTGCACACATNCCATGACAGAACTGTAAATCAACAATTACTGCTGCAGGAAGGGTGCCTTTAGCACAAGGCTAGAGACAGGGAATGGAATTTTATGTTTCTCCCATTGACGGGCAATTAGGTAATAACAAACATCTGAGGAGGGACAGAAAAGAAAAAGAGAAAGAAAGTAGAGGAGCGAGTAGGCTTGCCGGCTGAGCAGAGGGCATTGGCCATGCCAGCACATCCTCTCAGAGCAGCTGGTGCATCTGGGGAGGAGAAATGGTGTCTCTCTCCTGTCTTCTGGTCCTATCTGCACTAAACTAAGGAGGGAACATGAGGTTGTAGGCACGGACTTCCCAACTCAACCCCAAGGTGCTGGAAGTTGGGTGCTATCCTTGTCCTCATCCACATCCGAAGTCAAGAAGATTTGGCAGAACCTGTCTTTCTAGTAAAAACTTCACCATCAGGACACTCACTCAGGAAAGAGAAATTTTCATTGGATCTTCTTTGGTTCAAAACCATATTTCCTATCTCAGAGGTAGCTTTCTTGAACACTGAGGTGTGAAGTGGAATAGACACCCTTCACAATCTCTAGCTGAAACACACCAGTGAGTGAAAACAAATTCAGGGTTTACTGTAGGAAAAAGAGGAGATGAAGAGGATCATGTAGGGCATGATTTGAGCACCCAGGTTCAAGTATCAGTTTAGAAAAGTGATGTCCTGGGCTACAGTCTTCTGTGGCAAAGTAAAATTTCTGTGATACATATTAAAGAAAAACTTTCCCACCATGAGAGACACCAAAACTCTAGATTTCTTCATCCTAAACAACTGTCTTAACATTAGACTTTTTTCTATTGTTTTTTCTTCTTCTCCTTCTGACTCAGCAAGTTGCTTCTATACAGTGGCACAGCTTGGATGGAGAGAAATGGGAGAGAGAATATGGAGAGAAGGGTTGGAGCCAAAGATTGTAATTTATTCTCTGAAGCAGACTGTGCTCCCGCAGTTGAGGCGTTATTCTTAGATCCAGCTCACCTGGATCTGAAGATTGAATTGAACCACAGGTCCTTCTGCCTGGGTGAAAATGTCCTAGTGTGAAGCTGTTAAACATTTGTTCTCCTGCATCTTGTGCAAGAAAGAGTGGCTCCCACTATTTCTTGGAGGGAGTGGTTTCCCATTAAACTTTTTTAGGCATGCTCCAACTGAGCCTTCCACAATAGACCTCATGTTAAATAGTGAATATTTAGTAGAGGAAGCATACTAAGTAGAGGAAGGCCCAGTTAGTAAAGGAAGGCCCAGTTTCTGAACCTAAATAGGGCTTAGACATGAGCTGCAGAAACCTGCCAAGCCTGAGGGTGTTTTCAACCTGCACAAATTTTATTCTTGCCCTCCTCCAATTCTCAAAGTAGAGTTATGCCCAGTAACATCTTTTAGCTTCTTAAACATTTCTAAATGCTAGGAACTACTGTCTGGGCTTACTTTGTTCTGTTTTCATGTCCAGATACCTTCTACTGAACCTTTCATCTCACTTATGCCTGTGTTTTGTTCTTTATTATTTGACCCCTGAATTCAGCTGAGATCCAGATTACTGACTGCCTGCTCAGAAGGAAGGTGAGCCTTCAGTTTTGGCTGTACTTAAGCTCAACCTGGCCTGATTTTCCCCAAAAGGCCCTGGGTTAGGCCATATGTGAGTAGGGATTGTCAGGATTGCAATTATGGCTGCAAGTGCCTAAGTCCTCCTCAAGCCCCTACTCAGCTGCTCGAAGGTTGAAATCAATAAACTAAAGCCAGGAGGTTCTGAGACACATATGAGAAGTGTGAGGTAAGGAGTTAAAATAAGAGCCTTATTGGTGGTTCATTTTGATAAGGGGGTGGGCATTCAGTCATGCTGGAAGCCTTTGTACAGGGAATGTATGAAGTCTTTAATTAAAGTTGATTAAAATGGTAATTTTGAGCTCTAGTAGTTTAGAATAATATTTTTTTTCTCTCCTCACTCCACATCTGAAAAACCTTTAAACTACTTCAGTGGACTGCAACCTAAGTAATCCTGCTCCTATTTTTAGGGCCATAAGCCCTGGCTTCAGCACGGCCGTGGCAGTTAGAATAAGAAGATTTTGCAAGTGTGGAGGATTAGCCTTTGCAGCAGTTGTATGACAAAGCAATATAGTCTCCACTGATAACATAGGAGGAGGAAAGAATTTATCATTTATTACGTATTCATATTTGCCTTTTTTAAACTGAGCAACCTGCCAAAATCTATCCAAAATGACGCTGTTTTTACATTAACTCAGAGCTTTCCTTCCCACGAATGTTTCACCTCACTGCAGAGCAGAAGAGATGGATGCCAGCACTGACCTGGAAATGAGAACACTAAGCATCACAGTTTGGGTCCTGTCTAATCCTCTGGTGTGGAGTTAACCTGCTGAGACCTAAAAGCTCCTCTCTTCCTGGGTACTGATCTTTGTAATCATGAGGAAAGCAGCTAATTAAGTACACAGATGAAGGGGCATTTTATTATTCAGTTCTTAGATATCTGTACTAGCTTTTCTCTTCCTCTAAAATCCATGCTCCAGCTGAGCAAGTGAACTAGCGCCCTTAAATTTTATGACATCAGTCCTGCACTGGCGAACCTGCAAGATGACAAAGGAGGGAAATTACTGAAACAGCAAAGCCGCAGAGGATAGCACAGAAGGCTTAGAGGTAAAACCTGTCATTAAAGCAAAAAACCCACAACCCACAACCTTTCCCTTCACCCCCCAAAAAAACCCAAATAAAACCCCTCAAACAGCCAAATTCAAAAGTCTGTTATAGCCCATCTGGGTGAAACATACAGGATTTCAGAACTGGCATGGATAAAACAAGGTCAGAGACATATAGCTCTGTATTTTCACTGAGTTGGGATGAATCTCCCCTTTCAGTTGCAGAAATTTTTGATGCAAAGACATGACAACAGAGGCACCAGATATTCTTGGTTACCTTCATTTAAATGTTTATCTGGTCCTGCTTACATTGCCTTGCAGCTCACTCTCTGTAGATTTTTCAGAGATCTCCTTTATTGACACAAACTTTCACAGACAGAACACTTCAGGCTCGTGCACAAGTGTTTACAGCTCCTAGGGGACACATCTTTCTTCCTTTTTATGCCACCTTATGGCACAAAGCAGCCATCAATTCAGACCATAGGTACCCTGAGAGAATACCCTATTGCCCACATACTGCAAGCTGCTGGAACGACTTTGTGTCATTTGTCCCTTTTGTGGTGCCTTAGGTCTTCTCTCAGGAAGTTGTTGTGTTCAATGGGAAAATCGGACAGTCTTAAAATCTTGAAGGCTTCGCTAAATTAAGGTAACTGCTAGTGGGCCGATGCAACAGCCAAGCAGAGATTTCTGGAAAGGAAGTCCCAGGCATCCTTACTTTTCCAGGCTGATGCTAGCTGCAGGGTAGTATAAAAGCACGACAGAAAGTCAGCGTTACCAGATGCTATATTTATTTCTATGGAGATTCTCATGCATTTTTCTGGATGAAGAGGTAATTTTTTGTTTTCAACACAAAAATAGCAAATACAGGTGAATCTTCCTTAGTGAACCTAACTGGGACTTAGTATGAGCAATTTTGATCTTTAAGCTATTTCACTGGGTCTGGACATTAACAAAGTTTTCATCCTCTGATACAGACCCATGATAAAAGTTGCAAAGGCGTCCTTGGTGCTGGTAGATGTGCCTAGCAGGATTTGCAAAGCACCTAAGGAACGTAGGCACCAAATTTCAATTTCTTGAGCAGAAATCCTAAAAGAGAAATATCCACTAGATGACACAAATGTCTAAAAATAAGTTAGGGTAATGTTTCAGGTGTCAGTCCTACCATCAACTTAAAAGGGTCATGGACCTTGATGGAGGAGTCTAAGGTCTCTACAGACTTCATGGCAGACTCAGGCGCTTCTGTTTGTCTAGCCTTTCTTTTAAAAGAAGCAGAACTTGCTATCAGAACTGTACCTGGTAGCAGACTCCATGTATTAGCTTGGTTAAAAAGCCCAGACACTTTGGCTTCAGCCTCCTCCTCCCTAGACAAAGCCCTGAGCATCAGCCTACATGATGCCACATGGCCACAAGGCCAGACTTTAAGCTACAGTGAAGCTAAGCCGTTCTGTAGCAATGAATGCAGGATAACAAAAAGCAGAGAGAAAGAGCATATGAGGAAATGGTTTTGGGTGCTGAAAATAAGGTATTCAACTCGAAAAGTACATTTCTGATGCCAGCTCCTGTTGTAAAGACTTTTCTGGGTTTTTCAGTCCATTACCTAATAAGAGTGTGAGAAAATGAGAATTTCTGTCCAGGATTCCCCAAACCCACCCTCCACACCACTGGGAGTCCCTGCTGGATATTCTTTTCTGTAAACTATGTCACTCAAGTCTTTTGCTATGCAGTTCAGGAAAGACAGCGTGTCCTCAGGCTGTTCATCCCATCAGGATTATGCTAGTCTTCTGGATATGTGGGTTGGATCTGCTGTGGATCTTCAGCAGGTGTGAGGTGTGTGCTAGCCATCGGCGTACACACAATAGACAAATGCAGAAAGCACAGGTAGCTAAAAGAAATCTTAATTAGGAAGTATGAAATTAAGTTTAAATGCCTTGAAGTTTGGGTGACAGGGGGAGGGAGCAGGTTGCTGCCTTCTCATATGGGACTGGAAGTTTCAATACCTGTAGTTGCTAAAGCCTTACTGGAGAAGCGCTTATTTGACTCTGTGAAGCCTTGCAAATTTAGCTTTGGAGTTCTTCTGCCCTCTGAACCCTAAATAAACAAGTAGAAGCTTTTTCTTCTGCCTTCACTAGCAACACTCTGTCCTCTGTGGAGCTGCAAGGCTTCACTTACTTTCATGACAGCCCAGTCTGACAAGTCTGTAAGCTTGAACATCAGCGTGACACTACAGCAGAACACTGGTGATTTAGTGTAGGGTAATTTCAGTCTGGTTTATTTGTTATAAAAAAATAAAATTACGGAAAAAATATTGCAGGGAAATTTCACATAATGTCACAGACCCTATTCTGGCATAATTCCATGCCCTCCAGAATATCCTTCCATTAAACCGATTGCAAGGCTTATATGCACTAGAAATTGAAAGGCAATGTGGCTTTATCACTTAATCTTCAATATTAGTTTTTCTTTTTTTTTCTTTCTTTTTTTTTTTTTTTATTGCACGGGACACTTTAGTCCGATCTCTCAGCGATGATATAATACCTTTCCTGGTTTTCTGTTCAAGATTTGTCAGTGGAACAAGTATTCATCATAGATAATTTTGACCTGAGGTCTTCTCATCAACAATGTACACATCAACCACACTCTGAAATATGTTCAGCTTTCTTTTGAATCAGTCGTGAATTTGCTAATCTTCAGTTCACCCTTTATGTCACTCAGATAAATTATAAGCCTAGAGATTCTGCAAATGCTGAGCAGCATCTCTCTTTTATATTACTTTTTCCTTGCAGCAGAGATTTGTTTCATGCACAATCATTTTAATTTGTTTATCAGGATATGAGTGAGGCATTTTGAATAAGATAAACCCTGAGCTGAACTTTCACCCAATCAGGAACCGAATTAATCTCAATGTTAAGAAAATAGTCTTTAGAAATCCTAAATCTCTGTCTTGGAGAAATATGGCAATTTCTTAAGAAAACCAGAATGAGACATTTACAAAATCATTTATGTGACACACTCAACTGAACTTTGGATTAGAATAGGCTTCTAATTTTTGAAGTTTCCCCATCACTGATTATATTGGCTCTAGCTTTTCAACAATGTGTGTAAAAATAAACTTCTTTAAATCTGGTTCATTGGTTTTGCTGCTCTTTTTCACACTACTGTTTATTATATTACTCCCTCTTAGCTAGCCCCTGTTTTAGTGAGGTAAATCCCATGGGAGCTGCATTTAGATCAAACTATGCATACATAATATGCAGCTGACATTTTATATGAAATGCTAATGGAAGCATCTGATTTTGCTTCTAGTGAAGTCCGTAGATGCAGACTAAGTCCTGAAATGAGTATTTATTCATGAGTATTAGTTGCTGCACACACCTACCCTTACCTGGCAGATGTGCTAGGGACAGGCAAAACTGCTAAGAGCTATGGATATGAAAAGACAGCATAAATTTTAGGAAGAATTACAATTCCTGAACTGGAAGAAGAAGTAATGGTTCCAGTTTCTCAGGTTACTTATGCTGGAATAAATCTGAAATGCTACAGTTAATAGTATACATGTTTGCTCCTAGGGATATCTTCCTGTTGGAAAATGCAATTTTAATGAAAGCAAAAATGGTTACACGAATGTACCAATGTCACTGAAACCTAGGGGTGAGGGTGGAGGGAGGAGAGCTTTTGTATAAAAAAACATTTCATACATTCAAAATATTTTCTTTCCAGCACAGTAACATTTTGATTTTTCATTATTAAATGGCTTTTGAATTTTAAAAATGCATAGAATCAAAGAATCACAGAAAAAATCAGTTTGGAAGGAATTTAATCCTATCTCCTCCTCATGATAGGGTCAACAATACACTCAGACCAGATTACAGTGTAAAAACTGTAGAAAAAAATCAACTGCATGACAAAATATTATGATTAATCATAAATGGAGGAAAAAGAATAAATTATGCTTTCAAGACAATTTGAAACTGTCTGCTTTCTTTCTGGTAGGTTATGATCCAATATTGAAAATATGAGTTTCCCAGGAAGCAGAAACTCTTTTATAACTCATTTATAACTTCAGCTGACAGCTTCATGATGTACCGAAGCCAACACAATAATATAAGAATCAGATTCAGTAACTGAAAACCTCATGTGTCTAAATTAGAGCTGGTCAAAGGACCACACTGTTGTAAATATTGTGGTTGATTTACTCAGAGTGAATATTGACTTTCCGTATACACAAGAATAAGTTTATATCCTAGAGGAATAGCAATCCGACTTGCATGCTAAGCTCAAGCAAAAATAATATGTCATTTCAGCATCAAATGGAAAAGTTTATTCCAGACAGTGAGGTTACCTCTCGTCTTTGGATTCCTCTGTGACTCTGCAGCAGTATTTTAAGACAGAGCTGAAATTCCAGATTCAATACTCCTGGTTCCCCAAATGTGCTAAAATCCCCTTCATTCATCTGGTTCTCACACTCCTGGCAAACTCCAACTGTCTCCTGTATCAGCTTCTTGCAATGAACCAAAAATTAAAAATTAACTAAGGACCGACTGCTGTCCTGAAACATATGAAATGAAATCAAACAAGCCTTTCCATGTTCCTCTCGCCCACGTAATTGATACTCTAAGTTAGAACAGGGATGTTGTCTTTCAAAGAATCAACCTTCAGGTATAAAAGGGGTGGATCTTATTTAAGCACCTAATGCAATCCACAGTGCTTCTTTTTAGTGTTTTGAGACTTCGATCAGACAAAATACTTCAGGTAACTTTGTGCAGTGTTTTAATGGCAGTATGCTATGAATAAACAATTCCTGTTGCTAGCATGAAAAAAAGACAGTAAAGGCAAGAAAACAGAAAACAAACACATACATAAAGAGACAGAGTAAGAAGGAATAATAATAAAAAAGTATATCAGTGAAATTGAATGGAGAAATACAGAAAACAAAAATAAATAGGAGTGGAAAGAAATTAGAAGACTCAAAGATGAAAAATGCAGTGAAGCAGCAAAATGGGGAATCCGAAAAATAGAAAAGCAAAGCAAATAAAAATGAATTAAAGAAACGTCCATGAAATCACACTGCATAGAAATATGAAACGTAGAACATCTAGGGAGATAAGGAAATAATCCATGAATAAAAATCTGAATGTAAATTGAAATATCTGGTTTTGGAACATGGGAATTGCAAACAAGTTCTGTAATGGAAAGTAATAATGAAAAGCAAGGGGGAGGCCAACAATTTTGGAAGACATTTCAGGATCATTGATTTATAAGACTTTGGATTACAGCTGACAAAACCTTTCTATGGTGGTTAAAGACCTCAGCTTCCTCAGATGCCCTGCCTCCTTTTGTTTCTCACTCTAGTGCTGGAGATACCTGCTGAAAAGTGTCTCCTGCCTGTTCTTCAGCTGCAGCAATCCTCAGCCTGCAGAACTGTGTCCAAAGTGCCTGGGCTGAGGTCAGGGCGCAGCCTCCCTATGGCTTTTTGAAGGTTTGAGGTTAGTTCATCCGCCAGAGCCCTGGTACCAACAGCTCACTGCGGGAACCAATGTCAAAAAAGTCATTGAAGGAAACACACGCTTGCAAAGAGCCTGAACAGTGCAAGGTCTGCTATGTGAGGGAAGAGTACTGGAAACCTTCATTAAAGGAATTTAGTGAATGCAGGGTGTGAGACCGGTTCTGTTTTGCCTCAGACACTCTGAAACTCAACCTGTGCTAGATAGCTGAAGGATCCAGAGTTTTCTTGCTCCTGTCCACCTCTGCTAAGAGCTTTTTGGTATTGTAAAAAGGTGTTTCCTGTTTTAGAAGTAACTCTGCAGGTTTAATTGCTGGTCATGGTACTTTCCCAAGTTTGGAAGATTGTTAGAGGAAAGCATCAGCAATGCCAAGGTGAGGGTGAATCTGTGTGACTCTCTAACACGGAGAGAAGGACCCAAGAAATAGAGTGTGTGTATATCTCACGACAACAGGTCAGCAGGCAAATATACTGGTCTTGGAGGAATGGCAGGGAAGTCTAAGCAGCTGAAAAAAACCAGGACTTGGACAACAGCAAAAAGGGTGTTTTCGACAAGACAAAGGGTTACAGGGCAGAGAGAAGGGGATCAGACCTGTGCAGAGGAGGATCTGGGGACATTTCTGTTAGATGTTCATACTCACAGTAATCTCTTAGGCGGGTCCTATCACTGCAGTATTTATTTAAGCACCTCACAGTCTTTAATACAATTATCTTTTCAAAACTCTTGTAAAACAGAGAATAATTATGATGCCCCGAGAGGCTGAGCAATTTGCTCAAGATCACTCAGAACCTCTGTAGCTGAGCAGGAAGCTAACACAGAAGTGTCTTACTCCTACATCACGGACCAAGACCACAAGGGTTTTTTTGTGATTACCCATGCTTTCTCCCCTTATTCCTTCCACCCTCAAGAAAGATTCCTACTAACTTCACCTAGCTGCTATTTTGGTCTTCCTTCCTCTGTCCCTGCTCTTTCAATTTGTAGGTGCCACAGTAGTACCTCAGCACTCGGCACCGAATACCTCCTCGGCAAAGGAGAGAGCAGGGGAAGGGAGCTTTGGAAAATCAGCTGGGAGCTGCGCAGAGGTGGTCAGTGAGGAAAGCTGAGCTAATACGTAGCCAGGGCATCGTATGACTGCAGCCAGGGCATCGTATGACTGCAGCAGACAGTAGCAGGGAACAAGAAGCAGTGAACGTGGATAACCGGTATGTGTGAAAAATGCCATGTTTATAAATAAGAGCAAATTAAGTGCCTCTAGGCTGCATTGGCACTGACTTGCTGTTGCAGAAGGATTGCTCATACCCTTCCAGAAAGTGGACATTGAAGCCTTGAGGTGCTTAGGAACGCTACAGTCTGCATGCTAACACAGCCGTGGCTTTTCTCTCTGCACTGTGAGCCGTGGCGCCCATGAAGTATGTACTGGCACTTGCTGTGGTGGGAAGCAAAGCTAACGTCCACGGTAAATAGGATTACAGCATTTATCTTGCTGAGGCACAACCTGCATTTATGTGAGTTGTCTTGAACAGCAAAGCCTCCACTCTCCCTGCCTGCAGGTCGCTCAGCTACTCCGCAAGAACAGCAAGTCAAGGACCACTTGTCCCAACCAGTCCACAGGTCACCATCTAATTTGCCACAAGCTGCACACTCCCTGCCTTCCTACCAACAGGCTTCTGCAGCCACTTGCAGGGCAGCCTGCAGAGCACAACACATGCTGCCACAAGCCTGGTCACTCACCCGCCTCATATTTTTAAGCAGCCCTAAAGAAAAGGCCACATGGTACATAGCAGCATCCGTAGTGTCCTGCGCCTGCAGGAAGATCCCACAAAGGGGCTGGTCTCCACGGCTCCAGCCACTCCAGCAGCAACCGTTGATGTGCGGCTTTCGGAAAACAGCTGGTACCCAGCCAGCCAGCCTAAAGTAGCTTCAGCCTGCAAAACGTCCTGTAGCTATACTCTCATTTCCTCATATTATAGTTATAGATCTGCAAAACTACTTCTGTGACTCCTTCTGTCATACAGCTACCTTTACCTAAATGTATGCACCTCAAATTGCAGTATTCAACTGGGGTCCACAGACTCAAAGGATGCCGAGGGGTAACAGATGGAGAGAGCCTGAACCAGGTCCCCAAGAAAGGGTCTGCCACTCCAGCAGAGCACTGTTAGAGGTTTCACAGCTCCCAGACTACAGATTTAGGTGACATTTTTCTATTTTCAGGGAAGTATACACAGATTTAAAACATGCAAGTTAACACTAGCTTCACTTTTTATTGCGTAGTTTATGGAGGTTTAATCTGATTCACACACTATATTTTGTGAGACTCTATTTTGCAACTTGTTGTAGGTGAACCTGCTCTGACAGAGGACTAGATGATCTCCAGAGGTTCCTTCAAAGCCCAGTGATTCTGTGATTCCGTTATTCTATGACTCCCATCCTGTGTAAATAGTATTTTTGGCCAAAAACTATCAAGGTTTATTGAGTGTACGCATATATTTGTTAATCTTATGTTGAAAATTATTGAAAAACTACCCCCAAAGGAATGATGACGTACTGATATCTCCTTTTTGTATTCTACCCCAATAAAAACTGAATAAAATAGTCTATCAACATCACAGCAGTGAAATAGTTTCCTTTTGCTCAATGAGAATTTTGTCCTATCAGTTACCAGGATGGGAAGCCCAGCTACAGCATATATTACTTTACTGCATTGTATGTAAAAATATTATCTTGTGGGGTTTCCTGAAATCCGGGAGCAACAGAAAAGGAGCAATGTAATTACCTTTAACCGTATTAAGAGCTAAGGAAAAGAGTGTGAATTTGTTTTAATTAAACCAAGCCACTCTACCAGCTTATGCCCTAAACAAGGCCATTTTAGCAAATTCTGTCAAATGAAACCCAAGTGGGATGAAGTGCCAAGTATTTTACTGCCAATTCTGTAAATGCTGGTGACATTATCCTCTTATTTTGCCAGTGTAATAGAGGATCAATTGTAAGATGCTACAGAGGCTCAGCTACATAATCATTAATTATGGTTTCTGTATTAACTACAAAGAAAGAAAGAAAATGGTAAAACCTTTCCTAGTTTCAAATGTCAAGCCTGCAAGAGGCCGATAAATGTACTGAAGATTCATTGCTTTTGGCATGATTACTCATATAGTTATCGTTGCTGGTTACAAGAAGTACAGTGTTGTTACAGCTCGAAAATGTAAGGCAAAAGATTGTGGAATATAGGAGCACTAAATGCTTTATTTAACTCTATAGGAGTGTTCAAAGACATAGCTGTTCAGGAAAGTGGAATTGTATACTATGCAAATAGCATAAAAACATCATGACTGTAAAAAATTAAAAAAAACCCCCAAACTTCCAAAACTTCCAAAACTGACGTAATGCTTTGACCTTAGGTTTGATTATTCAGCCTAACAGTCCACTTAATCTGAAGATACATCAATTTGGAGACGTGAACCTATTATAACCTATATGTAAGCAACTGTAACACGCATTGCTTTACCTGCTAAAAAACCAAGGGAGTCCCCTTTGCTACAAAGAACATCCTTTTAATTAGGTTGAAGAAGACGGCTTGAAAAGAAAAACCCTCAGATCCCTTGAGAACAATGAAGAAGAAATTACACCTTCTTATTAAGAACTATTTTGTGCAAAATCAGATTGGGACTCTGAAGTAGAGGTAGCACAGCAGTGGCAAATTGGTGTTATTCAACAAGGTAGTCGTTGTCCAGCTGCCTTTTCGCTAAGATAAGGCTTTCTTTTGGGGAGAAAGGGAGATTCAGACAAAGCCACAAGTGACCATGGTTTCACGATTTTTATTGCTATGCTTGGGGTGAAAAGGCATTTGTGCCTCTGGGGAATATACTAAGTTCCTCGTAAATATTAGGTCACTCACTGATTTGCAGCTTTAATTCTGCAGTTTTATTGACATAGAAAAGTAAACCCAGTATCCCTTTTTTTGGGATGATGTACTTTGCATGTACCTTTCATTACTTAGCATTTCAACGAAAGAAATAGAGCTTAATGACTTGAGGCAATATGCTATTTACAGATAGTTTATTTTTAATTATCTTCTGCCTGTAATGCTTACTGTCAGACTACATCCTCTGTACACTTACACAGATCGGTAGTGGCTGAAACAGAAATAAAATATTTTGAGCTTTTTCTTAAACCCTTGGTTTTTTTTAAAGGCTTCACACTGCAAATGGAGAACATGACATTACAACTGAAAGGCTTTGCTATGGAAGGCTGTCATGGAATCATAACAAGTTTATCGGTGTTTGGAAACTAGTGTTTTCCACTGATGGCAATGGCTGCTTGTCTGGATTTCTCAGCTGAGCAGTCTCTGTGGTTATTTTTCCACCATAGCTAGTAGAGGATGATAGCACTGTCTAAGCTACATGTCTCAGTGAAGCCTGATTGCCTTTTCAGGGCTGGCTAGTTTTGCTTTCTTAACATCTGGAGGGAGTGTTATACGATTCTGGCTTCGGCATAAATCAGGTTTATTGCAATGTGCATGTAGTAATTTGTATTTATGTACCAAAGTTGAGATTTTAGGATATTGCACAAAATCCCAGACTGCATCATTAAACAGTTACACTATAGCATTTATTAACCGGTTTTCTACTGACAGCAATTTTATCATACATTCATAAGGAGGAGTTTTACTTCTGGCATATACAAGTATTTGTTATAATAATCACAGAATGTTCCAGAAGGACTATTAAACTTGCATGTTTCCACAATCTGTTTATGTAATGCTTATTATACACACAGCATATATCTGCTTTTCAAGGAAATTCACAATAAAAAGTGCAAATTGTAATCTCCTTAAGGCAAGGACTTTTTATTCCAAGTGCATTGCCGGCAGTCAGCAATGAAAAAACAAGACTAAGATACGTATAGCATGTTGTCACAAGACGCATCAGATGTGATCACTGCTACAGGTCTCCTTTCCCTAAAGGTATTTCTTCTTAGTCTGTCCTGAAGAAAGAAAGCCTTTTGAATAGGCTTGGTAATTTTCTCTGCAGGGTCAGAAGATGTGCAAATTAGAGGTTGCCAAAAATATTTCACAGGCGCACACAGACTAAGACCTTGTACTTGTCTTTAAACAGCCAAAGAATCTCAAGTCTAGCAAGTAGACTAGAGACATGTCAAGTGATGAAATTGAATGTGAATGTAAAAGCTTTTCTCTGCTAAAAAAGAACACAGCCTTTAGATTAATATTAGCAAACCCTACTATGTCACATTGCTACAATCAGCATCTCTCTCTGAAATAAGAATACATTAGTTCAGGTCAATATCTGTACTCCCATCAGGCAAAATTACCTAACTGTCTTTGTCGGGTAATGATAATGACATTGTTAGCCTCCAGGGAGTTGACGTCACACAACTCAGGAAGAGCAGTGTGTATGAGTGAACCAGCAAAGACCTCCACGGGTATGGACTGATTCAGCTGACGAATGCTATACCAATGCTGCTGTGCAAAAATCCAAATATGCCCCAAGCTTGATAAGAAAATAAGCAAATTGCAAAAGAGCGTTTCAGGCATCTAAAGGAGGGATTCATTGGAAAGGAAACATTTAAAGAACAGGACAGCATCTGAATCAAATCTACTATGCTTAATTCATGCTCAGATGTATACATGTGTATTTGCATTTGTGATGGCTAATATTGCTTTCCACTGTAAAAAATTGAAATCCTTTGCCTAATCTGTTTTGCTGTTGCTATCTACTTACCTATATGTATCTGCTTACCTGCAGTACAGCCAGGTTCTCCAAACACAGCTAAGAAAAGGTAACTAAATATAAAAGCCTGTGAATAAGATTGACTGTACTGTATTATTGGCACTGAGGCAAAGGTGGCACATGAAATCCTTTGCCACTAAATAAAAATGGCTGTGTACTGTTTGCACAATCTCTCCGCGATATGAGAAAGTATATCAGAGTGATTATGGGGGCTAGGGTAGGAGGCTTTTTTTGGTGTTTGTTCAAGAGTTTACATGAAGCTAATTCTCTCTGTATATTGCATTTATTTAATTAAAAGAGAGGCTCAGTCAATATTGCTGTAGCAAAGCCAAGGCATGTCTGAACTCATTAAAGTAGGGTTTGTACGCTGACACTGATGAAAGACCTGCTGCTGGTGCTGCTGCAAGTCCATTTAGTTTTTATTTGACATCAAGTTGCTTTGCCTGCACTGTCAGAGCTTGTATATGAAGTTGTAGTACCATGAAAAAAGAGCATACTGACAAGGAGCCAGGGATTTCTCAGATGATACCTGGACATTGCCTCATTTGCCTGTCTTGTGATATAACAGGTTTGGGCAATCTGCTTCTCGCTCTCTTTCTTCCCCATCTCAAAATGGTGCCTGTGCTCTCTCCACGGTCTCCTCCAAATAGCTGCATGTGGGAGGAGATACCTGGAATACAGCTTCTCCTACCCGCAATCCACCTCACATATGTTTGAGATGGGAAAAAAGAAATGGGGCAGTCGCAGGCATCCGCACTCAACGCTTGCGAAAGGAAGCAGCTCTGCTAGAGCTAAATCTTCTGCTGCGATGGTTTTCAGCCCACTGGGCTGCCAGGAAAATCTGCCATTAGCGGATGCAGCTTACCTAACATCATAACTGTGTAGACAGGCTTTTATAGGACATTCACAAAGGCTGACTTTGCCCACTCAGGCTCCTGTCACCAGTCTGGCTCTATAGACAGGGCAGAGGCAGCGGAGCGTGCAGGACCGTTATGGGATCCTGTTTCTCTCCAGTGACTGCAGAGGTGATTAGCCTCACTAGGCTAAAGTTAGCTTCCATGAAAACTCTTTTAGTTGGACTTTTATCAAAATTATTGCTTCAGGGCCGAGCAGATTATATTCCCATAGCTGCGTTTTGACGTGCTGTTTTGCTTTATTTCTGTCTGCACGGTGCTGCTTAAGCACTGCCCAGAATTTTTAGAAGCTTTAGATCTGATTTGATTCACCTGTTTTGAATAGCCTTGCAATGTTAGCTGGAAAAGATCCTTTTCATTCCCTCTTTTAACCTGCAAGCGAGGTTTCTAAAAGGATCTGTCCCGCTCTGTTCATCTGAAGGTTTGTTCATCAGTTCCCTTTAATGACTTCTGAGCACATTGGTCAATTCCAACCCCATTTTCCAGGGCACAGAAGTCTCAGAAATATTAGCTTACTCCAAAAAAACCCCAAAGCCAAAACCCCAAAACCAAACAAAAAAAAACCAGAGAGGGTCAGGGATTGGGGCTTGGTCATCCTGGAGAAGAGTATCTCTCCAGTGCCTGCAAGGAGGTCATCAAGAAGATGGAGCCAGGATCTTCACAGCATTGCAAGGCAGGAGGAGAAGAGGCATAAATTGAAACAGAAGAGTTTCAGGTTGTGTACAAGGAAAAGATGTTTCTCCAGGAGGACAGTCCGGAAGTAGGACAGGGGCTCGCGGAGGGTCTGCTCTCATGCTGGAGATTTCAAGACCCAGGTGAACGAAGCCCTGAGCAACATGATGTGATCTCAGAGCTAACCCTGTTCAGAGTAGGGTTTTGGACTAGAGATCTCTAGAGGTTCTCTACAGCCTGAATTATTATGTGATTCTGAGTGTTATCCATAGAGGGCATTAAGCACTGCTGGGCTTAGGCCGGAATGCCTAACAAAACCCAAGACAAGAACCCGCATTATTTTTCATTATACTTAGGAGGAAATATTTAAAGATTTATCTACATCTTTTATAGCAAATAAACTACTTTAAACTCTATACATTTACATACATTAAACTGGAAAAGCTGAGATAATATTTGGAATTTTGCGCCTTTATCTCAGATCTACACATGGCAGTAGTAGTCTGAGATCCATTCTTGCAATGATGTTCTGGGACTTGGGGTCCTTGCCTTTGCCTTCAGCATTGTCTCCGTATGATTTACTTTCCTCTGATCCTATCAACAGAACTGTAGTCCCTTATCAGGAAACTGCTGAGCCACTCTCATTTTAATGCCAAAAATCCCTACCAGCTGTCTGCCCAATCCAAAAAAGCCCAAATCCTGCTGCAGGATATCATGAAGCCACAATATCCAAAGGCCAAAACAAAATCGTTACCAAAAGAAGCAGCAGGAACACGATTCCACATCCAGTATCATACACTGCTGCGCTCTCAGCTCTTTCTAACCCGCCAACTCTTTCAGCAGAGGGCATATTTGGACTAGAGAGGAATCAGTCCACCTGATTAAAACTTGGCAAATCTTCTCTCCCACACTCTACTCTTACAAAGCACAGTGTTATCCATATGAGCCTGACTTGCTTAGTCTTAAGCCCTTCTTTTGAGTGCCACTCTAGCACACCTGCTATCATCAAGATGAAGGTTGCCAGGGCAGCTCCAGAATTCTTCTCTTGGCAGTATAATCCAGCAGAGATGCTGGGATTGCCCATAGTGCTGCTCTGATAAAGCCACAGTATATGCAGGACACAAAACTGCTTTGCTCTGTGAGATTGCTCCCAAGCCTTGTGGATGTGAGATCAGTTGGAGTGAGATGAAAAGGGATAGTCACACAGAGATGCTTGCTCAGCTTCCACCAGCAGCACCTGCTGTGGGCATCCTAAGCAAGAGTACCATCTGCTTACCCTGCCTTTTTTCCCCAAGAAAGCTTTTTCCTTCAACCCTCAGCAGATTTTTTTGTCTTGCTTTGTCTCGCCCACCAGCTCCCAGGGTCCTTTCTTCAGAGGCTTGTCCCCCTGTCACACCCTGGCAGATTTTCCTCTTCTTATTCTTCATGAAGACGATTTGGCCAAGATCTAGATTTGGCAAGTGGAAAGCAGAAGCTCAGCTTTTCTCTTTTTGATGATGTTTTTAACTTCTGTGGAAGAAAGGCAATCTACCCAGGAGTTTCTCTTTACCCCTATGCAAGATAATGCTACCGCAAGCATAGTAAGCAATTTCTGTAATTTAGCCGAAAATTACATTCTGAGGGCAAGAGAATAAAATTAGCATGTTGAAAGATTGCATTCTTCTCTGCACCAGTGAATGACATCCATGCCCTGGCATGAAGGTACAATGGGTAGACCACGTTGCAGTTCCAGAGGGTGGGTTGTGGTAAGGACACTAGATGTGCACACAGATTAAGAATCAATAGAATTTGTAAATATATTCTGCCAGTCAAATAATATTAACTTTAATTCAGTCTGTAAACAGGGTTTGCATGTGTAGGTGTTGTTTTAGTAGAATGGACAGGCAAGTATTTCATAGTTCGGTAATAAATTAAGAAAAGTCCAGTTTTGGTTTCCCAGGTACTAATCCAAAGAGATTATTTGGAAACTTACATCTATATTACTTTCTAACTGCATTCACATCACAAAGTTATTCTTGCTTGAAATCCTTATGGTCCTTCATTATTTTTGAATATTAAATATTTCTTGGGTATTTTTTAATCTCAAAAACCTATTTTTTAGATTAAGAAAAGGAAATTTATATATTTTTTAAAAATTATTCTTGTGAAATAACTATGTTTTCTTTTTTAGAGATTTTGCTCAGAGATTTTTTGGCAAATATTTGCCCAAACACAACGAAAATACTATTCAATATTTGTTTTAATGGAACGCCATTTTGGAACGATAATTTGAATGGATTTCCTTGCTACCCAAGTAGCAAGCATAGTTATGCCAAATACATTCATTACAATCAGTCTTGAGAGAAATTCAATGCCCTTCAGGCAAGAAAAAAACCCCAGTTTAAACGAGCAATCTGCTTGGTGTTTGTCTACACCCAGACACACATGACTAACATTCCTACTGACAACCATTTATCTTTTCCCTACTGATTCCTTTCTGGTGTTTCATATTAACTATTGCTTTTATTATCATTTTTCCATTTGTATCCCAAATTGACTAAGTGATTTATAACCAAAACCCATGATCTCTGGCCTAGATAATTTGCATGCTGAAAACAACATTGGACTAGCATACCACAGGATACTGAAGCACTTCATTGATTTCTACAATAAAACTCAAAGGAATTAATTCTGCACAATCCCTTCAGGTCATTAGATCACTGTGGCAGGTGCTATTTTATCTGTAAATTCCAACAAAAAAGCCAGTTTCCTACAATATGAGATTGTAAGGATGGGAAAATTACAATGCCTGGAATATTTCTGCAGCATATGTCAGCTTCTTACTTTCCACAAGTTGGACAAGAAAGTGAAGAACCCATAGCAGACTGTACTGTATTGTTCTGGGGAACAGAGAGGAGAAAGTGAATGCTTCTGAAGAGTTTGATATAGGGTTGATTTTGTATGCATTGAAATCTAAACACAGTGCTACCTTAGTGTAATTCTGGAAGTTAATAAGATCATTGTTATTACAGTTAAATTCAAAATGCTGATGAGGAGAGGGAAAGACATGCTTTCAACAAATTTCTCTTTTTTTAGTGTCTGTCTGTATACTTGTATATACTATACACATCTATCATGTGGGCAAATTCCATCTGGTTTCTATTATATTTGGTACAAATACATACATGGTAGGATAGATCTATTAATGGAAAATGCATTAGATATTTGCCAATATCACATGCCTAAAACTCAGAAGAAATGACAGAAAGGAAAATATCCTTTCCAGGTTGACCTCCTGTGCTCATCACCATGGTATCTCAATATGTTCATAAGAACACTGATTGCGGTGTCCTCTCACACACAGTTCTTTTTTCCTCTCCTCCCTTCTCTCCCCATGCAAGAGTTAGAGGGTGGAATGGGATTCATTTCTAAATATTATTACTCAGTAATATGCAATGCAGTTTTCTGAGTGAGTCATACCAAGAAAAGTCACCTTTCATTTTGAATGTGTAGTAGCTTAGTTCTTGTGAGAACCGGTCTCGTGGTTTTCCAGAGACATACCAGGAAACATGAAAGTGGGCAAAAATAAGTTTTTAAGCAAATTTTCATCACGGAGGCACTGAGAATGACACATATCAGTGTGTTTTCTCCATCACACCTTTAAAAACCAAAAGAGAATATTATGCGTACAAAGTGACAGAGCAGACAAGTAAATTACAGTGACTTCAGGATCTGAGCATCATTGACCAGTGCCTTGAGAGAGGGTAAAATCCATTCGGGGAAGCCAGATTTGGCAGCACTGGCTCTGTTATAACCATAATTTAATGGAAGCGTTAGAGTATGATCAGCTCTGAAAACAAACTGGGTAGACCAATAGTACTTCCTTAACCCAGTACTGGCCACACAGGTCTCACTCCGAAGGGTAGCAAGCTGAAGTGCATCTGTTTCCAATGTCCCAGATGGTTCCTGTACAATCCCTATAACTTCTTTCAGTTTCCTATTCCCTTCCCGCTTTTCCTTCCAAAATGCCACTGACTATGAATAATTTAATTCGCCTGCCAGAGTTCTCCATCGCTTTCTCCAGCCTTAAGAGAATAACTTCCTAGCACTGTATTTCAATGTCTTCTGGCAGAATATTTTCCATCTGCTTTTTTGATGTGTGAGTGTGGGAGGGGCAGAGGAGGCTGGGGTAGCAGGGGTGGTGTCAAGGAACGACGCCAAGACATACTGCTTTCACTGAAATGATCTACTGCTTCCTTACTGTTTCCACAAGGCTCAGTACAGGTCTCTCACTTCCCTTAGGTGTGGCTGCTGTTCCTCATTTCTCTCTGAGGTAAGGACAGAAAGGGAAGAGAAAAAGAAAGTCAACTCCTCTATAGGTAACTTTCAGAATGTGTTGGGATTGGAAAAGTCAGTGAAATAAAGCTTTTATCCCATTACTCTAGGCTTTTCGTCTCAGTTAGTGATGCAGCTAGCACGAAAAGTATTTGAAGCATGAACACTGACCTCAGTAGACAGGGGGAACTGGGCAAGAACGTGGGCACCCAGAAGGAAAGAGCTGGACTCCGTCCCTGTCAGGGATCGCTCCTGGCACTGTTCTGTGAACTGGGAGGAGAAGGAGGCTTCTGGTTATCACAAAAGGAAAATAACATAAAACAGTAGCTGTTTTCCAGGGCACTGTTAATAGGAATAACACAAGTTTATTTGCCATGTAGATTTTAGTGATTCACCTTAACTGTGAAGATATACCTGCTACAAGAAGTTTTCTTGTCTTTGGGCTGGGAGAAGCCAATGAATCTTAGGTCTTCCCTGACTCTAGAAGTGTCTTTGGAGTGGTTTTCTGGGATGCTGCATAAATAATGGGAGCTGTAAGAGACATCCTGAAGCAGCCCCTAGGATTGCACTACAGTACAGTTATGTAATAAGAAGCAGTAACTTGGATTAGCTTGTGAAACTCAAGAAACATGACAGCAGGCATTATGTTTAACGTGGAACATATTAATGATAGATTAAATAATACAGTATCCTGTTCTTCTAAAAGACTAGTTGGGCCGTATGATGCCTATGGCTATGCCTGATGTGGTGCACCCCATCACATTCAATCATGGATACTCAGTTTGGCTGTGCAGGGCCTTTATGTAAATGGAGACCTCTTGGAAATCCCACCCACCTTTGCCACAAGCCAAGAAACTGAAGTTGTTCCGTGGAGCAATATTAGATCATGGAAACAAAATGAAAAAAGCTTTATGCAGCTCTGCTGTTGCTGATGCATAGCATGGAAAATGGCTGCTGATTGCTCTGCTTCCTTTGAGATCTTGTACATTTCTTTCTTCTGAGTTCTGCTAAATACAGTGGCATTTCATCCAAGTTATACAGCTTTGCAGTGCATAACTGATTATTAAATACGGTAGTGTTTTACCCAGATTATATATTTTCTTTAGTAGATAATAGATTTATCATATCTGTATACACCCAAGGGTACTGAGGGAGCTGATAGAAGTCCTCAAAAAGCCAATTTCAACCATTTATCAGCAGTCCTGGATAGCCAGGGAGGTCCCAGTTGACTGGAGGTTAGCAAGCATGACACCCATCTACAAGAAGGGTGGCAAGGAGGATCCAGGGAAANCCATTCTATGATTCTATGATCCTGAGTTCCATCGTGTGGCACCTACAGGACAACCAGTTGATCAGGCTCAGTTAACATGGGTTCATGAAAGGCAAGTCCTGCTTGACTAACCTGATCTCCTTCTATGATAAGGCGACCCACTTAGATGAGGAAAAGGCTGTGGATGTTGTCTACCTAGACTTTAGTAAAGCTTTTGACACCATTTCCCACAGCATTCTCCTGAAGAAACGGTCTGCTTATGGCTTGGACAGGTGTACAATTTGATGTATCAAAAACCGGCTGAAAGGCCAGACCCAAAGAGTGGTGGTGAATGGAGTTAAATTCAGTTGGCAGCCCGTCACAAGTGATGTTTCCCAGGGCTTACTATTGGGACCAGTTATGTGTAATATTTTTATCAATGATCTGGATGAGGGTTTTGAGTGCACCTTCAGTAAGTTTGCAGACAACACCAGGTTGGGCAGCAGTGTTGATCTGCTTGAGGGTAGGACGGCCCTACAGAGGGATCTGGACAGGCTGGATCCATGGGCCAATGCCAATGGGATGAGGTTCAACAAGTCCAAGTGCCGGGTCCTTCACGTGGGTCGCAACAACCCCAGGCAGTGCTACAGGCTTGGGGAGGAGCAGCTGGAAAGCTGTGCAGCAGAAAAGAACCTGGAGGTCCTGGTGGACAGTCGGCTTAATATGAGCCAGCAGTGTGCCCAGGTGGCCAAGAAGGCCGGTAGCATCCTGGCTTGTATCAGGAATAGTGTGGCCAGCAGGACTAGGGAAGTGAATGTCCCCCTGTACTCTAGTACTCTAGTGAATGTCCCCCTGCACTAGTGAGGTTCTACTTCAAGTACTGTGTTCTTATGAGGAGCAGCTAAGGGAACTGGGGTTCTTTAGCCTGGAGGAAGGATGCTGGAGGCTGAAGTAAGATCTTATCTCTCTCTACAACTACCTGAAAGGAGATTGTAATGAGATGGGGGTTGATTTCTTCTCCCAAGTAGCAGGCAATAGAATGAGAGAAAATGGCCTCAAGTTGCACCAGGGGAGGTTTAGATTGGATATTAGGATAAATTTCTTCACTGAAAGGGTTGTCAAGCACTGGAACAGGCTGCCTAGGGAGGAGGTCGAGTCACCATCCCTGGAGGTGTTTAAAAGATTTGTTGATGTAGTGCTGAGTGCTGAGGGACATGGTATAGTGGTAACTTGTCAGTGTTAGGTTGATGGCTGGACTTGATGATCTTAAAGGTATCTTCCAACCAAAATTATTCTATGATTCTATGATGCTATGATAGGGAATTGGATGAGGATTTCCCATTCTTGAACGCTGTAATGTGAAATTA
The DNA here is from genome assembly GCA_013398295.1 of Chionis minor. Lineage (NCBI taxonomy): Eukaryota > Metazoa > Chordata > Aves > Charadriiformes > Chionidae > Chionis > Chionis minor. The sequence continues at coordinate 468,847 of VZSF01003620.1, read as the reverse complement.
TCTCACTGAGATGTTCATGGGATAAAGACAAGACTTTTTCTTGACCATTTTCTAAGAATTAGAAATTAGATTATATTAGATTAAATGTGAATTAGCATGTTTTGCTATTGCAAAGTGGCAAATTTAGTTGCCAATAACTATTTGTTAATGTTATACTGCTGATATTTTAACAATTTTTTTCACCATAGTTTTTGCTCTATTTGACCGGTGAAAACCTACATGCAGTTGAGTAATTAATTTATACTTTGTCAAAGTTAGAAAACAATTTGAATGGCAATTCAGAAGGACCTCATGCAATGCTTAAGTTAGATCATAGCTCCATGTACCTTACAGTGTATACAAGACAAAGGCTGAAATCTACAGCTTTGTTCTATTTTGCATTAAATTGTAGGTTTCTTTTTTTTTCCTCTTTTTGAGCACATGCCACCAAGCAAGCTAATGAACCAATCAAAGAATCAGCTGTACTAGCAGCTAATGAGAATTCAAAAAGATTTATTTAGCCTAGCATCATCGTTTCAGTGAAGATTCAAAGAGGATTAATTTGATTTATGTCAAAATGGAGGAATCTTTATATAATCTGCAGTCAAACTTTCATGAATATATTTATGCAGACTTGCAGAGTTCTTTAAAATCATATGTAAAAGGCTATGGGAGAAGAAGACAAAATTTATTTATATGTAAATTATTCTTTTTGTGCAGAAAATCTATTTTGGGTTTCAAATGTGTTTGTATCTCCTCTTTGTAATGCTTGGGAGCTTAGAGGATAAAATTTGGAGCTGCTGAAATCAGTGATTTTTATATGTGATTTTAATGGACTCCAGAATTCATCTACAGAAAACTGATGGGCAGACACAGATAGGAAAAAAATGTACAACATCATTCTTAAGGGCACTCTATCATACTGCACAGCAACCTTTTTTCTGGAATACTTATCACACATATAGAATACATATTAGTGTGCTATCAACATTTCATCTGGTCTCTTTTGGAGAAGCTGCATGACTCACATCTTTCTCATACCCAAGTAAAAAACTTGTGCTAATAACATCATTACAATGCACCAAAATCTCATGTACAACTATATTAACTATGGAAAAGACAGCTGATTTCAGCACCAGCAGGATTAGTAAACATATCACTGCTCCTCAAACCCCATATCATTACCATTTCCAGGAACCATGCATGGCATCCTGAAGCGTCTTTTTATACGCCATTTCCATGGCCCTTCATGCACTACTGCTTTCACACAATGACCCCGCATCATGCATGATGATACTGTGAGTCACAGATGGCTTTAACACAAAAAGCTTGTGTTGAGCCATTTTCTTCACATACACATTGAAATCCAAATTATTCATGAGTAACTGTACTTTTGTTAGACAACTCGCGCTACCTAAACTCCAAATTCACGAGATTATTTATGCACGGCCAGAGAAGAAAGAAACTGTAGCAGGCAGTATCAAATGACCTGACCAGCTCTTACAATGCCCTTTATTATTTTTTTTTTTTTTTAATTTGTTGTAGTAGGACTCCTTAAGCAATGGAGAGAAGTACTTCTGAGGCACATGAATGCAATATTTTGTCTCACATGTTCTTTCCAAATCTGTAGGCAAGGTTATTATTGGTAGTAGCCATTAAACCGAGACCAATGCAAATGTGTTTTACTTGACCCAAGTGACTGTTGGTAACAGATGTTAACATTCAGAAAAAGCAAAACTTCCACGTGATATCTGTTTAGGAATATAATGTGAGGAAAACAGTATTGTACCAAAGTGTCTCTTTCCCACTGACTTCACAGCACAGACTCTTTTTCATTTTGGTATTCTTTCATATTCAGCAAGGGCATTTGCTGAAACCTTTTCTTCCTGAAAGGACTGTCATGCTCTCTGGCTGTGGTCAGTGCCTTCTGCCAGACATCATGTTCAGCACATATTAATAATGTTGTGCTTCAGTGATAAAGGCTTAATGTCATGTACTGTCCAAGACACTGTGTGGATCATGCACGTAACTATTTAGACATTCAGAATGAAATCTTAGCCTTGACATTGCCTAGAAAAAGTAAGGTAGGGAAAATGCCTTTTATACTTACCTTAAGTTTAAATAGTCACATGTATTTTTATATTATACTAACAGAAAAAAGATGTAGAAAGCGATGCAGTATTTTTGGCCAGGGAACCCTGAAAGACAGTAAGCATGTGAAGGATAGAAGGGTCGTCTGTATGGGCATCAAGTATGATACTGAAACTGACATCAGTTGGATCAGGGTCCAGGGAGTTCTGGCTACTTCAAAATCTAATGAGAAATTTCTGGGGAAAAAAAATTAAAGAAATAGAGGCTTTTTTGACAAGAGTAGTAAATTGTATTCTTTCCTAAATGAAACCTGAGTATGAAAAACCATGCTAAAATATTCAGTTAGTCCAACAGAATGGAAGAAGTCTGGCTTGCCATAGGTCTAAGCTCTCTGATCTTCATCTCTTACTGACCCACTTTTGTATTCCTACCGACAATATTCTATGTACCACAGTTTGCTTAGGTCTTTCTCCACATCTGCAAGAATCTTTTCTGATACCTCCCCCCCTTCAATGTCCCAGAGTTTCTGAACCAACATTTTGCAATGGTGGTCCTCGGACCACTAGTAGCCCACAGGAATCCAGTTGGCTGCCTATAGAAAAACCTGAAAAATATACCCGAAGGTTCTTACACGTGCAAGCAAAGAGTCACACAAAACTGGGGAAACAAAAGCAGATAATTGAAAGTCAGAGATGACACTAGTTATAGTTTAGTGATAAATGAAAAGAAGTGAAAAAATGCTCTTTGGCAGTCCTTCAGGAGAGGAAGGTATTTTTTGAAACGGCTAAGCAGTCCTTGAAATAAAACTAGCTGAGAAATAATACCCTAACCATAACAAATTCTTGCCTTGTCCTTTATCTGTCAGGTCAGGCCAGAGCACCACTTGCCGTGACAGGTTTAGATCTACCTACAAACTGGCTGACTTTCCATCAAGTGATGGAAAACTGACGGGCGCTTCAGCAGAGCAAATCGATCCCTAAGCCTCTCTGGTAACGATCTGGGTCCCTCCCTCCTTTCTAATCACCAGTCTTTACAAAATATACAGGAACATGATACCTTTGAGACCTCTACTTTTTGTCATATCTTCTTGTAACTGGCTAACTAATTAGACAGTTATTGGGTGGTACTGACAGATGAATTCAAAGACTTTATTTACTAAAAACTCCAGCTAAAATTAGAAGGATTATAACAATGTTCTAGGTGATGGTTTCAGCATGTTCTTAATTAAAGGGTCACTTTGGTGCATACCATATACAAACTAAACAATCAGGTCTTTTTAACATGGTTTAGAAGGAAAGAAAAATACATCTCATTTCACTGAAAAAGGAAAACTTAAAATGAGCACAGAGTAGTTAATAATGAGTTGGTCTAAACATTGTCTGCTGCTGCAAAATGCAGGTTCTGTGTTCAGTCAGTCGTGCTATAACTCTGTTATGTAAAGTCAGGTCATGTGAATGTAATGTCGTTTAATGGGATAGGTTATAAAATCAGCTCTGAACAAAAATCCATTACAATTTCCCATTCTCGCCCTGATAAAGGATAAAAACTTTGTAGTGGTCTGCATTATCTTAGCTCTGAACATATGGTGGTACTGTATTCCCTGTTAAAAGAATGAATTTACTTTTCTTTGACCCAAAATGTAATTCTAAACAGCAGCCACCTATACTCTCCTATGCTATAGCATGAATATACTACAGATATAGCAAAGATAATTTTAAGCTATACAGCCTGCAATCATTTGGATGGCAGCAGTATGGGGCTCAGCACAAATTTTCTCAGTTATTTACTTTGCTTTCTCAGCTTTTAATCTCTCACTGAACCTAGTATTTCCTCTGTCACCTGTACCTAAATTAGCTGGTATAATGCTAACTCAGGATAGTTCTCATTCCATGCAATGCAACAGTACTGTAACCAGTAAAGCAACGGAGTGAAAAGGCCCAAAAGTTTGTTTCGTAAACATGGGAAAGAACACCTTCACAAATCAGAGAGGGCTACAGCCATTTAACAAAAGCGATAGATTCCCCTCATACATACCATCTATGCTTCCAAATCTGATATCTCTGTACTACAAGACAAAAACCAAACATTATGTAACCAACATCATACTCTCTGTAGACTGACCTAGAAGAATCCCTTCAGTTTTCCGAAGCCTAATTAAAAAGTTTTCTTTCTCTTCATGGGGGAAGGAGAGAAAGGATAATCATTGCACAGAAAAAGAAACATTGGACTGTGTTAGAAACCTTGGAGTTTTTTGATGCAGTTTACCCAGAAACATAATTTCCCAAACATCAGATGTAGAATGTTTCTCCAGGCTTTTTAGAAAACTGGTGACTTGAAAATAAATAAGCCATCATAATGAAAGCAACGTTCTTATATCAACCATGAGCTCGAGCTTTTTCAGTAGCTATTCACAACAGAACTTTAAATATTTTTTCCATGATATGCAATTAAAGGAGTTATATCTTTCTCTAAGAATGTACTCTATTTTATAAAATATTTAACATGATCCTATGCTATGTAAGTAAACTATAGAAAGAATAATACGTTAATTACCAGGAGAGAACATCGTCCACTTAATTAACTTATCTCTTGAGCTTCCAGTAACACATACTGTGGATGGTATCAAGTTCTAATGTGTTATATTTATAATCTCTTCTTTTTCTAGAAGCAAAGAAAGAGACTTGAGTAACATTTTGGATATGGAGATTTGCTAAACAAATTAGCTGTAAGGCTTCCTACATAATAATATTCCTTTGACTTTCAGACTGTGGCCTCAATTTTGAAAAGCATATGCAGCACACGGAAATACTTCATAACTCTTTGGAAGTGAAAAGAAAGTATATTTTAAGATTTAAAAATGTCAGGGTATTCTTTCCTGATTTTTCTATTTCCTAAATTAATGCAAAGGGAAAAATTCACAGCTGCAACTTTCACGAGGCNCGCCCCTTTCTTCCTTGCAAAGTTTAATGGAAAGCATTGGATGATTAAATAATTCCTGGGAATAGGAAATAAGTTTGTAATATGAACCTTTAGATGCTGGTCGATTTCTCTAAGGAGACTAAAAAACAACTTGAATCACAGTTTACCAGTATGTCATTTAGAATGAATGCATTACCCAGGTCTCCAGGACTTCTGGTGGTGCTTTGGGAACCACTTATACTTCAATCCCACCTCACTCCACTTCTGGATGGGAAACTTCATCTGAAGAAAGAGTCTAATTCACCTGTTCTGAGAGGTGTTACATTCTCTCACGTGTGGTTAGCATGCTTGGCTCAAAAGCACAATGATAACCCAGCTAATTTAAAGGTATAAAATACTCCCCCTGCCCTCATCTCTACAGCCAGACCAGACCAGGAAGGCAGATTTTATTTATTTTGCTCTCATCTGAAATCTGCTTTCTAAGGACATCTGGAGCCCTATTTAATAAAATCTGGGTTATTTTCAGGGCCTTAGGTGACTGGTAGTGGTCTTACTTTCTTGAGCTTTGCTAGAAGCACAAGGTAAATTGCGGCATTTGGTCTTCTGCTACAGGCTTTAACTTTATTACAGGGCATTGGGAAGTGATTTGTGGTACGTGGTGGTAGGGTGAGTAGTAGCTTCTTGGATCACATATCTATGCTGTGGTTGCCAATGATTATGGGGAGACAGTTCTGACAATGTTAGTGTTCCCATATAGTCTTATGTTGTTTTGTACCCCTGTTTCAGAAAGACAGGGTGTTACAAATGCAGGCAAGAGAAAGAAATCTGTAGCCTTCAGAAGCCAAACTTTCCTGTCCCCTTCTTTCCATTGGCCTTGAAGGCCACACCCAGCTGAGATTGCTATAGCAGGAACAAAGAAATTGCATGGTAATTTCTAAACATTTCCTGGACCAAGAGAGTGAACAAGATAAAGATATGAATTGCAAACTAGTACATATCAGTTAATAAAGTGAAAAAAAAAACACAACAAAGGAACCCAGATTAGTATTATTAAATTTATCTTTTTCCCCCTCTTTTCTTCACCAGAAGCAGTGAAATCACTTTTTCTACAAGATTCCACTTGGTCCCACGTGTCAGCTTTGGTTTGACCACCATCAATGACAGCATCTTCACCATGCTTGCACAAAAAAACAATTTCAGTCTTTCAAATTGATGAATACCAAGGAGACAGCTCAGGGTTACTCTCATTGAGTAGAAATGTCAACCCATGCAAAAGATTCAGGGCTATTGGACTCTATTCTCAAAAAGAGAAAGGATTTTGTTCAGGGTCAGCCTACAGGATGTCTCCAGGTTGGTGAACTTCTAAGATGTTTGCTGCTATGACTCTATTTTTCCTCCAGGATAACATGGACTGGATTATTTGAAGCAATTATTGTATTTGAAAGCAATTTGCTGTATTTTGACTAAAAAAAAATCATTAGTATTTTCTACCTGTATTTTTTCTTAGCTCTGCTGATGTGCAGGAATGTGGTCTGTCTTAAAGTCCTATTCTCTGGATGCTTGGTTCTACTGTGACATTGACTGTTTAAGATTGCTTTCATCTCCCCTTCTTTTCTTGCTTTTTAATGAGTACAGAGGTCCTGACACAGATTATCAGATACACTTCTTACTACTGATTTTTGTGTTCCTGTAACATGCAAATGAACAGTAATACAACATAAAGTTTATCTCAGATCTCCTAACATTTGGTTGCTCGTAGTTTCCCATCTCTGGACAGGAAAAAACTTTGTAATATTTCTTCTCTCTGTGGGGAATAACAATCACCTGTCAGAACAGCCCAATTTTCTTAAAGCAGCTCCTGGGAAATTTCCTACTATTTATTTCCACCAGCTTTGGCAATATTAAGAAGATTAGTGCGTGGGAGGTACTAGCTGTACTCGTGTGTTCGAAAGGTGGTGAGGTCTGCTCTGAGTCAGGCTGAAAAAGGAAGACATCCTTAATTAGAAGCGTCAATACCATCCAGAGGTTTATTCCTCAAAATAGACCTTCAGTTTTCACTGAGTCAAGTTAGCTATAATTTTTGTTGTTTACCTTGTAAGCAGATGTATTTACAAACATGGAAACCAACCATTCACTTCCATTCTTTCCACATTTTGTTTATTATTTGAAACAGTTTCTAAAAATTTCTATCAGAAGTACATCCCTTCTTAGTCTCAGCCTTCAGCCAAATTACAAATTTCTTAAAGACTGTCTGATTATATTCTTCTTAATAGAAAGTACATTGTGAATATGCAAAAAGAAGACATCAATGCTCACATTTTACTATGTGAGGGTTTAGCACTCTGTTTCTGAGATGCTTTCTTTTATTTTCTTTATTCTTTGTTTTTCAATGAATGTTTTATTCACTTACAAGTACTGTGGTGGATGGGTATTCTTATGTCAGTGCAAATAGCAAATATTGCTCAAACATAGTGAGTAAACAAAAATCACAAAACCAAAACTTTTCCAAATAATAAAATGGGAAAGAATGAAAGTGAATGATTGTTTTCTATGTTTGTAAATATGGTTTGAAACATTCAAGTACAGTAGTTATGGTTGCCAGAAGGGAACTCCATAGCAAAAACCCAAAAACACTGTTGTTAAGTAGTTTAAATAAATTTCTAGCAAAATAGAATATGTTTTAAGTATTGGGATTTTTTTTAAAGGCAAACTTCTTTGAGCCCTAACCTTGAAGATTATTGTGTTATATTGTTCCATTGTGTAAAATTATGCAAGCTTTATTAAAATACAAAAAAAGTAGGATGCTAGATAATATACATAGAGATATTTTTGCTTAAACATTTTGCTAAATAATCTTTTAATTTTTATCACCTATTTGTTCCTTTTGTTCTATACTACTCACTAATATAACTACAGCCATTGATGTCAACCATACCAATCCAAGCTTGTCGTTGTCCCAACTGGTTGTTCCAGATGTAGCTTCTATAGCTGAATTCTGTATTTAAATATGTTGACCTAGGAAGACAAAATTAATTTTAATTTTAGAAATCACTAAATTCCATATGTGTTTGCAAAATGGGAATACCCATCAGACTTTGCAGCCCTGCTAAATAAAGACAATGTGCATGGTCACCACCGACTACAAATATTATGTAGGAAATTCTCCTTAACCACACCATGACAGTGAAAACTTGGAGAGCTAGTGTGCCCCATTTGGGAAGACCACTTAAATCACTAATGCCTAGGACGCTAATGAACAATAAACGTGCTTCAGATACTTTATGACTACCTTGTGCTAGTGTGCCATCTCACAAACATTCCTCTCTATATGGAGAAAAACAGAGCGTACTCCTTATAGTGACAAACCTATTTAATAGCTGTCTATATATAAATTTACCTGGTTATTTATAAAACTATATAAGGTTTCTAAGCTATATTTGTATCTCTTTCTCTCAGCAACCATGCCTTCTGCTATTTTGAGGTGATAGTTGATACCCAAATAAATCCTATTTGCTATATTCGGCTTATCTTTATTTTTGGTCTCTTATAACTAACGGCTGTGGGTCTCATCAGTTTGACCTTGAAAAGACCTTCTATTTGTTGCATAGGACAATACAAATCTACGCCATCTATTATGGCAGACACAATATGCTTATGAAAGGGTAGCAGAAGTCAGCAATCATGGACAAGAGATGAACTCAAATTGAAGTCTTCACATTATAAATGAGGTGGAAGATGGACAATGTGTTCCCTGTGATCGGATAAAATTCAGGAGAGTCGTATTCTAACCCTTCCACAGGCTTCTTGTAACCTGCAGTTCTGGAAATGGGCCGTAGGTTTTCATTTTTCAGTGCTAAATTGGGACAGAGAATGAAATTAGTCTCATTTAACTTTAGACTACTCCAGTGAAGATTCCAGCTACTGAGCTGGTCACCCCAGACCCTCTTTACAGTCACATAGACATAGAGTCACAACAGGGAGAGATTCACATGCTTTGTACGAGGTAGGTGTTCACTGATTATCCAACTAACAGATATCTACATGGGATCAGAAGAATTGTAGTCTTAAAACCCAATGTTCGGGTGCAAATCATCCTCACCATCAGCTGAAGCTAATGGAAGCTGCAGACATTCAGCACTACTGAAAACCTGAGTCCATTCCTGACATACATAATTTGTAGTGGTTGTTCTGTGGTCATGCTGTGAAAAAAGTACTTTCATCTCTTATCAGAAAGATGTTACAGAAGGTAATGATGAAAATGTGGCTTTAGGTCTGAACTCAACTACAAAACAGTTTTAAGAGTTGATAAACTCTGTAACCATTTCATCATCTCAAGTATATTCATGACTTCTGACGGGTGGTCAGATTCCACACAGTGATGTGATCAATAGAAGAGTCTACAAATAAACAAAATTGATAATGAGCTAACTCTAACAACCTTCTTCAATTTTAAATGCCAACACCAAATTATGTGCACAAGTATGGGACTGTGTTCAAGTTTATTTTTAATATTTGCCTTCTTTAGCTGCTGAAGTTGATCCAGGAAATGTTCTATCTGAAAAAAAAAGCAATAAGTACTCAGGGGTTTTGCAAATCTACCCAGTCTAAGAGTTCCTTTCCCTAGTAGAGCAGTTTGTTAAAACCTAAAATGATATATCAGACATAGTCTTTTCAACAGTGAGACTTATGTTTCCTCTTGTCAAAGCAGTAGATATGAAATCTAAGTGTAGTAGAAAGTACCCTACATGTGTACAGGATAGAAAAAAGGCATGTAAACAGTTTTGATTCCATGTTCCAGAAAGGCCTGTTTAATCTGATAAAGGCTTTAGGAGAGACTTAAGAAAGGGCTGAGAAAGACTATAGACTGCTTTGAAGGAAGGGGAAAAGGAATAAGTGGAGCCAAGGCAAGACCCAACATGTCTCAGCTGTGATATGGCATGATGAAGCATGGCACAAATTGAAGCAAAGCAAAACTTCCTCTCCTGTACCCTTGGAAAATGATGGTTTTCCTGGATGATGAGGTAATATCTTGAGAGTAACAAGGGTTTTCCAACAGCAGGAGAAAACAGATGAGACCTCACTGCTCTTTTGAAGGATGGTTTACAATCGTGATCTGTGGTTAAGTTCCACATCCAATGAAAGAAAAAGACTGAGGAGATTGGAACAAATCTTGAAGTCTGAGGAACTAAGACGGCTAGCGAGCAAGAAACCTAGATACCTCAGCTCTATGTGGACTGACTGGATGATGACACTGTTCTTTATCATAACTCATGGAAATAAGAAAAGAAAACTCATTTCTTTTTCCTCTACCAAGCTGCATATGCACTCAGCTTACTCCATTGGTGCTATAGATGCATGAGTTGCACAGGCTATTCTGGACTAACTCAAATAGACTAGATTGTGATGCTAATATCTGACTGAATGTGTGGATGTTTGAATGTTAAGAGTCAGTTCTTTCCATTATAACAAAAAGTAGCTAGTTTGATTTCACAATACAGAAATACTGCTGAAGGCAATTGCAGAATCTCATTGTATTGTATTGGGAAAAGCACACACATATGTTGAAATGGCTGCTTCAATGGAGTAGGTGCTAGTGAGCTGTAAGGTCTTTTCCTTTATCAGTTTTGCCAGGCAAACTGTTTGTGTAGCAAAGAAAGAAACTACAATATAAGTGAAAATCAGGATTTTTTGTTCAGCTGCTGCAGTATATATATTTGACCATAAATTACATACACAGAAAAACTTTTTTGCTCTGAGCATGCTAAAATCTTAGGAGAAGTAGTCCAGAGAATGTCCATCCACAACAATATTCAAAAGTCAGCAAGTCTCTGCCCAGCCTGGTTTAACTGGACCACTTCAAGCAGGGGCTGAACTAGATGCCCACCAGATGACCCTTCGAACCTCATTTATTCTACGATTAAGAAGGTTGTGGATTGATTGTACATCTATGGCAGAAACGTCAACTTCAGGGTGAAAATCAGAAGGAAGAGCAAGAGAGATATCTGCACTCAGAATATATCACAATATAAGGAACCTAAAAGATTTTCCAAACAGTTGCACAAAATATAGTTAAAAATACTTACTCTGAGGTCAAAGTTCATTTTTCCACTAAGTTTCTGATGTATTCACTAGTCACTTTAAGTTAAAGGTAAAATTATAGTAATAATTAAATAAAAGACATCTAAGTAGATTTGATGCTCAACTTTTAAGCTAAAGTTAGGTGACAAAGTGCTAGTCTTTATAGTTGCCTCTGTTTTTTTCCATGCAGGACAGAAGGATGAAAATGTCAAAGAGCTGCATCTCTTCTGGGGTGCTGTAAGTTTTGAGTGCTGACTGAGACAGAGGTACAATAAAGACCGGACCTCAGAAAAGCTTTCAACACAGATTTCTGCAGCCTTCTTCTGGCCAGACTGGTAAGATACAAAATGGACTGGTGGTCTGTGGGATGGGTAAGAAATTGGCTCTCAGGTTGCACTCATAAGGTGGTGATCAATGGTTTTTACTCAGGCTGACAGCCAGACATAATTGTGATCCCCCAGGGATCAATACTGTTCAACACTGTTCAACATCTTCATAAATGGTCTGAATGATGGGATTGAAAGCACCTTTACCAAGTTTTCTGATGACAATAAACTGGGTGGTAAGGTGGACACATCAGAAGGGAGAATCATCTTACCGAGTGACCTGAACAGGCTGAAAGATCAAGATAGCAAGACCTGTATAAAGTTTAATAAAGACAAGCACGAAGTCCTGCACCTGGGATGTAATAACCAAAGAGCGCAGTACAGGCTACAACCTGTGTAGTGGGAGAGCAGCCTTGCTGAAAGGGACCTGGGGGTCCTGGTGGACAGCAAACTAAACAGAAGTGTACTGCTGCAGCAACGAAGGCAAATCAGATCCTTGTCTGCATCTGCAGGGGCTTTCATTACTAGCAGGGACAGAGATGTGATTATCCCACTCTGCTTAATGATTGTCAGGCCACATCTGGAGTAGTGCATGCAACCGTGGTCCCCACAATTCAAAAAAGATGTGGACAGTCTGCATAAGGTCCAAAGGAGGGCCACGAAGTTGGTCAAAGGGCTGGAGTACCTGCCCTATGAGGAAAGACAGAAGGAGTTAGGTCTTTACTTCCTGGAGAAGAGAAGGCTCAGGGGGGACCTCATCACAGTATTCCAGTGCTCAAAGGGCAGATACAAAGAGGATGGAAGTTCCCTCTTCACAAGGAGCCACATGGAAAAGATAAGGGGCAATGGGTACAGTTTTCACAGGGACAAGTTTCATCTTGATATAAGAAAGAAAAGTTTACAGTAAGAACAGTTGATCACTGGAGCAACTTCCTCAGGGATGTGACAGAGCCCTCACTATTGGAGGTTTTCAAGACGTGATTGGACAGGGTGCTACATAACCTCATCTAGGCTCCCTTTCCCATGAAAGATTGAGCCACATGATCTTTGAAAGTCCCTTCCAACCTGGGCTATTCTATGATTCTATGAAAGAGAAAGAGATACAGCATATTTAACATCACCTGGCATGGACCTCCTTTGNGGCTGCTTCAATGGAGTAGGTGCTAGTGAGCTGTAAGGTCTTTTCCTTTATCAGTTTTGCCAGGCAAACTGTTTGTGTAGCAAAGAAAGAAACTACAATATAAGTGAAAATCAGGATTTTTTGTTCAGCTGCTGCAGTATATATATTTGACCATAAATTACATACACAGAAAAACTTTTTTGCTCTGAGCATGCTAAAATCTTAGGAGAAGTAGTCCAGAGAATGTCCATCCACAACAATATTCAAAAGTCAGCAAGTCTCTGCCCAGCCTGGTTTAACTGGACCACTTCAAGCAGGGGCTGAACTAGATGCCCACCAGATGACCCTTCGAACCTCATTTATTCTACGATTAAGAAGGTTGTGGATTGATTGTACATCTATGGCAGAAACGTCAACTTCAGGGTGAAAATCAGAAGGAAGAGCAAGAGAGATATCTGCACTCAGAATATATCACAATATAAGGAACCTAAAAGATTTTCCAAACAGTTGCACAAAATATAGTTAAAAATACTTACTCTGAGGTCAAAGTTCATTTTTCCACTAAGTTTCTGATGTATTCACTAGTCACTTTAAGTTAAAGGTAAAATTATAGTAATAATTAAATAAAAGACATCTAAGTAGATTTGATGCTCAACTTTTAAGCTAAAGTTAGGTGACAAAGTGCTAGTCTTTATAGTTGCCTCTGTTTTTTTCCATGCAGGACAGAAGGATGAAAATGTCAAAGAGCTGCATCTCTTCTGGGGTGCTGTAAGTTTTGAGTGCTGACTGAGACAGAGGTACAATAAAGACCGGACCTCAGAAAAGCTTTCAACACAGATTTCTGCAGCCTTCTTCTGGCCAGACTGGTAAGATACAAAATGGACTGGTGGTCTGTGGGATGGGTAAGAAATTGGCTCTCAGGTTGCACTCATAAGGTGGTGATCAATGGTTTTTACTCAGGCTGACAGCCAGACATAATTGTGATCCCCCAGGGATCAATACTGTTCAACACTGTTCAACATCTTCATAAATGGTCTGAATGATGGGATTGAAAGCACCTTTACCAAGTTTTCTGATGACAATAAACTGGGTGGTAAGGTGGACACATCAGAAGGGAGAATCATCTTACCGAGTGACCTGAACAGGCTGAAAGATCAAGATAGCAAGACCTGTATAAAGTTTAATAAAGACAAGCACGAAGTCCTGCACCTGGGATGTAATAACCAAAGAGCGCAGTACAGGCTACAACCTGTGTAGTGGGAGAGCAGCCTTGCTGAAAGGGACCTGGGGGTCCTGGTGGACAGCAAACTAAACAGAAGTGTACTGCTGCAGCAACGAAGGCAAATCAGATCCTTGTCTGCATCTGCAGGGGCTTTCATTACTAGCAGGGACAGAGATGTGATTATCCCACTCTGCTTAATGATTGTCAGGCCACATCTGGAGTAGTGCATGCAACCGTGGTCCCCACAATTCAAAAAAGATGTGGACAGTCTGCATAAGGTCCAAAGGAGGGCCACGAAGTTGGTCAAAGGGCTGGAGTACCTGCCCTATGAGGAAAGACAGAAGGAGTTAGGTCTTTACTTCCTGGAGAAGAGAAGGCTCAGGGGGGACCTCATCACAGTATTCCAGTGCTCAAAGGGCAGATACAAAGAGGATGGAAGTTCCCTCTTCACAAGGAGCCACATGGAAAAGATAAGGGGCAATGGGTACAGTTTTCACAGGGACAAGTTTCATCTTGATATAAGAAAGAAAAGTTTACAGTAAGAACAGTTGATCACTGGAGCAACTTCCTCAGGGATGTGACAGAGCCCTCACTATTGGAGGTTTTCAAGACGTGATTGGACAGGGTGCTACATAACCTCATCTAGGCTCCCTTTCCCATGAAAGATTGAGCCACATGATCTTTGAAAGTCCCTTCCAACCTGGGCTATTCTATGATTCTATGAAAGAGAAAGAGATACAGCATATTTAACATCACCTGGCATGGACCTGCTTAGTAAGGTATTGTTTCATTGGGGATCGTGTGGTCAACAGTTGATTTCAGCAAAGATTTATTATGATTTGGCATCTGTGCCTCCTGCTTATCGCCTATATTGACTATTCTCCACCAGCTCCCAAACTCACTGAACAGCTCTCACAAAGCAACAAGCCCAAATTCTTACTTGAAACAACTTTCCCTGCAGTTGCTTCCTTGGCATTAAAACTGCAAATGAAGAGACTGTCTTTCCAATGCTTTTGCTGCCAATCCTCCTACACAGATTACAGGAGGAAAGTTTCTCTGGGTCAAATATGAAAAGGAGGAGAATTAAAGAAAATAGCGTGGGGCTAGATTGGAAGAACTGACAATTTGGAAGGAACGACAGAAAGGAAATTTAGCAAATATTGATCCATGTTCCTCTCTGTCTGCTGGGACTGAACCTGGTAATCCCAAATCTCTTTCTCTTACTGTCTAGAGAGAAACTGTACTACCCATGTGTCTCCAGCTGTTGGCAGAAGCAGAGCTTAAAATGATGTAATTTTTCCTTGCTATGAGTTCCTCTCTTAGCTCATGCTGCCATGACTATGAAAAATATTTAAAGACACCGTT
Source organism: Chionis minor (assembly GCA_013398295.1). Taxonomy (NCBI): domain Eukaryota; kingdom Metazoa; phylum Chordata; class Aves; order Charadriiformes; family Chionidae; genus Chionis; species Chionis minor. Next base: position 453,747 of record VZSF01003620.1, on the reverse strand, counting down.
GCTGCTGGGGACTGATCTTTGGGATCTTTGCAGTTCCGTGAGATGCAACCTTGAACTATGATCCATGTTAAACTGTTCAGGAATTTCATCTCAGCTGCCTTGATTTCAAAGAGTATGTCTGTGAAGTTGGCTGAACATTTGCTGGACCATAGTATTTCAGTCTCTGCTCTGACATGTATGCCATTACAATTGGAAAAGTTAATGACACTTCAACTCTTCCCGAGTAAGAAAAGCACACCTGAGTCGAACGCCAAGAGCCTGTAGATCATGCAAGTGCAGACCACCTTCCCATATGCAACTAACAGAGTTGAAGTATGAACAGAAGTATGAACTTCTGTTTTGTTTCAGCTGTCTTTATCTTTCTTTAGGAGAGATATAGACTTGAATGTCTTAGAATCTCAAGGAATAATTCAAAATGATTGTTGACAGAATCATGGTGGTGTGATATATTGTAACTTAGGAGGAAAGCCAGAAAAAGATGCACTTTGTGTCTGCAGTGGCAACTTTCTGGTAACCTTCTCATGTTGCCTGTAGTTAAAAAACAACCAAAACCCCAAAAAGCTTCTGGGATTATTTATTTATTATTCTGAGGGCTAAACCACCCTGGAGGGTTCCTGCCACCTCATGAATGAATTACTTCTGACATTTCACTTGTAATCTGAAACATGGAACCAAATCTTGTTTCAGGCAAGTTTTACTAGCTGGTTTCCTGCACTAAATATACATTGTGTAGAAAAAGCAAAGATTGGGAAGGGAAAAACAAGCCCTGCTACTGGTACGGATGCCTACCCTTCTGCTGCTCACTCTTGTTCTTGTAGATTACCAATTACACATGGGAGGCTGCATGGTTTTGTGGGCGACTTTGTTTTCAATTTTATAGTCATTTAAACTCTTGTTTAAGTGAAGTTGTAGTGTGTTAAAGCAGGTCAGAGCTTAGTCCATTTGAACATGGGGGTGTAACACAGTCCCACCTTCCTGTGCCTTTATGTGAGAGCTGAGAAATGGGTCCCAAGACCTGAAGGTACTCAGTGTCCTCAGGCCTTATAAAGGGAAGGTGAATCTCTGATACTGCACTCACTGTGCCTCCTGCTTAAATCATGCCATGGCTCCACAGTTTCTTTGAGGCATCTAAGAGTGTAGCTTTTTACTCATTTATTAAATTTTATTAACCATTTTTTTTTTCAATAAAGGCTGGATATTTGAATTCTCACTCAACTACTGTAAGCCAGGAACAATCAAAAACATATATTGTGGTGCTTTTCAAGTTTCCTTCCTAATTTATGAAGGCTGTGTGGGAGAAGACAACAATCTGTACTCAGGAGAAATGCAGTGAATCAGCCTGTTCTTTATGGTGAAATGTTCTTTTACACAGCTGCTGTACCTTGGAGAAAAAAACAAATAAACTCCAGATCCTACTTTAATAAATCTGATTTTTTTTTTAATTTTTCTTTGGTTTTTTTTTTTTACAGAAAGTTAAGCTGTTGTTCTTAAAACAAAATGCTGTTCAACAATGGAATCTGCAGTCTACAGTCTTAATGCAATATTTGGTATTGTTTGGAAACACTGTATAATGCCCCCACTTTCTCTTTGGATGCAGGAGCGATACTGATTAAACACACAAGACTATTATGGAAGTTAGGCAAAAGCACAGAGGGGGGGAATATTGTGGCGACCTGTTGTCCCAGGAAAGGATCTGGGAGGGGTTCTTCGCTAAAAGCCCACACATGCAAACAGAGCTGTTTGAGATGCCTTTTTAGGAAATTCAGTGTGTTATCTGCATACCAGCTGGTCAGCTAGGGGCAAGAGAGAAGCAAACACAGCTCTCGTTGCCCTTCTATCCTCTGCTGTGCAGAACGCCTGTCAACAATAACCATGTCTTGCAGTGCTCTGTTACTCTGCAGGGACATAGGAGGTGACAGAACAGGTACCTATGCACACAAAGTCACCGCAAAGAGGCATCTGGAGAAGTCAGGGTCAGTCTGATTTGACCTGAGTTGAATTTTCACCCTTTGTCCCTACTCTAGGAAGTAAAAGGCATTGTGGAAATGGGCTGGCAAGCTCAGTGACAGCACAGAGCAGTGGCTGTTCCTCTACACCTTTATTGGAACAGAAACTAGCTGAGGAAATAACACAGGTGTCCCCAGTATGACTGTAGACCCACAGTTGTCAGTTCCAATCTATACTTACTACCTTACCAGTGTCACTGTGCTATGAGAATAACAACCTGGATTTTAAAGGTCTGGGAACTTGATATAAAACCTGAGGCATTTTAGGATTATAAGGTGTGGGAGACTACTTGAATGGCCATGTCTTCTGACACGTCATCTACTTGTCCCACTGTGAGGAACCTTAGGAGTAAGGCTGAAAGCTCTCCGTTCCTAGGAACTCAGACCAGTGATGTCTTTGCTGGGAAAAAATCCTCTGTGGCTCAGATCTCTCTGAAGACACAGTAGGATAATCTTCCTTTGCACAGTCCCACATCACCTTCTGGTCAGAACAGATATGGCAATGGCCCGGCAAAGCTGGTGACCTCAATAACAACTGTTCTTGTTCTCTGTGGACATCTGCTGCAAGTCTCAAGGGACTTCTAAGGCTTTTGGCAGCTCCTCCATTCTGGATTACTGTTATGACTACACAGATTTGCATTTTAATTTCTATGGGGAGAAAGGGTTTCAAGCATTTTTTCTTAGAGGCAGACCTAGCCTTGTTCATGACCATTGCAGCCACAGGGGAATCCAGCAGTCAAAAAAGGCCAGCTCCTACCATCCACATGCCAGAGGCCACCAAGAACTTATGTGTTCATGCTCAGGACTCTTTTCTGGCTCCCTGGCAACTGCCATGTGAGATATAGACCCCCACTGCACTAAACAGAATGGCCACTCACCATTTCTGACCTTACTCTCACAGAGGCAAAACTCATTGCAGCTGAAAGCAGGACCTTCACATTTGCAATACATTCCACCCACTCCCAGCCTCCTCCAAACCAGAGAAGATCATGACATGAGCTACCAAATGCTTTCCTCAGAGCAGACTCTGCCTTGTAGCAAAACAGTAAATCTTAGCTCACGGAACAAAAGGCACTCTGTGAAAAGTCAGTTGGAATTAAGGAGCAAGGCATATCTACAAATCTCATTTGGTGAGGATTTGGATCTGGGCACCTGAAATCTTTCTCAGGTCCTGAACTTCACTCAGTGGATTTGCCCTGTTTCTTTCCATCTGTGTGATGTGGAAGAAAGGCAACACTTTTCTTGTGTCCCATTTGCAGGCATGGTAAATGCTTCAGTTTACTGCAGTTACACACACGCTTTTCCCATCAGAGAGAAACAGTTTACGAATTCATATTCATGCAATTGTCTCTACTGGGTTAAGACATTTCAGGAGCTTGATCTGAAATGTAATAGGGGTAAAGTGATCATTCACCTGCCTGTGTTCACAGCTTATTTTACTGAGTGTTGCAACAGTTTAACTTCTCTCAGCAGTACCCAAATATGTTCAGTTGCAGCTGATACTGTGCTATTGCAAGCTTTTGTTATTTTGTTTAAATTCTTATGGGGGGGTCCAGTTGCAAAGTGAAGATGTGGATAAACCTGCATACCAAGGTCAGAGGTGTTTAATTCCCCGGATTCAGTCTGGGAAATTAAAAATATGGGATGGAACTTTATTCCAACCTTTTCCTTCCCTGACATTCAGGGTGGCAGCAGCTGTTAGTGTTGGTGTTAATGACTTGGTGCCCAAAAAGACCCAGCAAGTGACAGATTGTTAATGATTATGTAGGGTGATCATCTTTCAAATGCTTCTAAAGTATCCTTTTATTATTATTGGTATCATTGATTGTCCTGTGTGATAGCACTGACCAGATTTCAATCCAATCACTCACAAACAGCCCTTCATCTGAGAAGAAATCGGCTTGCTTAGTTTAGGTAGAACAGCAAATCCCTCACTGGGTGGGGAAAAAAAAAAATTCTATTATTTTGGGCATGGGAATATTTTCTTTCAGTCATGGAATACAAGGACTAGTATACTATTGCAAATTGTAATTGCTACACATTTCCTGATACCCCAGCATGAATAAGACATGACAAACAATGACCAGGGCGTTGCAAACACTTACGCAGGTGGTGAATTTTAGACATGCAGGTAGTACAGTGAAATCAAGCAAGGATACTAACATGCAAGCAAAAAGTGATGCTGATATCTAGAGAGAAAGAAGCCAGACAAACTACTCAGGGATGTGGAACAATGATGACATTGTTGATGTAATAACACGCTTCCTACTGAAGAAGCTGGACACCCCTCATTCAGTTTTCTGGAAGAACTCCTGCAACAGGGGCATAATGTGTTTCTGTGAGATATGTAGGCATATGTAGGCTTTTCTCTGCACTCTCAATTCCTTTTTTTTATTTGTGCGTTGTGTGTTGTGAGTGAATTGGGGTCCTGCTAGTGGCAGCAGGTGCTCAAATAAAGAGCGAGTCCTGCTCAGCCCTGCGGTAGAGAGAGGCTGGGGGTGAGTACCGAAGCTGAGTCAATGTGCTCTAACTGAGAGATTTAGTGGGAATATGTCGGCATCAGAGAAGTGACGGTTGGAAATACATCTGAGGTCTAAGCACAAAGAATGAATTGTATCTGACCTAAGAATTAGCCTGCAGGTTGGACAGTCTTCTGCAATGCATGACGGGATTGTCAGGTACTGAGAATAGGCATGTGAATGCATCAGGCTAGCGGAGCTGGGCTTCAGATCCAGTTTCTTTTCCTTGGAGGCTGGCACACTAACTGCTTGACTGTTTTGGAGGACATGAAGGGGAGCAGCAGCAGGAGGGGGAGAACTAAAGCTTTCATTTGCTCTTTCTTGTCTTGAAAAAGTTGCAAGGTCTCAATTTTGTCCCAATATGGAATGGAAAACTGTTTCTTGACTTGAACATATTCCTGGAATGGGAATAAATGGTTTCCTACTAATTTCTATTCATGGTTCTTCATTCTTTCTATTTACAGCCGTGGATTTCAGATTATGAAATCTGAAGTCCAAACACCTTCGAATAGTGGTCCTCCCAGGAGATGCTTAGTATGGTCATTCATGGGTGCGTGAAGATGGAGGGCAGCTGCCTTATAAAAAGTATCCCACTGTTTTCCTTCATTCATTTTCACAGTATTGCTTTGGCCTTCAACTAACACCAACCATTTAGGAGAAGAAAAAAAAGCTGAAAGCCTGTCACAAATAATTATATAGTCCTGCTGTCCTCTTACCAATGTTCAGCAGTTATTTTTGAAGCATGCCAGCACTAATACAGAATCGTTTAAGTGCTTCAAGTTATTTGCTTTTTGTGTAGCAGTGAATTTTTCCACTGATGTTTTTTATTAGATGAAAACAATGCAACTGACTAGGAGCCAAGAAGATCCTGTATTCTAATCCATGTGAGACAAGGATTTGACTGAGAGCTTGTCATCTTAAACATGGTTGCCCAGGCCAAAAGAAAAAAACCCACAAGGTTAGTAGATAGAGGAAAAAATAAACAAATGTCCACTGATTGTATAATTGACACCTCTGTTGAATGAACTGGGGCAAGATGATTCATAGTATGGTGACTTTATTAGATCAGGAATATTGCCAATTAAGTAAGTAGCCATTGCAGCCAAGTGCTTCATCTTCTGACCATTTTTCTTTTTAGTGTTCTCTGGAATCCTGTATCAGTTATTATTACATTGTTGGATGCAGATCTTGTTATAGTTATCCATGCCTTTTCTACCTTTAAATTAATCTAACATAATGTGCTGCATGGGAACTGTCTGCCAAGATGTTCTGGGAAATGTGCTAGTGCAGCGTATAGCTGGCTCTTGTTGAGCAGCAGAGAGCTTTACCTTGGTGCTCTGTGATCAGCACTGTTGCTTCTTCATTTCCATGTGGCATTTAAAGTGTTGTTGTTAACCAGTGAAACTGAAATAGGCCTCTCTTACCTGGTTAATTTAAGAACCTGTCGCTGCTGCAATGCTGTCTCTAAAAAGATGAAAGGTAAAACACCTAAGTCTCTTATAATTACTATCAAAATTTGACATCTGGTAAGATTGACTTGACTGGTCTTAGCAACTCCTTTTAATGTCAAGATACAGAAGTTGCAAGAAATACTGAACTGGGAGGAGAAGGAAAAAAAAAAGGAAGAGACTGCATTATTTTTACGCTCAGATAAGTTTTAACATTATGGGGAGCCAACAGTGCTGTTGAAGAAGCTTTGCCAATTTATGGGGTTGAAAGAGTACTAAGAGGTACTTATTATCAGTCTTTTATCACAGTTCTTTGTGAGACTGAGCAAAAAGTGTGTAAAATTTGCTTCCCCATCACCTGGCTGGGAATCCTTGCATTGGTTGTAGGTTACCTCTGAAAGAAAATAAAATGCTGCAATTAGGCTGGCAGTGTCCTCAGTTCAAGCCTCGTAAGACTTGGGCTTCCTCACAGAGGAAGAATTCACTTCAAATGACTTCATCACTTGCAAAATGAGTGAGAGGACCAGAAAAAAAAATTCCTATCAATCTTGAGAAGTACTCTGGATAGATAAGTATCATATACAAAATATTTGTGAATGTTTCTCCATGAATGGCAGTTCACTTCCGATTTTGGCCATACAAATAATGTGATCAGATGAATGGGTCCAGACAGTTGCACCTTCACTCCATTCCCAGAGCCTAAGATGCAATAAACCTTTGTAATCTTAGCAGGACAAAATAGTTTGAACTACATGGTAATCAGCCAGATTGGAGTTCCGGCAGAATGGATATGCAACTGTCTGTACTTACGTGTGTTCCTGTTTGTGTCCTAAATTTGTTTACTTGCAAACACTTGGGCAAGCAAAATGCAGGTAGCAAAGGAGTTTCAAGGCTCAGGTAAATGTCTTTGTAGAGGAAGTACCATTTTGAGAAAAGGAAGGCTTACCATGCAAAGAACACATAAGGATTTATAGAAAAATTATGAATATTTAAAGGTAACTTGCCAACAGGAAGAGAAACATCTGCCGTAAAAAATAAGCGTATCTAAACAGACAGAACAGAAATAATATCACATGAACCTGAGGGCTACCATACAGTTTATACACAAAATTAGGAATAAACTGGAAGCTAAATTTCATGGGTGAAGAACACACCAGTTCTAGTTAAAGATATTTTGAAAGGAAAAATGAGATTGTTAAGGGTGATGTGTGGCATTCAGAACAGGTACAGGAAGGGATAACAGAGGGTGGAAGTTGAAAATACCAGAGATCTTGCTGAGAACATCAGAAAGATGGAAATTAACAAGTAGTTAGGTTCAGACCAGGGTGCTTCTCCCAGCTACCTCAAACATTGTAAATAATAAAATTTTAAAAAATATTTTATTTTATTTTATTTTATATTTTATTTTATTTTATTTTATTTTATTTTATTTTATTTTATTTTATTTTATTTTATTTAAATTCTGGCTAGAGTTTATTTTTTTGGTCCCAAATGGTTGTTGATCATTACATATGAGCAACAAAAAATGTGACTGTGTGGGCTGACTATAATGAAGCTGGGATTTTGTGTTCATTCATCACAAGATGTAACTCAAGTGCATCTGTTATCTATTTCAAGATCTTTTTTCTTATGGGTAGCTTTGTGGATAATTGAGCTAATGAAGTTCTTTGTACAAAATCAATAGGAAAGGAGGTATATAGAGGCTTCAACATGGTGTCCCTGTGGTGGGCTCAGTCATGACAGAAAAAGTACAGAAAGATAGGGTTTAACACCCACAGATTTATCACACAAGATTTGACAGTTGTTGGCACCCTCTCTATTAATGCTGCGTGGAAATTCACCTGTTATTGTATAGACCTGTCTTATGATGTAGAGAATGGGCATGTGAAGGTGTTTATCTCTCTCCAATCAAAATAGAGAACACCAATAGTAGCTTAGGTGAGACATTTCCAAATGGCTGATAACATAAATCTAACCTTAGGAATACAACCATATCTTGGTTTGAGGTAAAATGGAACCCATTTTCAGTTCAGTGATTTTACTTTTTACCCAAACCTCTTCTAACTAGTGAAATTAATAGCATATTGTGCAGAAACTGCACAATCTCCCCACTTAGGTTAAAGCCCCCGAGAAACCCTCCAAGGGGAGAGAAGCGTACGGGTCCAGCAAACAGCTAGTGCAGCTAGGTACAGACCTCGGCATGTACCTGTAAAACTCCAGAAACTTCCCCAGAAAGGGAGACAAAAGCAGGCAAAAGCCGGTGTGCAGAAAAGCCTGACCTCCTCTAAAGCTCTCTAGCCATGCGTTGTTTGTCTGTAATTACTGTGAACTTCAGAACCAACAGAAGTGAGCTGCAGGCACAAGGGGAGGGAATGGAGCTGGGCAGAAGCTTGCACACAGTCACGGGTGAACTAGTGCAGAGTACAGAGACTTGTATTTGTATTCTCTGTGCAAACAGCAGAAGCTGTTTAAAGGAAATACCTTCCCGGATTTTTGCTTACTGGAGGTTACTGTTCCTCTAAGTGGTAGGAAGGAGCACGTATGCGTCAGCAGCTCCCACTCACAGACCTGCATCTTCATGCGAGACCACTTTTATTACCATTATCAGCTAAGATGCTGGACCTGATGTTCCCATCAGGGAGGTGTGGGCACAAACTGAATTATTCTGATCCTGTCATGAGGAGGCACAAGGAAATGGTGGGCAGTGGAAGGCAGTAAATTAATAGCCCAACATCCACCAGAGATGCTTTGTCAAAGCCCTAAATACATGCAGAATTTGATTGTTCATCTCCTCCAAAAGCCTCTGTCATTCATTCACAAGTGCTGTAATCAGAGGTTTGCTTATAGCAGGGGACGCGCTTCCTGCTAGAGCGAGCTGTTGAGGACAACAGAGGACTAAAGGCATGAACAGGGATTAAATACCTGACTCCTATGGACTTTTAGTGTACCCTAGTGTTTAGTGTAACCAAGCGTTGTACTATGCACTTTTCAAATGTTTCCCTGTGGACCTCAATGTGCTGTTTTTCAATACATTTCTGAGACATGTTTTGTCTTCTCCTAGAAATTGCTGTGCTATTTTTGCATATTCAGAGCTCTGTATCTGTATCATTCCAGTTTGGAGAGGCCAACTGTTCCCTCTGTTTTCATATGAAGATAGAATGAATCAGTGTTACTTCCACCCGTATTGCTGTTCCCCCAAATGCTTTCACAGATGTACTAAGAACATGGAGTTCTGTGGTCTATAATGGTAATGCCCCAGACTGGGCTGCTTTCAAAAACCACCCTGTAGGAACCATGCAATTATAAGTAACTCAAGGCTGGTAGGAGTTATCACATGTTGCATGAGGAAAGATCCCACGAGGGTGCTCAGGTGATAGCAAATCTCTACCAGGAAAAAAAAATTCACAGAAACAAATAGTCTTCCAGCGATCTGATTTGCATCCTTAGGGGAAGAAAGTTACTATGCCTCCAAGACAGGCCTGCCCAGTACTCGCTAGATGCCTATAAGGAAACTACTGATTGACATATAATCTCTTTTTGATTTATTGTGTACATTTTAGCTTTCTGTCAGGAAGGCTAGTACCACTCTATATTCTTTTCTCCTCAGAAATATGCTAGAAATCTAGCATATACTCCTAAGTATAAGGAGACTGCTGATTTGATATCCAGCCTGCTGTGAGAATGAGTTCACATGACAACATCACTGCACATCACTTGTACTAGCTCAGCACAGGTATCAGTGTGAGCTCAGAATGGATCAACTAATTAAATCTACATTCCTAATGAGGGAAAAGATGAGGGAAGTACTGAAGATAACAAGGTACAGTGGCCTGGTGATGAAGACAGGAGGGAGAGAAAGGTCTTCAACTGGTAGACCTTTAACCTCGACAAACCTGGGCATTTTTTTCTTGACACTCCAATAGCAATAACGTCAATAACAGTTAAGAATAAAGTGAAAAATAACATTTAAGAATAAAATGAAGGCCATGTAAGCCTTCCCTATCTGTGAGACACTTAGGCTTCACCAGCTGTGCTGGCTTGCTTCCTACATCTGGGCTCCAAAATGGGTAACAAGAAAACTCTGAGGGAACTATTTTAAGAACTCTGGCACCAAGCAGAGTGGGAAAAGGAAAAAAAAAAAAAAGCAAAAGAAAAAAAAAAGCCCAACCCTTCACTTCTTTACTGAAATCAGACTGTTGAAAGCATTTCTATTTGGCTGCCACAGTTCACCAAGCAGCCTAATGTGCCAGCTATTAGTACCCAGCAGAGAGCATGTTTGCAGCTATTCAGCAAAACTATCACATGTCCTCAGCCAAGGCAAGAGGGATCAGCTGCCGAACACTGGAGATGATGAAGAGCAGAGCTATTAAAGCAAGCAATAAAAAAAAACCCCACAACCCAGAATGGAGACTGATTTTTCATATTATTTTTTTAACCTAATGGATGACATTTATAACTGGAAAGTATGAGTCAGAGTGTGCTGTGCCAGCATGGGGTCTTTATGATGTTTTCATCTTGCTTGTTCTTCTTCCTTGGCCAGGACCATTCTGTCTTGTTGATTTGTAAGTTTTAGGTTCCTTGCAGTGCTTAGGAGATGGGAACATGCATGTGTTTGTGTGTGTGTGTAAGTAGTGACCACAGCCCAGTGAACTGAAAGTAAGGAGCTAAACAACTCAGAAAAATTTTAGGGAGCAGTGAAACTACTTTACAGTGCTGGGACCTCTTAGATAAATTATTGCTGCCAAAGTGTTATTGCTGCCAAACGTGGCGGTGACATGAACGTGGGAGGCAACCACCCACTTGTTAGTGAGGACAAAATGGACACAGCTCTGTCTCCGCAACCACTAATCTCATCCAAAAAGCTTTAAAAACAGAGAACTGTTTGTCCTTTTGTAGCATATGAGCAAATAGAATCCATTTGCCACAAAGCTTCTCTGTAATACCATATCTCTTGCATGTAACTGAGAAACAAAATTATACTACTTGTTGCGATGACATTAGAGTCTAGTTACCTCAGGAACAAGACACCCCATTCCAGATTCTGCTTCCAGAAAGGTCTCTTTACAAGATCAGCCCTGCAGCATTTCCCAGGAAGAATAGACTGAGGATCCCCTGGTACGGAAGCCTCCTGTCCTGACATAGACCCATCACTGTTTTATGCTAGCTTCTCCTACCCTGCAACACCCTGCTGTGGGATTAACGTTGGGACAAGCAAACTCCTGCAAGCAGAGTAGTCCCCAAGAACTATGCAAGGTAACGTCACGTAGCTTGGGCTGGCGTGGTGGCTCGGTCCCTCCACGGCTTCCCGAGGAAGCTCAGAGGTGTGAGGTGCCTGCAGAGTCTTTGCTTCCCTTTTCCCACAGCTGATATGGGTCATGCTCAGCGCAGCTGAAAATTGAACCCTGAGGCAAGGAGCTATAATGAATTCACTAGATTAGGCAATGAAAGCCAATGTGAACAAAACAACCAGCTGGCTCAAGAATATTTCGTGCTGGAGTAAAAATGCTATGGGAGGGGGGAATTAAGCTTCAAAACTGTCCCCTTTCATTCCTCTGAAGATCATGCCTGTCTTTTATACACATTCTTATAAGCTACATATTGCTGTGAAGCTGAAAAGAAATAAAGGTATTTTCATCCTCTATGAACTGTTATATGTTATAGTCATTAAAAATAGCAGACTGTGTCCTCAAAGAATATCATGCACCTAGGTAAAAGACTGTTCACGGAGGAATTCTATCTGAAGCTCTGGGATGTCACTTTTCTTTTTTTCTTTTATTATAATGAATATTGGAATCTAACCCAGTTGTTCAGCTCTTCGTGGTTATTTTTTAATTCTGGACAATTAAAAACCCTTAGAAGTATTTGTAATAATTATTTCTAAAGAATTTTAAAAAGTAAAATAACATATATAGGGTAACAGAATTCCAGAATCAGAAACTGAATAGTTGCTTCACCTTTGCTATTGTTAGTGGAGCAATGACTTCAGCATGGACTAGTGTGAGAGTAGACTCCAGTTTATTTCTTTGCTTTTGTCCTGTGTCTGTGTTTGCATCAACTTGTGTGTTAAAACCCTATGCTTTAAAATGTTGTTGTTTTTCCTTTAGCTAAGAGATGTCTTTTCATACACGAGCCAATCCACCCACACTCTTCCTGTGATTATCCTCAAAAAATGGGAAGAAAAATCCATACAGTGTGTATACCCGATAACATTGCATTTACACTTCAAGCCTAGCTTCACTTGATTAATAGTTTCCTTTCCTTTCCAGTTCCCAAGAAATATGTATTCCCACAAGGCTTTTTTGGCAAATGCATAATTACTGTACCGGAGCAACTTCTCCTGTGGATGCCACTCTTACCATAGAAAAGATGTAGGTAAAAACAGCCTCACATTTGGCATTTGAAGGAGTGAAAGGCAACACTTAAGAATTCCTGTATGGCGTCACCCTTACAATCTCCTAAGGAAATCCACCGTAAAATACAGTATGTGCTGAGAAGAGGCTGAGCCACCTAAATATGGATTGCTTTTGGCTTCAGCTATTCAGAAATCCCCAGAACAGGTGCCAAATTAAGTCACTCTACTAGCTGCTTTCCATGGCTGAAGGTCAGTAATAGTTAACACAGAGAGGAATTTGGATAGCACATCTCGCAATTCAAGAGCACTGCAACTGCTCTAAAACAGCAATTCATTCTTACCTCAGAAAACTTCAGTCGTAGAGCAGTTTAGCTTTCTTTTGACATGGAAGTGGTTTACAGCTTATAGGGAAAACATTAGTCTTTCATATCAACGTTAATTCATGCCACATGTCCCATCTATTTATAACTCAACCATTCTAAATTAGAACTATTAGATGCAAATATATAATAATCTGACAGAAGGCAAAATATTCCATAAATCTGATTTGGAAAAGGGAAATATTCATTCACATACGGCTGACTAATGGTTCTACAGTTGCAATTTCAGGAGCACGATTTTCTGAAAGAACTGCTGACAACCCATGTTAAACTTTGAAGATTAGTATGTTTAGCCATAATTTTGCTCCCATTTGAATCCTACTTTGTTGTCTGCTTGTTTCTTATTGCATTCTTTGTTTCTTAGAACACTTGCATAAATAGAGAATTTTTGTTACTTGAGTCTTTTGATCTCCTTTTCATTTCCCACCTGCAATTATAACTCTGTCTTGGTGACATCACCCCTTGGATGCAGTCAAAAGAATTCTGATAAACAGCTGAATAAAAAATTATTGACATCAAGTGGAAAATAGCCAGCTGGAACTGATGAACTCTCAAAAAGCCTGTTTTCACGCAAGAATCATAAATGAGAAAGAATACAATCATAGAAATATAGAAAATACTCTATGTAAGCTATGCAGTGCAAAGTCAATGCAAAGAATTGAAAATCTCATGAAGGTGGTTGGTAATACAAAATTAACTATGTAACCTGGTTTGCTAGAGAATGTTCACAATCATGAATACAACAATAGCAATATATTATTATACTTTATTTCAGTAAACAGCCTTTGTTGTTTCTTTTTCTTCCACATCTACTTAAATTCAAGCTGGGTGCACTTTTAAGACTATCCTTCTGCATAGCTGAATTTCATTCTGGCAGTGAAACACACAATAAGTGTATGGTAGGCCCATATTGGTTTGCTATTTTGCCTTTTTCCTTATTCCTCAGCCTATTAGTTGGGTTGTATGTGAGTCCAGACTCTGAGCAAGTATGAAAGAGTATAACTCTCTGAAAGTGAGTGGAGCTGCCTTTCAACTGTGCCAGTGAAGAGTCTCATACTTTTCTGAAACAAGTGCTGGTGTATACTACTGCTTTTTTCGTGTAAACTAAGGACATATTGTCCTTAAGCACAGACCTTAATTGTATTTACTAGCCAGACATAGAACTATGGATTGCAACCCAATTCCCTTTAATAGATTTGAAGTATTCTTTAAAAGAGAATGAAGAAGCAGTTGCTGCTCCTGGGCTCTGTCCACTCTGTTGCAGTACTTTGTAATCTTCACAGCATAAGACTGAAGGCAGGGAATATAGTGTGTACCAGTAATCTTAGTATTGGGCTCTTCTTTTGAAGGATTTGTACAAGAAGAAATTGCAGAGAGGAGTTTCTGTCAGTTTACGCTTTTGTTGGTTTTGGTACTCTTGACTTTCTAGATAGAGGGCAATGCTAGTTCATACACATTCTGGAAAATATTCAGGTTAGCAGAGAGTGCAGTTTAACTCGCAGTTATAGATTATTATTGTTATAGTGACTAGTCAAACCTGTTATGTCTTTGTTCACTGAATAAAGTCTAATAAGTTACTGGAATTCAGAGCAGATTGAAAGAAAGCATCATGCAGAGATTCAGTCGTAGCCCCTAAAAGAATGACAACAGGTGAATCCACTCTTGCAGTCAGAGTTGGTTTGTGTCCACAGTCATAACAGTATTTCCCATAGCACTTATAAAAGTGCTGTGTACTAATAAGCATGGATAATGTTAAGGCTTTCCAGCGTACTTTGAACTTACACAGCTTATCGCTTCATAGTAGACATGATCCAAATGCATTCTCTGGATCAAAGGCAGTTGCTCTCTGGAACAGCTTAATAGGTGCTCCTACTTCAAACCTGGTTATTGAAGTCTAGAAATCTCTTTCATACACAGGTTATAGCTGCTGTAAGTCCATAAAAAATACTGTGGGTTTCAACCACCGCAAAAGCAAAACAAAAGCAAAAGAAAAGCAATCACTGCATATCCTCTCATCCCCAGGGGTCTCTGTCTCTATTTGAAATGGCACTTTTGGGAAACCCATGAGCTCTGCAGTATGAACCAATGAAAACAGATTTGGTTTGAAACAGACTTTTTGAGAATTCAGGTAGGCAGGGTATGTAAACAAGGTCGTAGAAACCACTGTTAGGCTGTAGCCCGTCTTCTGATAGTCTCACACACAAAGAGAGATGGAAATCAGAAAATTATTTCAGAAACTCTCTCTGATTCTGAGAGACACATTTTTCATCTGACCCTTTTAAAAAATGTCAGCAATACTGTATTTGCCTTTCTTGATCTTTGAATCAATACCTTCTGGCTGCGTAAGATACTGGCAAACACATTTTGTGTCCAAGCAGATTCTTTCAGAACTGTCACAAGTGACTTTTCATGCGGAACATCATTTATGTGACACTTATAGTTCCTGGCAAAAGCAGGCACAGACATGCTTGAGAGTGCCACTCTTTTCCCTTTGAGAGGACAAACCTCAGAACGATTCTTTCACCAAAGAAGACAAACAGTTTGTTGCATGATAGATTTTATGTCATACGTCTTATTTAAAATCATATATGTAGTCACTAAAGGGAACACTGTGACCTCTTTGACTGCAGCCATCAATGCAGTGATGTCACCTAAGTTCAGCTTGCTTCATATCATCCAGATGATGCAGTTCCTCAGCTTTCTTCATGCTGGGTTGAAATCATTTCTTGGATGAGAGGTAATTGCCAGAAGCACATCTGAGACAAGCTGGCAGACTGTCTGAGAGAGGTACTGTCTGAGACTGAAGGAGCAATTTGCTTCCTTTTAACCAAGCTTGTGAACGGACAGTATCTTCTAGGACCGTTGGGTGCATCTTGATACACTGGCAGATGTGGTAGCCAGGGAATTTTATTCTGTTTTGTTTTCTCATTTACAAACCTGTGTTCAAATGCAGACTTTCCACCATTCTGCTGATCCAGAGTAAGCACTGGTAGAGTCCAGGTTTTAAAATGATTTGAAACCTCAGCAAGAATAAACTACAGTTTACTTTCTACTCCATGTCTTTTACTGCATTGCTGCTTAATAACTATACTGACTTTCACTTCCATTCTGGGTGCATGCTAATTACTGGTTTGGTAGTTCACTGCATCTGAAAGAGACAGTCTCTTACAAGGCCACAGGTAAGATCATTAGAAGAATACATGCTCATGGTCCTCACATTTGGAGGTCTGGATGGATGAACTTCTATCTTGGTGTGATGTTTAGTTCTTGCTTTATCGTGCTGATTACGAGTGAATACTGCTGATGTAAGCTATAATAACTTAGCATTTAATTTAGAGGAAAACTATCTAGGTTTTGCTGGTTGGGAGGTGTTTATTGGAAATAGTGTCAGTTTTCATTTTTATCAATAAGATAATTGCATAAATTGTGTAACTGTGGTAGATACTAAAAGCAGGAGTTTACTGGAACATGCCCATACAATGGCTGGTGCAGAAAGCAGCATGTCATTGTGGTTTATCAGGCACAGTCATCTGAAGGTCTGACTTTAATGATTTGTGCTATTAGAGAGGATATCACTTCATTTCCCAGTGCAGGGAAATGAAGCTGTTTCACAAGTTGATGAGAACACAAGCAGTTAGCTGTAATAATTTATTGGGTTCAGTCCTTCACTGTTATGCAATGATACACAGCTGTTTTGCCAGATCAGAGAATGCTTTTCTTTTTAGTTCACTGTTAAAGGGCACACCATAATCTCTGTATTAGTTTTCCTGAACTGAACACATATCCATCATAAATGTTTTAGCAATGCATTCAGAAAACAGGCAGCATAGCTTGTCACTTTTTACAGACTATCGTCATCTGGTGCTGCTAGGGCAGGAAAGGAATGAATAAGTGCTCTTCCATTCAGAAACTGTCCAAGATCTCACTTCCTCTAACAATTTCAGTTAAAGCACCTCTTAAAAGCTTGACAGAGTGAATGGCAGTATAAAGGAAGCCAAGTTTTACAATAGAGGTCTGTTCCAAAGACAAACTAGTTCAATGGTAGACTTCTCAATGATTTCACGGTGATTTCTGGGATTTTACAGCAGGCCTTCAATGTAAGATTTTTTTCACTGCAATTTAAGAGAGTGAGGAGGCAAGAGAGAAATACAGTTCAAATGTATTTCTTTCGATTGGAAGGTCTCGTATCCAGTGACTGTATTTTTAGCATCTGCTAGTCAGGTATCGTCTTTCACTGTTGTATTAACCTGTACTACTGATGCTTTAATCGCTTTGGCTTCTATGGAAAGATGGAACTTTTCTATTAAAAGAAAAAACCAACCATATATGCTTGAGTATAAATAATGAAGACTGTTCTGTTAGGTCACTTGAGTATCAGCTTGTAAAGATAGACATACATCCAAAATTTTACAGTCTAGGTCGAGTTCGGATAAACATCTATGAGAGCAAGCTTTCTTATCAGATTCCAGCACTTCCACTTGGCATCTCAGCTGGAAATACCAGACGAAAAGCCTTTCTGTTAGACCACGGTCATTTCCAGCTCTAGTCCCTGGTGGAAATCAGAGGTGCCAAAGTACTTTTGCTCATGAAGGGTTCAGTGTAAGTTCAGTTCCAAACATGGCCTAAGGTTTCTTTTGTATTTCTTCCTTGAAGCCTGTGGGGGGGCTTGATTTTTAAGTAGTGTATTTTTATTTTAAACCCTAATTGTAAACCAGGAGGGCCTTAATTTTTAATTGCTATCTGAGGATGTGACACAAGCCAATATTTTTGAAAAGGACCACTGATTTTGCAAATATTGTCAGGTTTTCTGTAAAAGAGAAAGGAAGTGGTTAAGGTATTGGATGGAACTTTCCTTAAGTTAATTATTAAATCTAACCCTTTTCTAAAAAATGCATAACCATCTTCTTCTGCCTGAGGAGACTTGAACAGCAATTGTTTATATCCCCAAAGACTACCCTAATCACTGCACTCAGCACAGTCTGGGAGTGGGAAGGAGAGTCTTCTTGGCCACTTTTGATGAAGATATTTCACTTTGAATAAAGTAATAAAAATTAGATTAAGAAGTTTAATAGGCAACTCTTTATATTCAGACAAGCGCTTAAGCTAAAAGACAGTTTTATTCTCAGTGTTTACCTCAATTAATATTTAAATGAGTGCATATGAAGTAGAGCAGATTCAGTCAGAGGGGTAGCGCAGACCCTCCAGTCCAATATGTGCCACATCCAGATATTAGACTATGCGTGCAGAAAGGGTGTGTTCAAGACCTCTGAAGCAGATGAGGAATGTGAGTTCAAGGCTTTCAAGACCTTCCTGAGTGCTCTAATGGGCAACAGCAAAGATGGCACTAGCACCTCTTCTAGCAATTTTTCTCTGTGTATGATGACTGGTCCAGTAGCCATGTTCTGAGAATTCCCAAATCCTGAGTGGATGTTTAGTTGGGTGTTTAGTTCAGTGAATGTTCAGTTCATACTGACATGCTTTAGGTGGTCCTGCACATGCTGACAAGAATATATTCCAGTTCAAATTGGGGATGATCTTGGTTAATTCTCCTTTTCAGTCAATGAAGGCACTGTCAGAGGGTCATTCGTCCTACATACCTTAGGTTCACATCTTATGATTGGATGAGTGGTCCTTTGAAGGTTTCTATTTCTCCTCACAGTAAGAACCTAGACATACAGCTTTGATTATATTAACTTTTAGAGTAACTGGTAGAAAACCTACGACTAAATACTCAGGAAGCCTATCTCGTGAAAGTGGATACGTTTACAAAATTCAGACATCTATACTGTTGGATTACAGTTCGTGGGGTCTTTGAGAGTTAAGATTTTGAATGTCAGCAATAAAAGCAGGAAGCAGATACTGCAGCTTTTTTGTTGATGTAGCTTTGTGTGCCTGTTCGGTATCTACTGTCCCCAGGCCTGAGGTCAGCTCTTCAGGTGCTGTTTTAAAACAAATAAATAACAATCCTTATTTTTCTTTGTAAAGTGGTTTCACATAAAATTCTGTGTAGCAGTAAAAATTATTCAGGATACTGCCTTTAAAACCTTTTATAAAGTTCCTAAATATGTCTTTTATGTCTTAGTTTCTTTGTTGCCCAAATATCCAAAACAGTACGCTTTGCCAGTTTGATATAGGTGTGCAGATGGATTAGCTGGGAAAGATAGCACGAATCTTTCAATAATATTTCCAGTTTTACCTCCAAATTAAACATGTTCATTACCTTTGAAAATACTGTGGAAGTTGCAACATCTGTAATTCTTTTAATCAGACCTCCTTTTAAAAAGTTATATTAAAGAATCACTAAATCTCTCTGTTCTTCCCATTAGTTCTTAGTTCAGGACTTCATCTGGAAAATGGAGCATGGAAGAATTTTTTGTTCTCATATCTAGGTGATAGACTATGGTTTTCCCTTACAGCTGATCTGTGCAAAGCACGTTCCTGTTGCCAGATTCCTAAGACTATATCGGAATACTGTATTGTTGATACTGTAGTATATAACCATAGGCAGTCATAGGCCAGCACAAGGCAGGGACAGAAATATCCACAGAACAGCAGGTAACTTGAGTTGCAAAGACGGATCTTATCCTAAATCCATTCTGGTTTAATTCTGATGTTTATGTCTGGAAAAAGGGTTATTTCATTCTATGGAGAAGTACTACAGCCCTGAGTGAAGTGAACCAAGATTTTCCTGCTGCTTGAAACAAGAGAGCTGATGATGAGTGTTACCAGAAGCAGGTGTCACCCAAGGTAACACAGCTGCTTTAGCTCAATGTAGCATCTTTACCTAGAAAGCAAGAGTCCTGCTTTACCTTCTGCCTGAAATTACTTTTTTTGCTGTGTGTATTCTCCTGAATTAATTCACAAAAATATGTGGATTGTACCTGTGAGCTGTCTGTGCTGTGGAACAGCGGAAACAGGCAATGATCCAGCAATCAAAGTCACTAACCCAGTTATCATGGCATTTCTCATTTCTTCCCGTGGATTTCAGCTTCTTGAATACAGAAGACAACAGACTGAGTATCAACATCATCAGAAAATGTGTTTGATATGGGCTGTACACTGCTGTGCTTACAATCCTTGACCTAAATGGTGAGCTGGGAAAGGGACAGACTCTTTCCAGTCCCTAACCATCCATTTAATTCACTCAAAGGCAAATTTATTATATCAGCCGTTGATTACCTGTCTGGAATAAGTGAACTTCAGGGAAGGCCAAGGAAACAGAGCTGAAACACACATTTGTTCAGATCATAGTGCCAATGAAGTTTGTGAAATGATGCATTATTGCTGTAGAAAATCCCAATTGCTCCTTTCTTTCTGCATAAAATATTTCTTTTTCTCCAGAAGTTAATTAATTGATATTTATGTTTCATAGTACATTCCTTCTATTATTAACATTATCGTCTACTGCACAATATGCACATCAGGTGTTTCTTCTTTTTGCAGGCTTTCAAACAACTGTAGCATGGCACTAGCTGTTTAACAAGACAGAGCACATAGTACTCATTGCTAATTCTTCTTCAAAGCGGTGGTTGAAGTAACATAAGCTTTAAGTGGGCGTTATGTATTCATTTGCACATTTTCTGCTGCTGCTTGTGACTGGTTTAGCTGCAATCTGCTACATATGAAAGGACAACTGCACCTATACAGAGCCTTATAGAAGCGGCAGATGCTTCAGGTATCTGTGCATAAACTCATGCAACACACTGCAGGTCATTAGTTTTAAATGTTTGGGGGCAGAGAGATAGAAATATTTTTCTCTCTCTTTCTCTCCCCACAGTCTCACCCACCACCAGCCCTAGACAGACACATTAAGTTAACACTTTCTAAAACCTACCTCATCATCATGAATCGTGTTTCAGCTTATTGTCCTTTTTCTCTACTGTCTGTCATTCAGGTGAGACATTTGTTTAAAACATACCCATGTCGTAAAAGAGATATTTTCTTTTGCATTTACTTCATTTACATGCAAACAGTGGCAGTGCTTGCTTCTCTACACACCCTGCTGCAGTATCCCTAGCCTGAAGGACTGTATGCATAATCTCTCTGCTGAGTGTGCTGAAATAACTTGGCTAAACTGTTTCCTTAGAAAGAATAAGATGAAAAAACAGCATCATTCTCTGCTGTTGCCTAGACAAGATTTGAATTCAGATTTTTTTTGCAGAAGTTTCTGTGATAGCTGATGACTACTGCTTATTTTGTTTTTTTCTGGATAAGCACCACTTGCAGAAAAAAAATCAGTACTGTGGCTCCCTGAATTCAGATCAAATCAGGCACTATATGCTATTTCTATTTCTGCAAAATATGATCTTCTTCTCCTGCCTTCTGCTTGGAAATTACTGTGCGTGTGTTTTTTTTTTTCCCCAGAGCATATTAGCACATTACATTTTTTTGTTGATGTATGCAATGGTAATTTCCAAGACCACAGAGGAACAAAAGCAAAGCGCGTACTGTTTGTTTTGATAGTTTATCCAGTCATTGCACAGCAAGGGGAGAACTCGTTCATGAATTGCTCTTCATTTTGTATCAGTTACCACTGTGACCGCTCTGTGCAAGTTGCTTCACACACAGAACTGCAGAAGCATCTTTAATGTCTCACTTATGCAGTGATCTCACTGAGATCACTGCATAAAGCAATACATGAACGGGATTACATAAAAATGTCAAATTTTTTTTTCTGGCCTATGTTTTATATAACATATGCCAGTATACCTTAGGAATTTTACAATAACACTTTTGTATTCCCTTTCACTTTGAAACATCCTTTTCTACAGCCTGTGGTTGGTATGTATGAAAACCTGTGGACTGTATCACTGGAGTAACGTCAAATATTGAATATCATCCAAGACAACAGAGCTATGCCAAGGGCAGCTGGCTAAAAGTTAGACTGTGACCAACAGTGTATTAGGCTCTACTGTGAGGTAATGAATCTTTCTAATATCTCCAAATAACGACATAACACAAACTGCCTTACTTCCTCCAATCCTTTCAGTAACACCAATTTACTGAGTCAGGCTGCAGTTATGGGAGATGATAGGAAGGGTGGCTGGCAAATTGCAGAAGCCACTGCAAGAACTGAGACAAGAAGGCTGACGTCCATATTTTGAACACAGTAATTATCTGTATGAAATCTATCTTTGGACATGCTCACTTTCCACTGCAAATCGCGCTTTATAAATTGTTTCTTTTACTTGGCTGGTGTAACAAACAGTATACAATTCCCCATCAAGTAACAGGTTGTTATTTATGAACGCACTTGATAAAGAAAACTATTAGCATTTGAGCCTCACTTTGAAATGTTAAACATGCATCCTTTAGAGATAAGTAACTGGTTCATATTCCCACACATTTCTCTTTTTCATGTTATTGGCTGCTTAGTTTAATGACATGCTTGTCCCTGAATATCATTTTAAATAATCCCAAGAAATGGCTTGGATGCAGTAACTCAATAAATCGACAAGTTGCTTTTCAGCTGCAGGTGAAATGTCCCTGTTGTCACATATGTTGTTTGACATGCTGAAGACTTTTGAAACAAATATTTTCCAACAGGGAAACACAAAAAATAATATCATATACTAAAACTTTTGTTTGAACCAGAACAAAGGGCTGCCACACTAAAAATATTATTGTTTAAAAGATTTTTTCTTTTTTGTTTTTATTTTTTTTTTCACATTAGATTATGCATTTTTTGGGTTCCTAATATGTGACACGCCACATCAATTCTCATGAAGGAAAAACTCAAGCCTTGGACATAGGATAGTGTTCATGTCACCAGATTTTACTCATATAATATACAAACATTTAATCTAAGCCAATCAAGCAGGCTCCATTTGTAGCTAAAATACCTCCTTACCATCTTAATACAAGTGTCTTGGTCTGATGGGATGAATGGCCCTCTCAAGATGCCTATCTCTCAATTAAATGCAGACGGAGCCTAGATGACCATCCTAGATTTGATGTTACATCTAATTTTCAGATTAATAAAATTTGATGAGGTGAGTTGCATGTGAATTCACATAAAGATTGATTCAACACCGTGTGAACTCAGTATGTTTTTACTTACAAGAAATTCTGACATTAATTGCAATATAGAAGAAAGTAAAATAAATTAGATAGCAAAATGTTGCTGCTATATTGCACTGCAATATGACTTCATGTGAAATAAGGCAACAATAAGGGAAAGAGGGCTGAATAGTCAGATAAATTATCAGTCTCCTCAAGAGAGCAAAATGGTTCTCATGCCTTGCACTGTTCCTTGGTTAGAATAATGATCCACATTTCACTCCCATCCTCCCCCCTTGAGGTTTGGACAGTAGAAGCAGTGAAAGACAGAAGATAGGATATTCGAGGACAACAGGGCAAATTATGAGGGCCATAAAAGTGAGAAATTATAGCAAACTGGTCTTTGAGTTCAATTAAGAAAAAGACAAACTTACATGGGTATTATTTTTTTTTAAAAAAACCTCTCTGAATTGGATCATCCTTAGCTACCCAATTTTGTCAAAATTATGCTTTCTGCTGAAAATTATTTCAGTATTAATCTTCTCTGTGTGTTTTTTTCTTACTAAACTAATTTCATTTGGTAAACTTATCTACAAAAACATTGCTTTTACTCAAGAATACCACTGCAGGTAAAATGCACACTGTTATACTGTGAAACAAGAGGTGAATATGAATAACAAAACTCTAAGGATTCACTGTGGTGTTATTAACAAATCCACATTTAAATAGCTACATTACATCCACTTATGTTCACTGTAATTTCAGCAATGTGATTCCTGTGTTTATTAATTATATCTATAGAAATGTTATGTATCATTAAGCAATTGTAATGACTGGAGAGAGTGGCATTTCAGTGATGGACCATGATCATGCATTTGTATATGAGAGATGTGTTTTGGCATTAATTTTGTATTAGATAAAAATATCAGAGAAAATTATTACACTTTGGGGACTTTGTATTACCTTTTTTTTTTTACCTCCAGCCTGCTGGCTAGACAGGGACTTACTGTGATTTCAGTATGTAGTTCCACCAGGGAGAGTGAACAGGTCAGAGAATCACTGTTTATTAACACGGCCATGGATTTATTGTTTGTTCCTCGGTAATGATGCTTCAAAAATTTAAGGGGGGCGGGGGGAAATAGGGGCTGTAAATATGTAAAGCAGTAATACACTCATTAAAATGAAAGGTGTTGTAAATAGAAGCAATTTTGTTGAATTCAGCAGAATGTCAATTTTCAAAGCCACATGGGGATTTTGTCTGTAAACTTCCCATTAACTTTGATGTAAAAATCTCTGGTGATGAGTATTACTGTTTTCCCTTTGTTCAAATGATTCACCTAATCTTTTTAACAGAAGAGTTACTTTCTCTTAAATGTACTTCTCTGGCAAGCTCACAACATTAGCCCTCCTTCAGCAGACAGAGCATTAGAAGCAATGATAGACAGAGAACTACAGCTTCTCAGCTCTAGCTGATGTGATATATGAAATATTTGAAAGGGTGGTAGTGATATGGGAAGGTAGAGCCAAGGCAACAGGTTTCACTCAAGGGTATAGTTCAGACTATGGCATAAGGATCATCTGTTACACCAACTTACCTGAAGTTTCATCATGTCATTCTTGTACCTACTGAACTACAGAGGCTCATCAGTTACAGCTCCTTTATTCTAGCAAAAACCCATAGTAAGGAAAGGTCAAAGACACTTAGGTAAATAATGGGGAATTATAGGCTGTTGTTGCGGTTTAGATCCAAATAAAATTCCTTTTATTTACTTATAGCTGAACAAATTTGAATGAATGGTTGAATGTTATTTTGAAGTGCTACCTCCATTTTGCTATTTAGAAGCAGACTTGTACCCTCACACATATATTTGCATGTGTATGGATATATGCCCTTTTAAAAAGAAACAAATTCATTCATTTGGCTATGCAGCTCCAACATTATGTAATTAGCCCCAGAGTGCAAGGGTGATCTTGCCTTTTATTAATCTGAAAGTTAAAAACTCACTCTAAGCTAATCATGTTGTCTGGGATTCTTACCCTTTATTCCTAGATTCAGACCGATAATTTGCCTCCATGACCACTGGTCATTTCTGGAGGACAGCCAGCGCTTCCTGTCTTACATCTCTCTCCAAGGCCAGAAGAGTCTTTTTCAGCTCTGCATAAAATACAGAGGCAAGTACATAACTAACTTAGACTGGACTCACAGATGATAAAATTAATGAGGTCAATCCTACCTGACTAGGTTTTACCATCTCTGTGTAGACAGTTTGTGTCATGTGGAAAATAAATGCTGCAACAAACATCACCTTTGTAAGACCTCAGAACTTCAAAATACAGGCACGTGAAGTACTTTTACTGAATTTTCTTGTCTAAACTGGATGTGAAGTTTAAATATTTGACTGATGTTTGAATAATGTCTTCAGCATTGGGCAGGCATTTTTAATAAGCAGGTACAAGTACATTTTTAAAAACCTCAGAGGTTCACCTCTTCTGCAAAAAATATTGATTAGATCTTCAACACCTTCTTGTGAAGCAAAGGAGATTATTGTAACAAATGCATTCAGCTGAGAGCAAAGACAGTGAGACCAGATACAATTATCTTGGCTCAGAGTCTAAATCCTAGATTTAAAATTGGCAGTTTGGGTTTCTTTTGGCTTCGAGAATGTTATATTTTTGAAAAAAGAAAACAAAGGCAGGATTTTCTTTATTTAACAGTGCCAGCCTCTTTGATATGGTTATATTAATGCACAGTCTATACCAAAATTGCCACCTGTGCAGAAAAGTCTCATTATGAAAGGCAAGTGAAAAAAGAAATATGTTATCATTAATTTAACATTGTCTCTAACAGTGCTTCTTGGATATAAGGATATCAATAAGTTAGTCACTCACTTCACATGTTCATGCTTTTGGGGTTAGTCAAGATGTTTGGAACCTCAGTACTGTCTATTCAGCAACTGATGTTAAGATTTTTTATAAAATTAAAAACCTCTGTTGATATACAGAGTTGGTTTTGTTTGGGTGGTTTTTTGTTTTTTTTTTTTTAATTTTATTCCTCCACAAAAGAGGGAGCAGGCTATGAACCTTACAGTAATTTATTTTTTGCATGACTAAAAATAATCTCAGCTTGGAAACTTGGGGAAATAATGTGTGACATTTGTGTAAAGTCTTCCAGTATCACAAAACAGTAAAAGATTTTTTTGGCTTTTCACCTCCAATCTGGATTAAAGGCAGAGCAAAGTTTGGGTAGATGGCATCTTTCACATTTTTTCTTCCCTGGAAGAAGCTGACTAACTCCACCTGGATTCTTTGGCAGTCTTTAGTGACAGCAGTCCTGGTAGAGAGAACATATAGGAGATGGTCATGCAATAAGGTTTTTGAACATGACAGCCTGCGATTACTTCTTAAATAAAAGAAAGAAAGAAAGAAAGTTTTCTTTAAAAATGCCTAGTGTTAATGGAATATGCCCCTGTTCTGTCAAAATGCAGCATTGCCTGCACCAGGGTTCCATTTTCTTAACATACACTGGCATAAAGTACTTTCCAAAATATAATCTATTTTAAAGTAGTTACCTTTTTTCCTGTTCTCCAGTGAAACTTACATAATAACTTCCAGTTAAAGAGGAAAGCCAATAGCATCTTCAGTCTTCCCACATTATTCTTTATTTTTTTTTTAATTTACCAGAAAATAATTGTGGCTTGGTGTTCCTCTTAACATGGGAATGTTTTTGAAAATACATATTAAAATGTAAATTTTCATTTTCCAATGAATGCTGGAATAGAGGCAGAAGTATTTTCTGTTGACACCCTAAGAAACACCCCCTTCCGCAACCTTGCTTGACAGTACCACTGTTGGAAGATTTTTAATATGTGTTTTACTTCATTCATTTTGCTGAACAAAAAATAACAGTGTTCTTTTACCAATTTTTGTTTATGACTTGTTTTTTGTAACCCTGTCTCAAAAATTGGTATTTCCTTAATTCACAAGCAATCCCTTTTGTTACTGCATACTGAGTGCTGCATAAGTAGGTATTATTTGGTTTATACTGCATTGTTTTAACAGTCCAGTTGATGCTCTAGAAACAGTCACTCTGTATATACCAAAAAGCAGCAAAACTCATCAGGCTTCAACCTGTGGCCACTAGTCTATGATCTCTTCCTAGTTAAAGCTGCCTTAATTTTAATTTTTGCTTCATTTTCATTTCCACCATAAACACTAGTGGAAATTTCCCTGCCTATGTATGTAGTTTATATTGGGCTACCATTTAATAAAGTCAAAACCAGCAGGATTCTGTACCTGAACTGAAAACCATATTGAAGGGCTGTCTTTTCCTTAGACAAAACATGAACTGTTTTTCTGTCTGTGGATTATAGAAGAGTCTTAAACCAGCTACTGGTTCATAATAGTGCTTTTACTAAAGACCTCCAACCCCTCACAGGAATGTGGCCAACACAGAGACTCTCTGTACACGTTAGGCTCTGCCAAGTGCTCTTGTGTTGCCTCGTGTTCTCAGTCTCCCTGTCTCTTCCCCACACTGCTGCAGATGAGACAGTGCAGCCTAAGCCTGTGTTTTGCAGCCGTCAGCCCACTTTCAGCCACTCTGTCTCTATCGAGACTGGTTCTGCGCAAAGTCTCATTTCTCCGCCGCCTGAGAACCGTGTCTCCAGCACCCGCTCCTGCAGCTGGGGGTGCCCTGAACTGTGATGGTCTGCTTAGCAGCAAGAGCCAGAGTCTGAACCTGTGGAAAGAACTAGCTCCCTGGGACTCTATGTGCTGTGAATATTCAGGGACAATTAGCACATGCTGGTTTCTGTTAGGGTCTGGATTTAGTGTGTGGTGTCTATCATAGCAGGGTCATGTAGCAGGCAGATCACAAAGAGCACACAGTTTAACTGTCCTTCAGTACTGCCCTGTTCAGGTGAAACCACCTTGGGACATTGTCTTGACTAAAATGAAGAGAAGGTCTTTTCTTTTGTTTTCACTTTTTCTCTTGTTTTCCCTTTTTCTCAAATTTTCTGGAAAGAAAAGGAAAAGGAAAAGGAAAAGAAAAAGAAAAAGGAAAAGAAAAAGAAAAAGAAAAAGAAAAAGAAAAAGAAAAAGAAAAAGAAAAAGAAAAAGAAAAAGAAGACATGGAGTGTGAAAAGGCTTGAGCAGGAAAGGAAAAAAGAAGATCAAATTAAATTGAATTGCTTTAGAAAGACCAAGTCAATATGGATCATCGCAACAGAAGGACTGATCAGGCAATAGTGTTTTAGAAGTGGATATTTAGTTCCAGATGTATACTGCTGTACTATACCTGTCTGCAAGCAGCTCCTTTCTGGTTTCTAATTTTGAGTATTTGTTAGAAATGCTTTTACTTCAGCTGGCAAGGTGACAGTAGAACAATCCTATCTACAGTAGAAGGAAATGTTCTCTTCAAGACCTTTATGCAAAACCAAAAAGGAAATAAGCATTTGAATAAAGCATTTAAAAATATGCTACGGAGTCCTTGATGTGTCTTTCCATTATCTGAAGATGACGTGAGATAATTATTAAAAAACTCCAAATAATACATTCCTAGGCAGATCACTACAACCTCTTGGGACTTGTCTGATGTATTTACATATGTATCATAAAGTTACTCTGCCTTCTCCTGTCTGTAGTTATATGAGTTCATCTGCATTGGTTTTAATACTGATACTCAAAAAATCTGCCTTGGTTATTCTCATTACATTTCCTTGCCTTAAGGGGTGGGCATCAATACATGAACCAAACACTCAAGGACACCCTGATTCTCTCTTTTGCATCTTTCATTGCTTTTTACAAAAAGATAAAATTGATTTTCAGAGACAACATGCTATCACAGTAAAACTTAATCTCAAAGAATCACAGTATAGTTGAATGGAGCAACCACAGCTGTTCTCTGACAGGAAGCTCCCTTCTGATAGGGGTAGGCAATGCCATGGTTTTCTCAACTCTAAACACCCGAAAATCATGGGTTAAGTCCATCCTCAACACATCCAAAATAATAATTAAAAAATGACAACATAATTATTTTTTTATTTTCCTCTTGGGTTTTGAGGCTTTATGTGTATTCATAGCACACTTTGAAACTATTCTTTTCAGTGAAAAGCACTTTTTCCCCCCAGTTTTTAACTAAAAACTGCGATTCTGTTTTTGCTTCTTATCTCCAAGAGCTGAGGTTCAAGAAAATTTATTAAAGAGAGGAAGGACCTAGATAAATTGCAGGAGCTGGGAACACACATATAAGAAAACCATGAAAGGTGGAACATGTATTTCTATACTATAAAACAAAACTGTGACACTAAGAAAATTATGCAAAATTTAAAGAATGAAAGTTAGATATTGCTAGCTGATCTTTAAAAGGAATTGTACAAACATTCAACATGCCAGTGTTTGACTGTTCAATTTAATAAACGCAGTAAGAAATATGTTTCTCATTTCACTGCATCTTGCTATTCATACAGGCTAATTCTCACTTTGCCAGTGGCTCATTTCTTCAATTACAGGATGTACCTTCATTATTGTTGATGTATTGTATTAAACACTAAGTGTCTTATGTTAATATTCAGAAACTTGTGGTTGCCAGGCATTCTCCTTAAAGTAAAAAACCTAGAATTTTTTTTTTAATTAAACAGTTGTCTTCAATATGAATAGTTGTCATAAGCTACTGCCATTACCCAAGGGGTAATGTTTCCAAAGATCATTACAGAACCAGTCAATAAGAAATCCCACACCTGTACTTATTGGATAGTATATGAAACACATAAAACCAGTAAAATTGCCAAGTAGACAGTTCTCTAGTGTGGTCCTCAAAGAGAGGAACCGTATAACAGTACTGAAGAAACTTTGGGGAGTTTCTACAGTTTCCCATTGTATTCTGTGAAGAAATGAGAGATCCACCTTTATAATTTGTATTATCTGCTTTTATTACTGTAGCACTCATCTTTTGCCCTCAGTTTTTCCAGGGTGTCTGTTGCAGATGTTTGACTCATCTCATTAGGTGGTCTATAATAGTTTGATGAGGAAGTGATGTTACTAGACAAATCTAGGCAGCTCTCAGTGAGAAGCAGTGGCAAAGGCAGAGTTGGTGCCACCTCTTGCTGTAAATCCACGAACCTGGGTTTGAGCCATGTGTCCTGTAGTGAGGGCAGCAGTGAGGGCTGTCCTCAAGTTACCCAGCGTGGAAAGGGGATAATCTGGATTAGGTAACTCAGGGCAGCTGGAAAGGCGACTGCCCTGTCACTCCCTTGTGCATCACTGACTATACAGCAAATACTGGCTCACCTTAACCACACCTGATCACTCACAAAGTCTTGGGTGAAGCGGACAGACATCAGTGTAGTGAATCTGGTCTTGACGAATGCCTTTGGGCTGTTCCTTAAAAATCTGAAATATGAAACTTGACTGTGAACTTCGCAGTGTGTAGAAATTTTTCCTGTGTGATTGACTAAAACAGAGACCGCATCAAATATACGCCCAGCTTCACATGTTTGAACGTGGGAAAATAGTAGGAAGGTATTCACAGTGTTTTCCTCTCTCTTTCCCAATTCTTTTTTGGCTACTGCAGAAATATGCAAGGAAATAATGATCTTACAGAAATATTTTGTCTGCTAAAAAACCCCCCAAGGAATGCTTTCTAACAATGGGATTCATTATTTAATCAAAGCAAAACTAATGTGACACCGTCTCCACAGGTGATTCAGTTCATCCGAAGTTAAATACCTGAGACGTGGGATAAACTGCCCTCTAGAAATTACATTCTTTTTCTATTGCCTCCTAAGGGAGCCCAGATGACTAGGTTAGATTATGTGCCTAGTTTCTAACAGGCTAAAACCAAGTCACCAGAATACTACCCTAGATGGTTGTGTTATAAAAATCATGTCTTTAATGTCTTCCTATTATTCGGTACATTGTCACCAGAAGGAGCCTTGAGTTCAGTTTGATCATAGAAAGCTGGTCCTACTGTAAACCTAAAAAAGGCCTCTAAATTATGCAAAATGCTGTAAGACAAACAAACAAACTAAAGCTCCAACCATTTCTTTTGTCTTCAGAAGACTAAAAAGGCTTCAGATTGCCTGTTTTATAAAGCTTTAATAATTGATACGAGTACATTTAATTGTCCTGGTGTTCTGTTTATCTGTTTTTCTCACAATTTTGCCTGAAAAAACACCCTAATGGAGAATTGGGCAGAAAAATATATTTGGTAGGAAACTGTGGATCATCTGAGAGCTGTTATCTTCACAAAGGTAACAAACAAAAATGGAGAAAAATATAGGACAGGAACATCAACTCCTGCTGCTCCTTCACCAAGATTATTATCATTAGATAGACCACTTTCCAACACAGCAATGAGGGAAATAGAGCTGAAATTTATAATGCTGCTTCTAAAAGGAACAAAAGACTTCAGATGCTGTTAAAAAACATATGTGATATCTTAAGAAAGATAGAAAACCTACTTTAATGATATAAAGAGCTTTCATTATGTAGATATAAAGTTGTCACGAGGCTGCTCCTACTTTAAGTGAAGAAGAAATCAAGAAAATTTAAAAAGGTGTCTGGGACTGCCTGAAAAAACATCATAGATTAAATTGCTATTGAATTTCTTACCCTTTCAGATGCTTATTTAGACACTGAAGAAATCCCTAATGAGGGAAAGTACTTGTAGCTCTTCTGTAAGACAGAAGATGAGACATCTCCACTGCCTTTAAAATTTTCTGGTTTTTTCTAGATATGCTTCTTCCACCAGTTAAACTAAGAGAGAACGTTGACCAGCATCTGAATAGATATGGGCAATATAGGAGAGAAAGAGTAGTTCTCTGCAAACTCCATTTCCTACCTTACATTATCTATTCTTGTTTCTTGGTCTCTGTTTCTTAACGTCTGCCGCAGGAGTGGTGGAGTGATTGAAGGAATTCATTTGTACTTAGAAAATCTGAATTTACTTCTCAGACCTGCCAGCAATTTCTCTGTGAACACAAGCAAATCACCTAAGAGCTGAGATTCAGATACATTAAACTTGCATAAGACTTAAGAGCTCAGTCCTGAAGACCTTGGAACAGTTTGAGTGCATAAGATATACTTGAAATAATTGTTCTTTCCCCCTTCATATTGATAGATAAATATTTGCATGGTTCCTGAATGCTTTAGCAAGTGTCCAACAGTAAATAAAAGCCATGCATCTATCTGGCTTAAATGTGGGTCATGCAGTCTGGCTCTTTTTCAGAGAAAATAAACCCTAATGAACACAAGAGTGATTGACAAAAGAATGTTTTTTTAAGCTCAACAGGACCAGGCAATGTGCACTCGCAGCCCAGAAAGTCAACTATATCCCGGGCTACATCAAAAGAACTGTGGCCAGCAGGTTGAGGAAGGTGATTCTGCCCTTTTACTCCACTCTGGTGAGGCCCTACCTGGAGTACTGTGTCCAGTTCTGGAATCTTCAGCACAGAAAATACATGGGGGCCTACAGGAAAGATGGGGAGGGACTTTTTCTCAGGGAGTGTACTGATACGATGAGGGAATAACAGGTTTAAACTGAAAGAGTGTAGATTTTGGTTATATACTTGGAAGAAATTCTTTACTGTCAAGGTAGCGAAACACTGGAACAGGTTGCCTAGAGAAGTTGTGGAGGCCCCATTCCTCGAAGTGTTCAAGGCCAGGGTGGATGAGGCTTTGAGCAACCAGGTCTAGTGGGAGGTGTCCCTGCCCGTGCCAGGGGGATTGGAACTACATGATCTTGAAGGTCTTTTCCAACCCGATCCATTCTACAATAGCATGATTCTATGTTTTACTATATATTCTAAGTTTATCAGAGGTTTGTTCTTGTTTTGACATCAAGAAGAGAGTACGTATCTGTATCTGGCAATAAACATAATAGATGGTCAAAATGACACCTCATTTAAGTTTTCCTGCATTTTCTTTTCATTTTAGGATAGATTCAGAACTGACATTTTTTTCCTACATCAGCCTAGGAATCAGTTGTAGCATTTAGCCAAGTAAAGTCAAAAAGAAAGTCCAAAAGTATTAGTTCGTGGCACTAAATTTCATTAAGTTTTTAGAAGATATCAGAGAATGCATCCAATCTAAACTCAAAATGCATTCTAACTAAATATTTTTCTGTACAGAATATGACATACCACCACATACTTATCGTAGTAGTAGACCTTCCTCAGAATCACAACTACTTCTAGCTATGACTAGCGTTACAAGATTATTTTTGGATTACAGTGACAAGGAAAATAATTTGATATTGATAAGGAAAATTTACTGGTTTATGAATCATAAATCAGAATAGAAGATTACCCAGGAATTTTAATAAATGAATAAATTTCCTTTATCTTTTAAATTTGTGTTTAAGTAGACTTACATATTTGTTCTGTCTCATCGTAGTAGGTTTTTCCTCCACATCTGTCACTGAAGTTAAAATAACTTTTGAACTTGTTAACTGATTTCAGATTAACTTGACACAGAGGTGGAAATTTTATAAAGGAATTCTTAATTAGATCATTAAAATATGGATGTGTAGACGAGTATGTGTCCTAATGAAAGGAAAATAACCGTATAAACTTATATCTGATTAGATACCAAAGAATTAAAACAGGAAAAAATCCTTAAAAATCCTCTGATGCGTGGAAAGATTTAGTCAGATTTGGCCCCTTCTTGATATCAAATTCAGTTATTGATGATAATGGTGAGCTCTGAGAAGAGAAACACTTGATTAGCCCCAGGGTTTATGGGGCAATGTCTTTGTTTACTCAAAGTCTTTAGGTGCTTACGTTCTGATAACAGGAGAGTAAAGTCAAGGCAAATTTATTTCCCTAGCTGAGGACCTGATAAGTTCTCTGCTTTTAAATTGTCACTGTATTCATGCGGTTTCAGATGCAAACACCTCTCTTGATCAAAGTCAGTTTTTTTAAAATGAATTCTTCTTGCTTGAAGAAAGTTTTTTTTGTTAACATAGTTTGTGTTAGAAACACTGAAATTAAATGAGATGAGCTTTGAAGGTTCTTAAACCTTTATGAGATTCCACTGGATTCTACACATGCATCAAATGTAGCAGCCCAAGATATGCAGCAACTCTGACTTGATTATTTGGAGATCTCTTTTTGCTTCAAGTCACTAGTACAGAATATGTAAAAGAGCTCCATTCTTTTCTGATCGTAGAAGATGCTTACTCCTAGATCCCTAACTTTTTATCTACTAAGCAAAGACCAGGTATCCGCCTAGTTATGAGCAAATATAGAAAGACAATTTAAATGACCTTGGCACTCACTATGTCAGCCATCTAGCACTTGTGTGCATTGGCAATGGAGATTAAACCTTGTTTAACATACATAAAAGAAAAGCAGTTGAAAGTAGTTGAACTGCCAGTAGTTGAAACCACCCAAAACTGGGCCTGAAGTGCATCATTCTTTAATAATGCAACAGGCAAAATCTTTCTAAATTAACTCAACCTGAACGCATACAGCCATTTTTAGGTAATGTATGCCAACTCTAACACTTGAGTTAATTTTTACTTCTTGATTCATCCCTACTTCAAATAATAAGGAAAATGTAAAAACATTTTTGAAAGTATTAGAACATCTTGTGTAATTTTATTTGCTATAATGAAAAGCTGACAAAAGTTGTAACAGAAACCTGAAATCATTGGCCACGCATTCTGCAAGACCTACTTTTCTTGTGAACGAGAATAACAGTCAATCAGATGTTTAACATCTGAACTGAGAAGAACAGGAAGCAAATGGATAAAAGTGTGTTTTTCTTTCTTTAATTAGGTGGCCGCACATATATTTCATGTCTTTTGCTTAGTAATATTTTAAAAAATCAGGTTTTGGAAGTATACATACATATACTTTTTATACATAGTAAGTTCTTATTAAAAATATTAATTTTTAATTTATATATATATTATTTAAGTGTTTTTATATATGCCTAAATAATATGACAAGATTATTTAATATAATAATGATTTATAATTTCTAAATATGATACATACATACCTCAACCATTTTTGGCAATCTTTAACTGGAGCACTGATGGGGAAGTACTGTGCCATGTATTCCTTGATTTTATGACAACAGCACAATTAGTAGCTGTTGTCTGCTTCCTTCTTGGAACCACCACTTCTGCAGAGGAAACAATACTGCTTATTTCATAATAACCATTGGTGGAGCCAGACATATACAGCAAACTCCAACGGACCACTTTGGGTTAGTGGAGACAGTTTGTAGCAGTTTGTATAGAACTTATAGAAAAAAGCTAGGATGAAGCATCTGAAGGAAGCCTCAATCTTTTTGGTCAGACCTCCACTAGCAGTAATTAGAACATCCTTGTAAATAAGGAATAGATTAGTTTTTTTAGAAGCACATATCCCTTTCGTGTCATATATATGAACATATATGAGCATATATGAACCATGGTGGCAAGGAGGAAAGCTAGTAAGAATGACAACCAAACAAGTGAGTGTGGTAGCAAAACAAGCCAACACTTAGAATCTAAGGAGGTGATTCATATGATAGGAAATGAGTTAACTAACAGAAATAGAGGTCCAAAGCAAGGACAGTGGAAAAACTTCGAATTCTGTCACCTCAAACTGAAAGAGTGTCTGTGCTGATAGTTTGTTTATAAGAAAGCAAAGAGCAGTACAAGCAATAGTGTTGGGAAATTTGTTATTATATGTAATTTTGCAAGCATTACAAATTTCCTAATTTTTGGCAGGGCTATGTCATGGAAATTGTGCCTCCAGGCTTTGGGAGAGATTGGTCAGAAAAACAAATTTAAACCTCAAGAATAATCTGCAAATAACTAATGTAAGAAGTGAAACATTCAGAGAAAGGTGAAGAATAAAAGTTGATGCTCAGAATGAAGGAATTCACAGGGTGGGACAGAGGTTGAAAGCTGAGGAAAGCAGGCAATACAAAGCTACATCTATTCTGCAAAAAGATACAGAAGTCTGAAGGGATAAAAATCAGCTTTTGAGCAAAACCACAAGATACTGAAATCCCCACCCTCTTCCTACCCAATTAATTGCACAGCTTTTGAAAGAGGAAGTAACTGGGGAGGTCAAAACTGCACTGGGGGAGAAGACTGCTTGTAATGTGATTTGCACACCCCCCACCAGACAGCTGCAGTGCTTGCTGTGGTGCAAAAGGAAGAAAAGAACTGTCTTAGGTGTTGCCTGACAATGATTTTATGCTAATTTTTTTTTTTTTTCCACTGAGGAAAAGATGAAAAGAGTAAAACAGTTTTACATGGCTCTTTTTCTGATGAATGCAGTGAATGAACGAGAGAAAAAAGTAAAAGAGGGGTTTTGAAGAAACAGCAGTTTTGAGACAAACAAGTCATGCTATAGAAAGCATGAAAAAATATTAATACACACAGATATGTATGAAGTTTTGGAAGATAAATTCAGGAACTGCTCACCTGAAAAATAACTTAAGCTAACTGTTTCAGGCATGATAAAATTTGAGTAAGTACAAATGGAATTTTAAGGGGGCCAAAAATTAGGTTAAGATCCCATGTAATTCACAGAAATTATGAATAGTCTACAAATTCATTATCAGTAGTGCTTATGTCTTCTTATTCTGTACAGAGCCAAGAACTGTCTTTTTTGCTTAATAAATAGTTTGCAACAATAATAATATGGTAGGCTTTAAAGGGATTTTTGCCCTCAGTGCTGTTTTTTTTTTACAAGACCAGAAGAACCAAAATGATAGTTTAATGATTGAAAGAGTTGAATTTTTTTTATTTTTTTCCCTAGATATAGAGAAATGCCA
Organism: Chionis minor; assembly: GCA_013398295.1. Lineage (NCBI taxonomy): Eukaryota > Metazoa > Chordata > Aves > Charadriiformes > Chionidae > Chionis > Chionis minor. Next base: position 417,268 of record VZSF01003620.1, on the reverse strand, counting down.
CTTACTAAATAACAGAACTGAAACTTCAACTGAAAAGTAATGCAGGGAAATCAGCAAGAGGGATGAAAACAAGTTCCTGTCTTGGAATCTCACCTCTAGATAAGCATATTATTTTGTATGTGTCATGCATACATAGATACACATTTTAAGAGTCCAGCTAGCTTTCTGTTTCAAACACCAAATGAAAAAGTTACTTAATATTCTTACTTTTGGAGCATGAGGTTGTAAGGTAGCCCTTGAGTTTGCTTTTTTTGTAAAGGAGAAGGATGCTCTTCCAGATTCCACAGCTCTGAAGTTTATGGGTTTGTTTTAAAATGGCAGCTGCCAGCAGCCTTATTCACCCCACTTTTGTTCATCCCATAATATATCTTTTGTTTCTCCACAAATTAAATTATAATTCATAATTCTATCTCTGAATTAGCTTCCCACAGAGATCCTTATTATCACAAATGCGGTTTTATAACTCATTTTAACAATTTAGTCTATAAATTGGTAGAAAGTACTTTACGTTTTTCTGTTAGTGAACAGAACTTATTTTTAAAGGGAATTTAAATGTATTATATGTATTGCATGCTGACTGGCTGATAAATTTTTGCATATCTGCCATTACAGTACATTAAGCATGTAATAATGCAGCAAATAAGAATGTTAGCAGCAGACCTGAATGTGAATTTGAGAGAATTAAGACTGAAGAGAAAGAAATCATACTTTTGTGAAACAAAAAAGTAGAATTATGCTGATGTGTTAGTGTACAGTGAAATGTATTCTAATAAATACTGACATTTCAATGAAAAACTGATGCCAGAAGTGTTGAAAAACAGCCTTACAATGGCATACAGTGCTTACCCTGCAGGAAATTCTGAGTGATATGGCAGATATTGGGCTTTATTTATAGATAGATAGATAGTTAGATAGATAGACAGACAGACAGACTAATATATCTGTAACTTAAGCTGTTCTATAAGACTGGAAATTAGTAAAATGGCTATTGTTTATTTTCTCTTGTTTAGTATACTCCTAAGCTGTCAGGTAACAGCCAGGCAGGAGAGGATTGTTCCAGGGCTGGGGGGCTGGCAGGGCTGTGCTGTCCCCAGCAAAGGTGTAGCCCTGCAGCACCTGCGGAGGGTGAGCAAGGCAGGGATGGTGGCAGTGGCTGGGGACAGCCACGGCCTGGCTGTCATCCTCATGCAGCTCTTTCCCCGGAGATGGTGCAGTGCTGTTCGGAGGCATCATCTCCAGGCTGGCTGGGGACACAGGCAGCCGGACCCCTAAGAGTGGGAGGAGACTGCAGAGCCTGTTGGGGTGCTCAGCGTCCTAACACAGGCAATCTCTTTCTTTTGTCTTTCCCCACTTCTCTCTCTTCTAGTTTTCACAGTGTTTTCCTTCTCTTATGTACAACTCTCACACACCACACATTTTCTTGCTGAATTTCTGTTTGGGCTTAAAGAACAGTAGGTATCATATGACTTGTTTTTTATTTGTCAATACTACGTTTCTCAGGAATTTTCATCATCTATACTGGCATTCTTGGGTTTAAAAAATGCTTTGGAACACTCTTTTTTAGGAGGTAAAATGCCTTGTAAAGATGGGCATTAGGCATTTATATGTTGCTACCCTTTTGTGAACAAAGGAAAAAGCTCATGATGGTGCCTGGGATCTGAGCCCTCCAAAGTCAGAAGAATTTCCAGCCCTAGAATTCCCTTTTTTGCATTGTCCAATTTTTCTTAGGTAATTGGTTGAAATAGGATTGATAAGGAGGAAGCAAATTCATGGCTTTTAGATCCTCGAATGTCTGACTTGCTCTCTTAAGAACAGAAACCTTGATTTTACTTGTTAGTTTACAAATCTGTTAATGCTAAGAGATTATTTTTAAAGTGGGATTACACAATGCCAACTTGATCATACCAAGCCTCTGTTTTTCTGGACGACAATATTGTCGGTCTTCATCATCAGAAAGCCCATATATCTACGTATCTTTACACAAAATTATTCATACCATTTGGACAGGAATATTCCAAACAACTAAAAAAATTCATTGAGTGATTTGGCATTCTTGTGAAAAGTACATTTTCATTACCTCAGTAATTTTAGCTCGGATACCACCACAGAAGGTCACTTGAAGGAGAATTTATTAATGTCTGAGTAATTTCATCAAAGTTCTATTTAACACCAGACTAACAGTCTAGATTAATCTCTCTGGCCTATGGTGGAAACAAATTCCTCGAGGCTCTCGGGAATACAATGTATAACAGAGTCCAAAGAGAGTAGCACAAAAATCTGTCAGGCAAAATATATACAAATGCCATAAAAATATCATTCTTTCAGTGTAAATAACTCACTGAGTTCACACAGTTTGAATCTATTCTTTCTTATGTAAGTCATAACAATAAAAGCTGGGAAATGGCTAGTTTTTCAGGAACTTGAAGTCATTACTCATCTGTAAATCTGACAGTCCATGGGAGGGGAGGTTGGGTGTGGGACATTCAATTGCAACTGTATCACTACTCATGCCATTAAAAGTTCTTTTAAAGTCATTGCAATCGTTGCCTGACAGTAATCCAGTATGCTTCCCCTCTGCTCTCTAGGAATAGTTGGTTTCCATTTTAGACTATTTTGTTCAATTAGGCTGCGTAAAAAGTAGGACACCAGACAATAGAAACATTTTTCTTTTCAGGGATGAGCTCTCAGTACATTTTTAAGAGATCAATGGCCGAGGGACCTAAAGTTACTTATGTTACACAATCTGAACGTCTGCTTCCCAGTTCCAGCACCCTGTTTTTTTTTATTTGCTCTTTATTTAATACTCAGAATTAGATTGTATGTCATGTATTCCTGTAAAGGGTTCGTACTATTTAAATGGATTACTTCTTAAAGTGCACTAATTGTGAAATCACATCACTGTACCTCCATATAGCTAAAATAGAAGCCACAAGCTAGGCATGAAAAGTTATGCTATTTTAGACAAGACAGAATTTTTAATTAAGAACTTCTACCTGCTGAAGTTGAGAGGAAATATCCTCATGTCTTATCACCCTGAAAAGGAGCAATTGCCCTGACAGATTTTTGAGAACTTAACCCAGAAACAGCGTTGTACTCGCTAGAAAATTTTTAATAACTCTTTCCATTTCCTTTCCGGTACTAAGGGTTATTATGTAGAGAATTAAAGGGCATATTGCCTAAAAGTACTGAAAATCCAATCTCAATATATTCAAAATTACAAAAACAACGCATGCCAAGTGAGTTATGCAAGTAGTTGTCTGGCTAAATTTCTCATAACCTAAACTGATTCTGTCTCAAGTTGCTTTCCAAATGGATATGATCTGGGGAACAAACTAGACCTTCTGTTCATGATAGATGGCAGTCATTTACCTATTACTTTTATTATTATTATTAATTAAATCTTTTGAAGTTTATGACTCAAAATATCTTTGTTCTTGCTTTTAGATCTGTGTTACTTCAAGTCAAGGTCAAAAGGAAAATGATTCTTCTATTCCACTTCAATTTTAACAATAATTTTCCTGATTGACTGAGATATTGATTTTCCCATAGCCATTTGAAGGTAGCACATTTATATATATGTATATACACATACATATACACACACATACATATATACAGATGTGTATGTATATGTATGTATTTGTATATACACATGCACACACAGATGCAGAACTGGCAAGATTTTTAAAAATAAAGGGACTGGTTTTGTACTCAGTTTCTAATAAGGATCATTTAAACTTGGGCAGCTGAAATCCCATTTGTACTTTTGAAAGGTCTTCTCCACAAAGATCATCTTCAGAGTTAATATTCAATAGAATAATCCTGTAGCCTCATTGATAGAAAAGGGATTTAGATTCTGCTTCAGCACTTATGCTGTAAAACTCCTTACTGAAAAGAAAGGAAACAAATGGTGTTCCATTTACTGTATTTTCTCTTTTTTACATATAATATCTTTATCACTGTTGCCTATGCCTTTTAGCTTCCCATAATTTTGTCCTAATTTGCAGAATCTTAAAACATTTAATATAAGAGAAATCAGGGCAAAACCATGGCTGTTACATCATGATTCTCTTACAAATTTTTAGAAGAGGAGAGAAGGGGGAGGGAATTAGTACTAATTAATTAATAGCATACTTTAAGAATAAAAAGTAAAATTATAGGAGTAGACAAAAAAGTCAATCTGTTATTGTTTTTCAGTAGTAAATAACTGAGTTGCATTTTATAATGAAAATATAATACAATATGTAGTAATTTTGTGAGAGCTGAGGAAGTGTTTAATAACAAAATACCTTTGCTAAAGCATCTTGGTCTTCAACTGAAAAATAAGTAATTGTCCTTTTCTGAAAAGGGAGGCAGTTCTTATCTGGTGGCTTCAACTATTAATGTCCTCTTGATACTGAAACCTGGACATCTTTTCTTCCCTAACACAATGTTCCTCAGCTGCCTGAGGTCAAAATGGCTCTTGTCTATGCCACAGACTGTTCTCACAGTATTTTTCAATCCTTCTGTATGCACTTGGCATCGTCCATCTGTCCAAACCCTCTAACTATTTCATGCCACCTCGTCTCTTTCAACTTGATATTTTCTGCCTTCAGTTCTCCTTTAGGTTTCATTTTTCCAAGCTTTTACAATTCTTCCTTCTGTAGTTCCTCACTCCCTACTTCTTCTCCCACATTTTCTGCCCCTTCTCTAAACCCAAACCAAGTCCTGGTTCTCTCTTAGACAGACTCCTGTCCCCACACACAGAATCTTCCCGTCCCTGCTTCCTAGTTTTGCATAGAAAACTCTGTTATTACCTCCAACCTACCACTGTCAGGCTTTAACCCATTTTGATGACTCATCCTCTCTTGCTACATCTTTACTTCATTTCAGCATATACAAAGTGTCTTGGTCTCTCCACTTTCTGGCTCTTGAATTTCCACTTGAATTTTCTCTTTTGGCACTGAATCTGCACTTGTTTTCCATTATGGAAAGCAGTATTTTTATCAGACTTCTTTGTTCAATCACACTTCCTTCATGTGTTCCTCCAATTTCTTTCCCTACTTACCATTTCTCCTGTTGCACAACACCTGAGTCTTCTGTTTCCCTTTCCTGCAAGCTGCTGTTAACTAGGCCGGACTAAGCCCACCTAGTTTTAGCTGTCTAAAAGCTAGCATGTAACTTGAGCTGTTCATCCTACTTCTTTTATTCCGAAGTTAAGAAAGGTAAGCAGTTTCAGAGACTGATTCACAAAGTTTACATATCTCAGAATGAGAGGACATCATCAGTAGAGGTGATTACTTTCCTGTGTTAACTGTCAGAGGAGTTTACAGAGCTAGAATAGATTGCACAACTATTTTTAAATGGTTAAAATTAATCCTTCTAATATATATTACATTGTAATTTCATCCTGACTTTTCCCCGTATGATCTCCCACACTTACTCCACAGTTCTGTATAAAATAATATTTTCAATTTCTAAATTATGAATTTTAAAGAAATTAATGACTAATTTCTCATGAATAAAATTCTGTTCCTGATAATATTATTATTATTATATATAACCTGATTATTGTTTTTAAATTTTACCATTACTGAGAACATGTTTTTTCTGATTTACCTTTGGCTTCTCACTGTTATTTTTGGGCTGATGGTCAGAATTGTTGAAAGGTATATCTGTCCCATAATGAAGGAAGTTTTAATTCAACTTTGACTATACAGTTGTTAACCAGGAATTAAAAATGTCTACTATTAATAGAAGAGGCTGGACAAATAAGATGAGTAGCTGGTATAAATTTACAGTGGTTCAGTTCTAAGCAAAAAAACCCCAACGAAGGGAATCTAGTGTTTTAGACATGACAAGAAAAGCTCCCAAACAACAGAAAGCTCAGTTTGCTAATGATGTTAGATGTCTACAGACAAGAAATATGAGGTATAAATAATTAGATCTGGAAGTCTTACTATTTGATCAACAGTATGACTTATTTGGCATAATAAGTCATGATAAAATACTTATACATAGTTCATAATCTAAAATACACATGATATTAATGTTAATTAAAATTTAAACACAAAATTTAAAACAATAAAATCAATAATTATATTAATATAAAAGGTCAGAATCTGAAAGAAGAGGAAATGTTACTATCTAGCTCAAAGACTCATATCTGCTCTGAAGTCCAGAACATTGTTGGATCCACAGACACTTGGTCCATGATAGCGAAAGATGAAAAGTATATCATACTAAGGCTTATAGTGAGTCATTAAGCCAAGCGAGCCGAGACACATATAAATTTTTATAAAGAAGGAAGAAAGTTCTCTGAATCGGGGTGGTTTTACAGGGACATTAAATAGGCATATATTGGGAGAGGAATTTTAAAACTATTCAGTATGTTCGTGGAATGAGCTGGTGATTTGGTAGAGAAAGTAAAGGATGCAACAAAAGAACGTTTTCCTCTCCTTATTACAGAGTAACTGACAATGCAACTTGGATGACAGTGATTCTGAATCACCGAGGAAGGAAGATTTTTCTTTCACTAAGGAAAAAGTGTAACAAACCCAGAAGACTAAAGAAGACAAATTTCAATAAACTCGGGGGAACTGGAAACTTATATCCTCCTCAGAGAAAGTCCAAGGCAGAAACAAGTAAAGGAGAGTCAACAGTTTCTTAAGGAAATAATATTAGGTATAATCCCAGCTGTATTTTAGGAACTGGATTGAGCGTTCCCAGGACTGAAAATGAGTAATTTTAGACCTTGAGGAGCATGACTGAGGGTCCAGAAGATGCAGAAAGGGCAAACAGATCCATCTTTTTCTTTTTAAGGGGGAGCTGGGAAAATTGTACAGTTGGCTAAACTGTAACTCATGGAAAATACTGCAGCAAATTATTAAGCAAACTATATATAGACTAATAGACTATATAAGTAGATAGAATTTATCAGGAAGATGAGTAACTCCACTTATGCATTTGTCAAAAAAAATTTGCTTTCACTGTTTTAATTAGAAGCACAACTAGTTTTGATTTTCTGCAATCTGTTACTGAATAGATATACCATATAACGTCCGGAAAGACAACTACGTCTGTTGGACAATATGGCATATTAAAATGAAACACATGAAAAGTGACAATGTATTTATTTATGTGTGTTAATTAGAGGTTTTGTTCATTTCCTAATATTTATGATCTCTTTCCCAATCCTATCAGCAGAACTGACAATATAGAGCATCTTTTTATTATTTAAATAAGTTGCCCATCAATATAAGACAGGAAATCAGATTTTTTTTTTTTCACCAATAATATATAATCTCAGAAAAGGATTGAGTATGTTGGCAAAGGCAGAGAGAGAAAGTTTATTGGGCTAATTTAGTTGAAAAAGAAACGAGTGTTCTCAGGGCTGTCTTAAACTTTATGAGCAAAAGCACTTGGACTAGCTAAATGTGTAGATCTTTGAATGCAAGAAAAGCGTGTGCATGGAAATTCCTTGCCTGTTAACACAAGCAGTTAACCATTTTGACTATAACACACTGAAAGACAACTGGGAGGGAGACACACATTTATATAGTAAACCAGAACAATTGAAAAGAAATAATATATATAGTCTAATAAAAGTTTGTATTACTGCCAAGAAGTAAGTGCTCATGCCAAAAATGTTCTGGAGCATAGCTGCCAAAAAAAAAGCTGAGAGCATTATGAAACATAATCTATACATAAATCTATACATAGAGGGGGCTTAGAGAAGAAAAAAGTATATTTATTCTTAGGATTCAAGCACATCAAATAATTATGATATTTTACGCACAATAAGCAAGGCTCTGAGCATGCTGGCAAGCATTCAACAAAGCATTCATGTTACTTAAGGATCATGTTGGTCCTTGAATTCAGGAGAAAGGCTCAAAAAAGCCCCATTTAACATGAGTGGTTAACACAAGTTAACATCCAAAATGACACAAAGACTTCCATGTGTTGTTGGACATGGTTTCATAACACTCCAGTCGTTGTCAAACCAACTCAGTCAGCTCCTGATAAAGGAGATTCAAGATATGCAGAGCAGATATCCTGGGATCTGTCTTGAGAAAGATGAAAAGTGGGTTGACATTGCTGCTGTGTGGCTTTCAAATGAGAACGTCTCTGAGGAAGGTGGAGGCCTTTAGAAAACTTTCCTAACCTGCAATTTCCAAAGCAGTACTCTAATCACCAGGTTCTGGGGGCTGGATCATGAATTTTTAGCTTTCTTCTTGAAGTTATTCCATTGAGGGGTCAAAAAAATCAAGATTCTGGGATCCAGGAGGGGAACTGGAAACCAAAGGCCAGTAACAAGGCATGACGATTGGGAGATGGAGCTGCCATGCAGCTCCTAAAGGGCTGGGACTCTGCTTCAGAGGAGAGGAGGCTGAGGGATGACAGACTGAGGTTTAAAATTCATGAAGGCAGAGGGCAAGGTGAACGTAGAGCTGTTGTTTACCAAATCCTACAATACTGGAACCAGAGGCCACTCAATGACACTAGTAGGAGGGGAGCTTAAAATAGCTAGAAGAAAGTACTTCTTTACACAGCAGGTATCGAACTTTCGGAACTTGCTGCCAGAAGAGGTTTTTTATGTTCATCTGTGAAAAAGGATGTCAGACACGTTCTCTCTTTATTCCTTCTTGTGGGCTGGCTAAATCATCTCAGTGCTCAGACTGCTTGTGACACCTGATGCAGGAGCTTAACCTTCCTCTGCCTGATTGCTGTATGGCATCTTCAGCTTTTACCTTGACATTATGAATTCAATGACTAGAAGTGTGCTCTTAGCTTTGGAGCATTACAGCACCACCTACCACAGTGTCTGGCAGTTTTTGTTCAGTGTCTGTCTTTTTGGCTATGAAGACACACAAGCAGTTACATTAATATATTTTCCAGGAAAGCAGTTTAGTTTACATAGCGTTCTCAAGCTTCTCTGTGAAATAGGATGCAGTAATTATGCTCGCAACACTTGGGAAAGAGAGGTAAATGACGAATACGTGTGATAGGCGGCTTAATACAGATGGCAGGAGAGAGAAATGACTAGAAATTGTGATTTGGAAGCTGGTCATTTTAGTAATGGTAGTCCCTCCGATTATGACAAGATTAAATGGGAATTCCTTTTCTACCATTAATAAAGCATGAACTCCTGAGTATATCTTCTGCTTTTGATGGGGTGTGAAGCTCATGGTTAACTTTCTTCATTACTTCTCCCTTTATCACAGTATACAGTGAAAAGAAAATAAAGCTTTAATATTTTTGGCGTGCAAGTAAGAAAGGAAAAATGACCTCTGAACTGATATTGTTTCTTCATTACTGATGATCCTAAACATACAAATCTGTGAGACAGACCCAAGCTGAAGAAATTTATATTCATTTCCACAAGACAAGCAATTTTCCTTATTCTTATATCTCTTTCACAATTAATCATTGTTATCACAATTTCATTTGTGATTTTCAAGTGTTGTTATGATCAAGCATCTTGGAATTAAGATCAATAATAAACATTAGAATAAAAATAATTACGATGGTGGTGTCATGACATCTTAAATTCCAATTTCAATTTTAATCAGCCCTTTGATAAAATCTACATTGATTTTAATGGCTAAAGAAAGACAGAGAGAGGACTCAAGTATTCTTCACAGTAAAGAAATAATTAAGTAGTAATGAAAATAGTATGACTGAAACCAGTAGTTCTTACTTCTACAAAGCCCTGGCTAGTAACATGGTGCTGGCTCACTTAATTTCCAGCTGCTAGATTTCACTAAAAGAAGCTAAAAATAAATTCAATACTTTCCTAAAATGACTTTACCATGTAAGCAAGTGCTGCAGTTGCCATAGGGATGTTATAACATCACAAATGGGAAGCAGTTCACATAGTGGTAAATAAGCACACTGGTGGGCAAGTTGTCCTTTTGAGCACGTCTCAAAGAAGAAATCTCTAAGGCTATTTTTTTTGAGTGGGGGAGGTTAAAAAAAAGAGCCATTGATTTAGTCTGCAATAGTGCAAATCACTGAACGTAGGTTTTCACAGGTGTGAGCATCTGTGCAGGTGCAAGACACATATGCTATGCTGCCTATGCTGAGTGCTGCAGCACCTAAATTGTAGGGCCTACACCTTCCATTGAAAAGGGATAAGAATGTTGAAAATATCTGTAAATTCTGTGCAAAGGCATCATTGTGTTCTTGCATTTACCATTTGTTCTGTGAGCCTGGAGCTGTCCAGCCTGTCCTCATTTTCCCTTCTCCTTTGTATAGCACTGACTGAATTTTGGGAGTACATTTTTTGCTCTACACTGTCCTTTTATTCTGAAAGTCAATACAAATAAACAAAAAGATGCCTAACAAACCAATGGACTTCCTTTCCAAGGTTTCTTCATAATGTTCTACATCATAAAATCTCAAAGGTCAGATGATATAAATAAACAATGACTTCACTGAAGTTGATACTACTGTCCTGATTTACAGCAGGTAGTAGTAATCTAGCCCCAGCACTCAAGCTTTTCATTCTGTTCTCAACCCAGAATAGAAAGCAAATGGTTGGATAATAAATACCATGGAAACAAGAAAAAAAACCCAAATCCTATAAAGAATCAATTTGGGGAAAAAGAAGAAAAGCCAGATTGTCTGTAGTTAAAATAGAATTCACTGGGATTCTGCAACACGATCATTTAAATGCAAAATATTATGATAGTTTCTACATATTTCTTTTGTACATGCCTTTGGTATATCTGAGGGCTTTTTCTTTTAAAGCTGACAGTTTTACCAGTCTTACCAAGTCATTACTGACTTACTGTTCTAAACCCACTTTCAGTGTGGTCCCTTTTGTTGGATCAGTCCCTCTGAACTAGCCTCTCACAACACTGTTACACCTCTGCTTTGAACCCATATTCACTTGTTTTCTCAGATAAATAGTTAAAGTGTGGGTTTCTCCTTCAAGTGTGCCCCATCTTCTTTGCAGTGTATGTATAGCTACAGAGCTACATGTATAGTAGAGCTCAGGCTGAGCAAGCCTGTTTACTCATTCCTGTCTGGGATTTAACCTACACTACATTTATGGCTCTCTTTTGCAATATTAAGCCTATAGCAAAGGACGAGTACTCAAACGTAATGCCTACATCCCGAAGTAGCGTTCTATGAGCAGATTGTATCAGGTTTCATGTTAATCCCAGTGTCAGGACAGAATTGAGTTAGCGGAATCACCCACCATCTTCCCTGATATATCTCAATTAAACTAATATTATTTGGGACAATCTGGCTGGCCAAGTGCAGCACATGCAAAGAAGCCCTCTAGAGTTTGAATCCCATTGCAAAAAGTAACCATATTAACTTGAAAATTTGAGATTTTCCCCCAGTCTTTCTGTGTTCAGTGTTCAGAGCCTGGTTATTAGGAGCTGGTGAGTCTTAACAAGTGGATCTCTAAATGCTACTTGGTCAGATTTTCCCTAGGGCTGCTAGAACCCCACAGACCAGTCTGGATTTGGAGTGAGATACGGATTATCTCCCCAGCTTTTAGCAAAAAAGATTTTTGTATAGCACTAGTCACGTAGATTCCCTTTATGGTCAATAGGGAGAAATGACATTAGATTGGCTAAATTAATCTGATTATTTTAGCCATGTACTCAAGCATGAGATAAATAAGTTGAACGGTACTCTGGCTATGCTTATTTATCTCCTTTGGTTATAATGGAAACCTATAATGAACAACTCAGATGTGTACATTTACATGACAGATGTCTACATTTGGGCAGACAAAAATCACCTTGGCTGCTCTTGCTGTCCTTACCCTCAGTCTGCATTCGCTCTGAGTTTAGCTCGCCTGCAGATACCATACTTCTTTGTAGAAGACAATGCCAGAAACTGCCTTAGGAAGATCTCTAGAGCCTTTCAGGAAAGCGCTGGTAGCAAGGGTACATGTGGCAGCTGGGGACTACAAAGTGTAGTAACATCCACTCACAAAGCATGAGTGCTGGACACACAGAGAGTGCTGCCAGTCAGCTCTGGGAAGACCACCAGGGTTGCCTCTGGCCTTGCTCCAAGTGCCTCTGGTGGACAGACAGCATTAGAATCCCAGAATCATAGAATGTTAGGGGTTGGAAGGGACCTCTGGAGATCATCTAGTCCAACCCCCCTGCCAGAGCAGGTCCACCTACAACAGGTAATTAGTGGACAGCCATTGCAGCGCACATGGCAGGAGAGAGGCAGTGCCACAGGTCTCTATGGGTTTTTCCTTTTCATCAGGGTTTAGTGCCCTGTGTGTCACCTCTTGCTCTCCTTCTTGTTCCCCTGTTCACACCCTTCTGCTTAAATAGCCAGTCACCCAGCTTATTTACCCCTATGCCTGTTGCCGATATGGTCTTGAGAGGTGCCAGTATGTTTCTCCATGAACACTTTAGCATTTTATACATGTTGGAAGAGCATCAACAAAAGAGCTGGAGAACACCTTCCTGTGGAACAGCCCATGATGTAATCATCAGGCACTGCAAGGTGTGATTTGAAGCAAAAGGGAATTGAATACCTGTCTCCCACCCCCTCTATTCTAAGCAGTTCTTCTAAGCAGAAGCAATAGTCCTCCTTTCTGCCCATACTTTATTAAGTTTGTGCTTTGTGTCTTTCATTTTATGGAAAAGGAATGGAAATGGAATGGAAATGAAATATGCTGGAAATGGCAGCTGGTTTCAATATAGCTGAACTATTTCTTTCAACCCAACATGAACTCTATTCAAAAAGGATTTTATAAGTTTTGCTTTTGCTTAAAATTATGAGAAGATAATGACCTAAATGTATGGTGATTATTGGTTATTCCAGAAGTGCACTTTTCAGTGAAACAGGTAGTTGAAAAAAATATGATGCAGCTGCCCTGTCCCTCTAGCTATCTAGTATAATGGCCAAATGAGCAATATGATTGGATATTCAGATTAAAGGTAGAGCTGAATTTTATAACACTGAAGAAGACCCCAGAGTGGACAATAAAACAAAACAGACCCCTATATAGGTTTTAGTGTTTTGAAAAGCCAGGAAACTTGCTGCAGTGAGTGGCTCAAAAAGTGTCATGAAATTATGTGAAGCTCTTCCTGAGACTGGATCCATTGAACAGTATTTGGAAGTAACACTAATCTGGAAGTAAAATGGTGTTCAGATGGGTGTCAGCTTCCATATTTTATTACATTTCTGTGTATATGTATATATATAGTGTATATATGCATAACTGCATATATAGTTATGTGTATAGTTTTATATTAATCATAACTAGAAAATTTTGCTTTATGTCAGGCATGCTTTCTTTCTGTTTATGCGTATACATATGTGTATAAATACACACACATTTAAATATATATATAGCATAAGAAATCTAGGTTTTCCTGTTTTGACGAAATACACTGAAGACACATGAAAGTATATACAATCAGTACATACTGATTGTATGTGTGAGTGACCTTTGTAATGTTGTTTTGTGGTGTTTAAAGGGCATTCTGATTTGAAGGTTATGACTTAGGTGAGCCTTTTTTATAACAAAATAGAGATGGGAGAAGCCAAGAGAGACCTCTGTAAGATGCTTTCCCAAATGTCTCTAACAGCAGTGGCTGAATCTTCTCTCCTCTGGGAGCGCTGGTGCTGTTACACCTCAGATTTTGCTGACGCAGAGACTTTTGTTTCCACTTCATGGTGATCAGGTGGCGATAAAAATTTAAATGTTAAATTAATATTTCATTTTAATTGTGTTTGTGTTATTTGTTTACAAATAAATAGGTAACTGAGTAGAAACACAGTTAATCAGGTGAATATGCATGAGTACATACCTCAATTTACAGCACTGTCTGTATTAAGGTACATTAAGGAGTCATACTGTTAGTGTCATCGAGGCAATTGCCCACTGAGGCTGGGTTACACACCCCTGTAGCAGAATTAAAAAAAGTAAAAGCTCCTTTGAAATGGCAGAATCATGTCTGTTGGGATATTGCAGTCAGAGCAGGCTGTCTAAGCTGTGCAAGATGTGGAGGGATGACCCAGTTCTGCTGATAACAAGCCCCTGTATCCTAATTCAACCTCTAGATAAAGTTCCGTCAAGTTCCTCCCAGTTCCTGACGTGTGAGGTATGAGAGTTTCTCACACTGAAGGTGGTCACTGAAGCTGCTTGGACAGGACAAACTGCCAGTGACTGCCCTGTATTAGCCCTTTCCACTACTGGCTTTGTTGACAAGCCAGTGAACAGAGGAAATTTTTCTACACCCAGACAGACAGGAACAAACTCCTCAGCTAGAAAAACTACTGCCTTCTCCTGTTAGGGTAGTCCGGAGAATCGACTCTGTCAAAGTTTCCTCAATCTGAAATATTGTTAGTAGAACCCCACTTTTTCATGGGGGTTGGACTAGATGTTCTCTGAAGGTCCCTTCCAACACCTGCCATTCTGTGATTCTGTGTGATTCTTTGCCTATCCCCTTAGGGTTTATTCCTCCTCTCACTCTGCTTCTTGTGCAATGTTTTTGCAAATGAATTAAATATTAAATTCTTGCCATAGTATATATAAGACCTGACAGACATACTGAGCCAGCAGTCCTTGCCAGATATATTATATGCCAGCTATCCTACATCACATACACTATGCTGGCAGGAATATCGTGCCAGCTTCTGGCAGCATACGCTCCACCAGCTTCTGCAGCTTCTGACCAGGCCAGCTGAAGAATTATAGAAAGTAAGGCTAGACACGACGTTGCAAATCATATAGTTTATCCCTCTACCCAAAGACAAGATCAGCTGCTTCTGAACCATTCCTGAAAGATGATCATCTTAGTGGTTTCTAAAACCAAACAGGGATAGTAATTCCACAAGCACAGGACAAGCTAGTCTAGTAAATAACCGTCAGACAGTTGGTACCTGTTGTGATGTCTAATATAAATCTTCCTTGCTACATTTTATGCTTATTACCTTTAGTTGTGTTCTCAGAGAACGAGGAGCATGGTTTATATTCTTCTTCTTTGGCTGTTACCTTTAAAATATGTGAAGACTGTTAGCCCATCTTTCCTCTCACAACTCAGTCATCGCTTTTATAGACAACAAGAATATAATTCCTATGGTCTTTATGTATAGGTCTTATTCTTTAAATTGCAGATCATGCTGATTGCACACCCTGGACTCTTTATGAGAGTTAAAGTAAAGGACAACCGTTAAACAATATCAACTCATGACTTTGCTATAATCACAGAGTCTAAAATGAAAGTGTGGACATGAATTGTTATTTCTTTACAGAGATGTAAAATAGTCTATTCTTTCATTTTTTTTCCGGTGAAATCTTTTACCTCTGCTAACCTGAGACAGTTGTCACAGTGCTTTGAAGGCAGTGCCACCTTAGGCTCTGTTTCACTTGTAATTGTCCTAGATGAAATTGTATAAATTTCCGCCAAACTCTCTGCAATGAAGGTATGACCTCATTACATTGGGAAGAAAAGAGCACACATGGTCCCTTAATCTAGTAATAGATATTGATATCTCATTGATATTATTTTACATGGACAAAATGTAGTTCTTTGTGTTTGAGAAGATCACTGTGAGAAACAGCTGTGTAATTCAGAGGTTTTTTGAGAACTCTTATTTGTCTGATCTGGTGTTGGAGGGCTGTGGCAAGTTCTTTACAGGTCTCAGGCTTCCTGAAGTTGACACTCTTTGAAGCACTTTTAGTTGACTAAGTGGTGATGTCAGCCCATCAGATTGAGATAATTGTCATGCACCACAAGGGGGAATCTGCAGAGACTGCAACATGGAAGAGATTTTTCCACTCTGCTATTCAGGGTGCTAGCATACACAGTTTCATCCTTGGTACCCGACTCTGACTTCAGAGAACAAGCACACAGCTTGAAACATGGCCCCAAATCCCTGCCTGCATTCTGCTGCAACAATAATGCAGACACAAGCAGAACACAAGAGCACCTGCCTGATACAGCTCCGTGGTACCTCCATGGTTGGAGCAGTGGCTGAAAAAGCACAAAACACCACAAGCCCCTCAGCTGAAGAAATCCTAATAGTGACCACACCAGCCTGCAGTACGCACTGGAAGGGCCATACATACATATAGTGTATGGGTCCACAGTGACAGGCTTTGCAGGTAGGTTTAGTAAAACTGGTTAGACATGCCAGGAGCTCTTACTCAGTTGTAGATGGCCATGCTGATGTCTTCTAACAGGAGATCCATGATGAGAAGTTACAACTTCTCATGAAAAAGGAAGAAAAACACCTTTTAGATGCTAAATATGAAATCTGTTTAGCTGTGTTTTCTCTTTGCCAAAGCCAAGTAATTTGTTAAACAGACATAAACAACAGGTGTGTTGATATCTCTGCTAAATGCAACAAGGTCAAATGCCGTAAAAATTCCGAATAAACCTTAATACATGTAACGTCCTGTGTGAAAACTCTGTAATAAAAGACTGACCTGTGCATGGAGACAATTGATATCTTTAATCCCACTTGCACAGAAGGAAAAGATCTTTTCTTTCCCTATTTTTCCGCAAATGAAAATGGTTTTTGAGAGGTTGGTGTATTTTTCAAACTTTCCCATCTTAAAAACAAAACCTTAAAAATAAGAAAAAAACCCCCACAAAATACAAAAAGATAATCTGTAGTCAAAGGACTTAAATCTTGATTACTTTCTACTTCTTACTTTTATTTTCCCTAGGTATTTCCCTTCCCAGTTCCTCACTGGCTAAGACTGCTGGGTTCACTTCTGGATTTAAAGTATCTCTTACCTTCATGTAACAGTAAAGAGAGCAGCTTCACATTGAAACATTTGTTCCTTGCAGATGTTCTCTGCTACAGCTCACTTTCCAATTCTGGACGTGCTGAATCTTTCAGTCCTCCTCTTCGGTCTGTGTGGTTAGTACCATTACTCAAATATCTTTGGTTCCCATTTCCTCTCCTTCTTTCTACATGTGCTGTCAGGTGAGTGATGGTTTGGGTGCCTCCATGAGAAGTTTATTCCCATCTCTCCATTTTAAGTCAGAGCTACTAGTCTTGTCAGATCAAAAAGCAAAGTTTTTCTGGGCTCTGCCTGACCAGCAGTTCCAGGGTGTAATTTCATCACCTAAAAGGCAGGGAGGCAGAACGGTCTGCATGAATCAACTTGCAGACGGGAAGTTTACATGAGTGCAGTTGATTGCCAAAGTGCTGGACATTATGCTAGCCTATAAAAGAAAATCTTAACTGTCACTACTGTAAAGTACAGACACATTAATATTTGATCAGTTGCTCCTTTGACTTATATAGAGAGATTATTCCTAGAACTACTGCACATTTACTGAGGAAATTGAGGAAATAGCCTGCATATTTGTCTCTGACACAAATAACACAAAGCATATCTCTATGAATCCCTTTTTCCACATTGCTAAAATGAATTGGCTCTTATGTTCTGTATTTAAATTATTTACCAAGCCAACACCCACAAGGCATGTGAACTAACACCAGTCACAGTATTATTTATGATGGTAAGTATTTTCTGCTGAAATGCAACCCAGTCAGTAAAGCAGTCGCTAGTGATACTGAATACAGCTTTGCAGTGCTTCATTGTCCATACAAAGAATCATTAGCAAACACAGAGTTTTATACTTCATAAATAATATATCCTAAAAAAGGATTTGCTCTGTTGAAGCCAGCTTAGCTGAGAAGAATTCATGACACACACAATTTCTTAGGGTTGTTGAAAATGGTGGTACACTCAAACGTTTGATAAACCTTTGTCAGACTTCCAATCTCTGCCTGCTACCTTTGCGTGTATATATCCCCAAATTATTTACAAGTCTGGATGTATAAAAGATCACTGATGGCATCAACATTAATTGTCTTAGCTTTTGAGTCAGATTAGACTAAAAAAGCAATGTCCCAAATCCCAAATTCCAGCAAAAAACTATTTCCCACAAGAGTACCCCATGCATAAGTCAAAGAAAACTGAAAGCTTGGACACACAGAAAAAACACTGGCCACAGATTCCTTTCACTAAGGGTGGCTCAAACAATTGCTGGGGAGCAGTAAGATGCCCATATTCAGCCAAAGATCTTCTCGGTGCATCGTACATGCCAGAAGCAATGGACCATGTGAACATCACGGCTTAATCAAAGGAAGCTTCACTGATGGGATTGTACCTCCCAAATGTAAGGTCCCTCTAAGCTATCCTTGGACAATGCAGTTTGATATCACCCTCTGCATGAGGGTTAGGAGTGTTAGGTACAATACAATTTTAAGACAGTATAAATGGTTCCCATTAAAATAAAGAGTCACAAATCAGGAGCTGTGGAGGGCAAAGAAAATCCAGCATACAAAGTAGCTTAGTTCTTCCCTCCTATCAACTCTCTCTCACTTCAAAGTCAGCAGAATTTTTTCCCAGCAGAGTAACAGATCCATATCAGGACTGTAAAACATCTCCTTATAACTGTCCTTGACATTATTATGCTAGAAATTTTTACATACCTGTCTTTTACATACATTTTTACTCCTTTGTGGCCTAAACCAGCTGCTGTCTCAATTACAACTTTCTTGTGCTTCCTTCCATACCAGTGGAAAGATTTTCTTCAGAAGCTGTGATCCTGCAAGAATTCCCTGATATATTTCCCTTAATTCATTTTGTATAGCTTAGGAGAATTTGGTAATTCACTAAATGAACTCCAGACATCGTAGCATTTCTTATTAAGCACTTGGTGATGTGGCCACCTCCATCCACTTCATAGCCAAGTACCACAGAACTTCTGCTCGTCTTGCCTCCACTTTAGAGACACGCATCTTCTGGACATCAAGGAAAACAACTACTACTACAACACTGTCTAGGGGTGGCTCTCAGCCTCCTGTGCAGCCTGTGTGACCTTTAGTGGCATCTAGTGGCAAATGAGTTTGTAGGGAAAATCTTCGTAATTAAATGGCAATTAAACCAGTGAAAGCTGATTTCATCTTCATATGTGAAAGCGGGAAGAATGGAGCTTGCAATGCATCAGGATAGTGAGGAGAAGTTGCTGGCTGCCACGCTTCCTTACTGGTCTAAACCAGTCTCCAGGCATTACTAGCCCATGTGACCAAATTAGTTTCAGTGATAATTTATGGAGCTTCTGATGAGACTCTCTAATTATGGTTTGGAACAAGGGCTGTGGGTACTTAAGAGTTAGCATTAGCCACCTTTTGCAAATCAAAGTGTTATTTTTACTACTTTGTTGATTATAATTTCTTTGCTCCATAAAGCCATGTGAGATACTCTTTTCTATCACAATGTGAGTGCCTCTTATTATTACCCTTAGAAATGTCGCAACAGATCTTGATATTGCTCTGGCAGAAGAATTAAGCCTCTCTTCCTAAATGAGATTCATTGATATTTTTATTTTAGTAGATGTCACAATACGTTCTTCTCCTGTCTAGTATTAAAAGATATATTGGAGCAGTATGCTGGATAGTAGCAACCCACAGTTCAAAGGCAAAATACATCTGTCTCATAAATATAAGTTTCCATATTCAAACACCACACTGATAAAAGTCGATAGAGACCTCTAGCTCTGCGTGAATAGCAGTCTGCAATTTTTAAACTGCTGTTTTTAATGCATTAGTTTTACACAAATGTCAGCTGTATGCAAACAGAAGCAACTTAATAAACACTGTAGATAAAGTAGTCCGCCCAAAAGATTTCTTAAAAATAATTCCAAATGTTAAAAATCCAAGCCAAAATATATATATGAAAAATTTCCATAGGAAGTATCTCCGCAAGTGCAAAATGTCATGCATGAATTAATGTATGCATATCTGTTGTTATTCTGTAGTTCTGTAGGGGGTGAGAAAATGGCTGTGACTATAGCATTTGCAGTCCTTGAAATCTTCCCAAGAAAAAATAGTATTTACATTATGTACCTCCTCATATTCATGCAACAAAAAAAGAAGGTCTGATGCAAGGCTTAGTATTGCTCATAATTTGGGCTGACTGCAAAGTTATTGTTTGAGTATGCTTTTCAGTGAAATGTTTTCCACTAAATTCTTTCCTTTACTGAGATATTGTCAGATTAGACCAACTTTGTATGGAAGCCTGGAAGGAAATGCAGGAGGAGATATTTTGGCCATTGTATGACTGCAAAATACTACATAGTCAAATCTTTCAGCACAATTAAGATGGCAAAAATACTGTAATATGCCATTCCGGGAGTTGTTGATAAAGTCCTTGCTTCTGTATTCTAGAAATGACTTTTTCCTGGGAGCTGCCACTTCCTAAAGGTGCTATAAAACAGTATGCCATAATCTCTTAGGTTAGCTTTTTAAAAGAAGAAATGAGTGTTATTTTAGGACATGGAACATGTCAATGAGTCACAGTTCACTATTTAAGAAAGAAACAAGAAAACTTTCCTCAGCAGATTAATGAATGAGATACATTAATACAGCAAGTCCTTCTTATTTCCTTTGCTGAGGGATATACTCACATTCTGGCAGCCAGTAAAGCTTGGGAGCCCAGGAAATGTATTTGGGCCAGTTGAGTGTGTTTGTCTGCCAAATTAAATAATAGACCAGAGACACTGGAACAGGACTAGAGGATGTAGAAGATAAGTGAAAGCAATGCCAGCTGAGAGGTCTAATGGTCTTACTGGAAAGTGGATTGAACAGCTTGCAGCTGAGATGAGACAAAAAGTCCATGTGGATATAGAAGCCCATCTGTTTCTGAATGCGTTTTTCCACTTAGTGTTTAGGAAAGATCCAGAAATTATTTGGGTTCCTTAATTTGCATAGTGAAAGGAAAATGGGAAAAGATGGTTATATTCTTCTGACACTGCACCATGACTTCAGATCAGCTTTTGCTTTGTTCAAGAGAAAACCTTCTGCTTGAAGAAGCATTAAAACATGTGCCTAGCTTCAAACAGCTCCCTATTAATAAAACTGAATGACTAGTCATAAAATTATCTATAACACATAGCTGATTCTAGCAGTTCTAACCGGATGAAACTGATTGGACATATAAAAGTAATCCTTTTTATGGTTCAAGACATATTGACTGCACACCTGAGAAGTCCCAGAAAAATGTCCCATCCAGAGGAGGTAAGTTTAGAGGAAGAAAACCCTTCTGGAGTTACCCGCCATCCTGGAGGCATGAGACTGCCTAAACCAAAAGGTAGATTCTCTAGTCATCTTCTAGTGTGCAGTAAACTGATGGCTGACAGCTGACAGCTGATCAGAGAGATTGTTATTTTCAGTGCGATGGTGGCCTTTAGAAAACTAATAGCTTCTAGCTAAAAGAGGACTGGTTGAACAATTTGGGCATGATTCAAGTAATCAATATACAGTTGGCAGGTTTAGGAATGCTGCTAAATCTGAGATGGATTTTGTTCTTAAAAGCTTATATTATTCAAGCACGGTTCCCCAGAAGTTTAAGTATACTGTATAATTCTCACCCTCCAAATCCTGACCAAGACTAGAAAAGATTGAAGAATAGGTGCTAACAAAGCTGAAATAATTTTTTAAATTTATAGGGTATCACCAGAGTGAGCCATGCTTGTCTAAAAGATGTGGCAATACAATGTGTTTGCCCAAATGCTTAAAATCTGAAACAAACAGTTACACACATACTCAACATGTTAGATTAAAGTAAAATAACCAAATAGTATGCATTTTTATTTTAAATATAACAGTCAGGTCTAAACATAGTGGAATAAACAATTGTTGGTAAGGTAAACATAAAAGTCATATCCAGATTCACATAAAAATACTTTAGGGAAGATATTTAGAACACAAGCATGGGAAAAAGTTTTAGGTACTGGTGGACAATAGAAGATACTTCAGTGAGAACAGCAGGAAAAGAAGGAGCAACGTAATGATTATTTCTGACTTTATAGGCTTTACTATGCTAGCCCTGAGTCACAAATAGAAAAAAATTTTTTTCAAAGTACTTCCTTCCCTGACTTACCCACATTATGAGAGAAAAAAATACAAGGGTGAAATAAATATGTGGTGGGAAAGAAGACAGAACCATAAAATGAATACTGAACATTCCTACTTTTTTTTTTTTTTTAACTGATAAGAGCAGCAGGAGGGAGAGAAGAAATACTTTTGGGGTAGTGAAGAGCATTTAAAGGAAAAGGAGGAAATAAGAGATCAGTATGGGTAGTATAGTGTGGATAAGTGCAAGTATAAGTATCTTGAATGTGATGCCAAAGGATAAGTGGAGCTGATCAAGGGATTCAAAGAAGAAATGATACTGTACTGCATGCAAAAGATCAGTTAAGATGGAGAAGCTACAAAAAGCAGTCAAAGAGAGGATACAATTATTAACATAATCAAAACAACACAGATAAGGAGACGAGATATTTTTTGTTTTTCAAAACTCAGTTTGATAGCCTCTACAGTTTGTACTTTCTGTGCTGAGCACTCTTACCATGTACAGCCAAGAATATTAGGAAACTGTTGCTGCTATTCACTTGCAGAGAAATCAGCCATCATCAAGCACTTATTCGTGAGTCCTTGTTCCAAGGACTACTTCATGCTCCGGGATCCCTGAAACAAAAGAATGCTTAAAACAAATATGGTATTTATTAGCTATTCAGTTATTAAAGTCTTCAGATAAAGTATGTCACAACAGCCTAATCATAGCAAGGCTATTGCCAACACTAGATGAGGTTAGCCTTGACTTTGTCTAGCTGAGTCTTGGAAATTCCCAAAGATTTTCAGGAAACCTCTAAGAATGGAGATCCCACAACCTCTGTTATTGACAATGTGACACTCTCCTCCCAGGATAGGATTTACCTAATGTCCAATTTGAGCCTCAGTTATTCTCCTTCAAAAATGACTATCAGTTCACACCATTTATAACAGGAGTTTAAAAGTCCCTTTATCAAAGACGTTTTCAAGGCCAGAAGCCAAGTTTCACACATTCAGCTACAGTTCTCACAGACTGTACCATCAGGGAAACAGCAACAACGCTAAACAGGTCAACATCTTAACACAAATATGCCTACTTACATTGCTAACGTTGCATTCAGCATGTGCCTCCTTTTTGCCATCACCTGCGCTACCACAAAAATGGCACCTAGTTATTGCAATCATGTTTTTCCCCCGTGATGCTAAACAGAGCTTTAACCTAACAGCCAAGTGGTGAAAAGCTTCTTGCTGCATGCAAAAGTAGAGGTCTGAGATTACACCTTACCCTGGATTCATGCTACAGGCTGCTCCTGTTATGAATGAGGTTTTGGGTATTTGAGCTGTGGAATTGAAAGCAGCTGGATATAATGCTTGCCTTATGTGCTTTTGGCTACAGACGCTGGCATTCCTTAGCCGTGCAAGTTTCTTCTGTCCTTGGAGGAGTGCTTTTTGAGTGCTATAGTGCCAGTAATAGGTGTACCCTCCTACTGTCACACTCCAAGTTGTTCTGCAACCCATTCTTTCTTTTCCCCTCCCAATTAAACAGATTTCCCAGTTTGGACAAATCTGGTATAGGCACATATATTGGTGCCTCTCAGTTGCAATAGGACCACATTTGTCAATGCCAATGTTTTGTTTCTCTCTGCTGGTTCAGGTAGAAATGCAATTTTCTCCATGTGTCTGAGTAAGGAATCAGTCAATACCAGTGGCAGAGGGGTACTTAATAGGCTGTCAGTTGTTTACCATTAGTTTTAGATCTTACAGTTTTAAAAGGTGATCCCTTAATTAGTAGTCTTCATGGTTTTGATTTTGTGTTTCATGAAATGAGCACTCTAATTCTGTTGCGGAGTCATTCATGCAAGTCTGAATAAACCCTTATATTTCCCTCATGAATTGGATGACCACAGCATTGGAACCATATTTGCAGTTTATTTCTGATTTGTATTCTCCTGCCCATGTACATTTTCAAGTAGAGAAGTAACTTAAAAAAGAGTAACTCTGCCCTAACATAACCATCTGCAGCAAAAGAGTAAGCACTTGGCAACACTAACTAGTTCATAGAAGATCTTACTAGATATAAATAATTCCATTTTCTGGCAGTGAAAGTCCTCACAGTGTGATCTTTAGTTAGAGGAAAGAAAACTTGTGTTAGTTGGCACATCTAGCAGCATAATGTAGTTATTATTAAAAAAGTGACCATGTAAAAATGGCACCTTGTTAAACAGTGTAACAACTCTCTGTGTGTATTCTGGGGCAGATTGGCTTACACTGTTTAAAACAAAAACAAACTTTTATTGCTCTCTACTGTTAACACTGCTGAACCAACACGTCCACACAGAGCAGCAAGAGGCCAGAGAGCCAAATACTGACTGAAGTGTTTTAGCAGGACCGAGGTGGACTTTAAATATGTAAGTAATTAACACAGATTTAAAAAATGGGGCTACTGTAGACCTAAATTTCTAACAGGATCCTCTTTCTAACAGAAACCCTGATCATGGGGATTTTGAAGAACACGCCTGGAATTTCAAGACCTCTAGTGATATTGGCAGCTTTGATGCTTCCCACCCAGCAGCTGCGTGACCAGAGGTCTCAGACTTGTTCCCCTGTTGAGGGTACGGCTGGGATTTCTGGACGTGCAACCATCTGGTCAGATCTGCTCTGCATTTCTTCTCCATGCTGAGCCCTCTGCTTCAGGGAAGTTTCAGATGGATTAGTGACAAATGCTGCACAGTGGCTGCTTCTAGACTAGTGAATTAAACATGCTCAGGACTGGTTTCTAGCACAGAGGCTTGAGAGAGGATGGAAATGTGCCTTATCCCTGCCCTTAACTCTATCCTTCAGAAGCTCAGAGTGCCTGTATTTCTCTGCAAGAAGATTCAAAGCCCGAAACATAGAAATGTACCTAAGAGCAGCTTTTTGTCAAGGCTGGATGGTGGGTGGTGCTCTCTGCTCTTTTCCTTGAAGCTGGGTTGTTGTATTCCAGCAGATGTAAAGAGCATCAGGGCAGTGATATTGCAGCTTTGTGACAAGGTCTTTCTTTCACAGTCAGAAGTCTCTGGTGTTTGATTTCAGGGTTGCCCATGTAGTTTACATTAAGTAGTCTCTACACTAGGAAGAAAGAAACAGGATCTGCCCATAGCCTAGGATGGGTTCCTAAATCTTTCCACTGCAGCTAAACCCCATAGGCTATCCAGCAGGTTTTGGGTTTTTTTCTCTTTTCAGGCAGATGGTGTAAAGAAAGCTTACAATACCCGTATCCTTGTGCAGACTGTACTATGGTAGGTGTACTTGGAAACAACCACTGGGTTAGGGACTGATGTAGAAGGATGGTCCCCATTTAAGTGCTTAGGTTGTCAGCTGTGTAATGGCCATGCTGTTTCTGTTGATGCCCTCAATCAGGGGTTTAATTACTGGGGGAACGTTGACACTGAAAACTGAAGTACATGCACCCTGCAGCCAGTGTGGAAAGGGAGCTGAAGATGCATGTTTTGAACACAGATGTCCAATCCTCTATGAGTCTAATGGATCTGGGTTTTATCCATATTCTGTTTCAGCTAATTCATGTACAAAATTGTTATCTCCCTGAAACTGACTGTTCACTTTGGTCATAGAAGATAATAATACGTACAACAGAAAGAACCTCACTGAAGGTAGGTTTGTCCTTCCATGCAGCAGTTAGTAGAACCTTATTTTTATTTAAAAATTGTATTTGGATTAAAATATACCTGATCTACAGCTACCGTCAGCCAGTTGTCTCTAAGACATGGAATTCATACCTCTTTAGTACAATAAAACTGCAGGCAAACTTATTGTTTCATTCCCCCACGTTTTTAAAGTTTTCCACTATCTTCATTGCGCCACAAACTGTTCTGTTTATATCACAGAATTTTCAGTACCGGCTATCTTTGAGACTTTTAGCCCTGCTTTACTAGAAATCTTAAATTCCTGGATTTTTCAGGTATTATTGGTCCCATCCCTGAATGACTGCCACAAAAATGATCAGAGCAATGGAACACCTCTGCTATGAGGACAGGCTGAGAGACTTGGGGTTCTTCAGCCTGGAGAAGGCTCCAGGGAGACCTTATTGCAGCCTTTCAGTACTCAAAGGGGGCCTACAGGAAAGATGGAGACAAACTTTTTAGCAGGGCCTGTTGCCACAGGACAAGGGGTAATGGCTTTAAACTAAAAGACAGAAGATTCAGACTAATGAAGAATTTTTTTATGATGTGGGTGGTGAAACACGGGCACAGGTTGCCCAGAGAGGTGGTAGATGCCCCATCCCTGGAAACATTCAAGGTCAGGTTGGACGGGGCTCTGAGCAACCTGATCTAGTTGAAAATGTCCCTGCTCTTTGCAGGAAACGCTGGGGTAGATGACCTTCAGAGGTCCTTTCCAACTCAAACTATTCTATGATTCTATTAGCAAATAAACAGAATGAAAAGCAAATAAGCTATTTTGATTTGCTATAGTATTATAATATTTTTTTATTTGTTCATATCAAAGCTTTTCTGCCAATAAATTGTATTCTTAATTCTACTATTTGTACACAAGGTGAAACCAATATTTTAATAGAGATAATATTGATATGGCAAAACTTAATTTTATTTAACATTGCAACTAAAAAAGTACAGATAAAATTGCAAAATTCATATCTTTTTCTAAACAAAACCCAACAAATTGCTACTGTAGCAATAATCACTGACACCTACTTTCTAGGGGGTTTACTGAAAACCTTCTATGGTGCACTTTTAGGCTATTTCCTAACGTTTTTAAAGGAGCCTTTGCAATAGATTTAAGTTCTAATACCTGTTTCCAACTTCAAAAAGTTTTGGGTTTTTTATTTTTCAGAAGAAAACCACTATCCTGTGATTCACTGAAATCATCGCCACAGGTAATTTTGATTATAAAAGATGTATGCTACGTAATTTATTTTTAAGCACTTTTAAAGGTCTACAGTGCTGACTCAGAGATAATGGTCAGTTGTATGAAATGACATTTAAAGCAGTTTTTAGAGGACCAGTATGTAAACCTTAAATGTTACTCTTATAAGTTATTTTCTAGAAGGTTATTCTTACTTAAATGGTTAGGAATAAACAACTACTTTGAGATAGCTCAGATTAAGCATGAAAAATCCTACCCATGATGTCCAGAGGAATATCTACTGGCATAGACTAGAAGAGTGCCACGGGCAAATACATGAAAAGCTGCATGTGAAAATAAATTCTCTTCCCTAAAAAGTGGATTAGTCCTTTAATACACCAGGGAGATAACCAGTAGGCCACTCTGTAGTTATTTAAATTCAGTTTGTTCACCTCAGTATGACCAAATTTTAAAACTGGGACCTTTCCTTTAAATAGATGAGAATGAACACGCGAATGAAAGGTTTAAACAGTGCCAGTTGAAAAAATAACTGCCTGGGGATGGAAGGAGTTTTTATCTCTCTGAAGAATGCTGGTCCCACTGAGCCTAAAGTGACTCTGGTCCCTGATTTACCTAGAACCAGATTTCATCAGAGGCACAAAAATGACAAATCTAAAGCAGGTAAGTGTAAATCTGGTTCTCTCCGTTATCTAAGCTTCCATTGACAGATGTGGAATTTCAGCATTTCTAAAAGTCAACCCTGAGCGATAACCCCATCTAACTCTGGAAAGTTTAACTGGAAAGTTGTGTGTGTCTACAATAACTAATGTAAAAGTTGTTCTTTTTTCAAACTAGAACTTGCAGATCATTTCTGTCTGGTCTTCTGATGCAGTACTGCTTTGCAGTCACAGGTGAAATTTTGTGCTACAACGTTTGCAGAGCTCAGAGGAGCTGAGGGAATCAATTCTAACTGACTGGTAAAGGCTGCAGCTATTGACCTACTGTCTGCCTTCCCAGCTACTTCATATTAATGCAGATAATACCTTAGCAGGTGCATCAGTGCCTAGCATTGCCAATAACATTTAGGTGGGTAAATAGATACATTACGAAGAGATGGCATTTTTTACTGGTACCATTAAATATCTATAGTTATCACACCTGAATTACTGCATTCTCTTTCCTTGTATCTTGGTCCTGTCATGCAGTGACTTTTTTTAACTCCCTATTGTTCCGTGTGATTTTTTGACTATGATACAACACCTCTCAGATAAGGTCAGGTAAAATTCTCCAAATCTTCAAAAGTACTGCCTCACACTTTTTATAGTTTTGATGTTCTAAGACAAATCTGCAAAACTCTTAGCAAAGTTTTGTTGAAGACCCAATTCTGTCATAATTCTGTCTTCAGAACTCCTGCTTCTTGATAATGAGTGTTTTGAAATGTGGATTAATGGGTAGAGCTGACCCCTATCCCTTGACAACGATATCCTCCTTACAATAGCAGAGAACAGTCTTTCAACAAATGCTTGAATTCAAGATACTTAAAAAATAAGAATAGAAAGAACTATATATAGTGTTACCCACACAGGTCTCTAAAGGCATTTCTGAACTCAAATAAATTACCAATAAACCCAGACTTACTGTTAAATTAGCTATTGGCATAACCTTCTAAAGGCTGAGAACTTTCTGCAAGGTGTTCCTATGAATATTTATGTATCTACTGTGTAGTTCAGTAGTCATAAAGGTAAGACCTGTGGCACCGAGCATATTGCCAGATGCTCTTGACTTCTAATATGGTGATTTTATTCCCATTAAATCCTACTGGAGAGAACTTACAGGTTTCAACTAACCTTGAATGTAACATGGGTTACAAGGGGAAATTCAAACAGCTTTCTTTCACCATGCTTATTACAAAGCAGGGAGAGTCTCTCTGTTCTTGTGTATGACCTGAGGGCACTGGCAGCTCCAGAGAAGCCTGGATAGAGAAATTAATACACTGTTCCTTCTCTGTACAGATTAGCGAACTGGTACCAGACAAAGGGTTTCTACAATCTTACTTCCTTTCCCTGACATCCATTATCGTGGATAGTTTAGGAAAGAGGATAAAGAAAGGAAAATTCAGAGCAATATTTTCTCCATGGTACATGCCATGAGTCTTGCAGAGGCTGCATATTCACCACTGTGTTTAGTAGCCATCAGTGGACTTTTCTAATAAACATTTTTTTCATCTTATTCATAGAATCATAGAATCATAGAATGGTTAGAGTTGGAAGGGACCTTAAAGATCATCAAGTTCCAACCCCCCTGCCATGGGCAAGGACACCTCTGACTACAGCAGGTTGCTCAAAGCCCCATCCAGCCTGGCCTTAAACATTTCCAGGGATGGGGCCTCCACTACTTCCCTGGGTAACCTGTTCCAGTGCCTCACCACCCTCACAGTAAAGAACTTCTTCCTAATATCTAATCTAAATCTCCCCTCTTCCAATTTAAAACCATTACCCCTTGTCCTATCACTAGACTTCCTGACAAAGAGTCCCTCTCCAGCTCTCCTGTAGGCTCCCTTCAGATACTGAAAGGCTGCTATCAGGTCTCCCCGGAGCCTTCTCTTCTCCAGGCTGAACAGCCCCAGCTCTCTCAGCCTGTCCTCATAGGAGAGGTGCTCCATCCCTCTAATCATCTTAGTGGCCCTTCGCTGGACCTGTTCCAACAGTTCGATAATTCAATGCCATTTGTACTGATGGCAAACCACACAGAGGCAGTGAGTTCCCCAGATCCTTTTCACAGAAATGTGAAAAAAAGTATTTTGCTTTAACTTGATACCTCATGATTTCATTCAGTTCCCTCCAGTTCTGGTATTATGAGGAACAATGAAATTTTTTTCAGCATTTACCTTCTTTGCTATGCTTCCGCTATGTGTTTCTTTCAATTTCTGTTTTCTAGGCTAAGTTTTAATGCATCTAGACTCTGCTTGTGTAGAAAGATGCCTCTCCATTTTTTTTGATCCCCCTTGTTGCTTTTTGTATAATTTCTTTTCTTATTCTACTGCTTCTTTTTTGAGGTGGAATGACCAAAACAAGGCATGATAACTAAAAGTACTTTGCATCAGGAATTCATACAGCAATATAGCAGTTTCCTGTTTCATTTTCGGTTCTCTTTCTACTAGTTCCTAGCATTCAGTTTTCCTTTTGAATAAGCACTGAGATGAAGATTTGAAAAATCTGTGACTTCCAGATCTCTTCCTTCAGTGGTAGAAGTTCATTCAGAGTTCATCATCTTTATATATAGTTGGGGTTGGTTTTACCATGTTCGTTATGAAAATTACTGACTATGAATTTTATATTCCATTTTATCGCTCTGCCACTCAGTATTATGAAATGCCTTTGCAGAACACTATGGTCAATTATAATTTTGGTCACTGAGGCTATTTTTGTATCGTTTGCATATTTTTTAGAATAATTGTTCAGTTTCTTTTTCAGACTGTTTAAGAATATACTTAGGGCCAAAGACAGTTTCACATGGGATTTCCCTGACAATTATCTTCCTTTTTTTGAGAATGAACATTTATTGCTGTAATTTGTTACTTATTTTTCAACTGGCTACTGATCCACAAGACAACTTCCTACTTTTGCATGACAGCTTAATTTCTAAATTCTAATAAATTTCTAATTTCTTAATTTCTAATAGTTTTTGGAAATCCAAGATGGGTAAGATGGAAAAACTGCTCCATGTGATTACTGACCCCTTGAAAGAACTCATACCTCAAATTTGGGAGGCATAAATTTGCTCTTCAGATGTTACGTCTTCTCAATTATATTATGCATATTTACTGATTACTAATATAATTTCTACTAATAGGCACAGACAGAAAGCCATATTCACTGGTTTGTGAGTAGACAAGAGTAAAAGAAACTGTGAAACATATAATTTAGCAATTTTATATCTGGGCTTCCTTGGACACCTCAGGCAAATATCATCTGGTCCTGATGATTTGTTTTTATACATGCGATGAACCGATTCCAAAATTCTTTCACCAACGCCAGTCTTGAGGAACAGGTGGACTGTATTCTATGACAGATTCAAGGTGGTTCCCCTTATGACTGTACTTATCTCCCAGGGAAGATTTGTTTTCCCTCCAAATCCACCCAGGATAGGGAACCTCATGTTACCTGCTTCTGCCTCTCATACCCAAGAAATGCAATGTAGCTTGTGGTAGTGAAAATCAGGTTACCATTTCACATACGGCATAAAACCATTATCCGCCTCGTGTCTGAAACAAATGATGAGTGAAAGAGGGCAGTCCACATTGCCCATTTTATTTGAAATTATTAAGAAAGTGGACCACTGTGATAAAATACTGTAGAACTACAGTGCAAACAGTTTAACCTACTATACATTTGTAAAGGCAGTCTACAAAGAGACTGAAAATAAGAAGTCTAAGCTTTTTTGCTTTCTTTGTAATACATAGAAGAAGTCTGAAAAATGGTATGGAAAAAAGGGACTCATTCTCTTGTTACAAATTAACAAAACAGGTTTAGGGAAGGCAGGGGGCAATGGGAAATGTTTAGCTTTTCTTTAATGAAAAATTCAGATTTTGTTTCTGCATATGTCTTTTTCCAGAGTTTCCAAGAAAAAAGACAGTTCATCTAAGACAGGCATATATGATTTTTATTTGCACTGATGAAAGTAATCTTGTCAGGTTGTTTCCTTTTAACAGCTATGTACATATAAATACTTGGGAAAAAGGGTGTATGAACACTTCTAATGACATCTCTTGTTCTCTCTTTTTCAGCTTTAATCAGCAAAGAGATGTGAATGTAGGTAAAAAAGTTGTTAATGAATCTTTCCACAAAACTGACATGACATTACTGATATTTTTATGGTTTAACAATAGCAGAGAATGAAAACCTTTACAAGGGAAAAGCAAAAGCTCTTTCACAGTGTCTTTATCATAAAGAAACAAAGGTTACCTGTTCAAGAAAAGAAAATTGGGTTATGTGCTCTTTAAGTATAAATATGTGACAGGTTCAAATAGCCATTTGAAAATAGTCTTCAAACAAATTTCCTGGTACTGTGCTATAACTTTTTTTTTCTAGCTTAACAAAGCCTCTCAGTAAGAATTTGTAGAAAATTTGAACAAAGCCACAAGCCATTAACTACTGTTAAAAATAACCACTATCTTCAGAAAGCTTTTTGGTACTTCAGCTACAGATGGAGCTTGCTGTTCCTTAAGGAACATAAGAAGTAGTGTTGACTTAGAAACAAATCAAAATCTCTCTTAACCACAACATTAACCTAGACCTAGTATCTCTATTATACAAGAGGAGCTGTAATGTTTTCTCTGTGTTTTACTGTTTATGCTTTATACTTTTTTTGACCTCAGGATTAGTATTATGGCCACGACTGAGAAAATATCCTGGAGACTTAAGGATCTTTCACATTTTTCTTGGAGTAGCTCCTGTTGGGGACATGGAGAGTTAGAGAGAAACTGTGCTGTTTTGGATGGGAACTTTCTATAATTTGAACTGTAAATAAGTAAATACAATGGTAGGCATAATGTCTGATTATTGAAACTATATAGTCTCAGATTCTTCAAGAAGGTAAGAAGAATTCTAGAATATTTCAAAAGCAGGCATTTAAAGTGAATGCAGAGTTATGACCTTTTACTAATGATTTTTGCAGTAGATACTATCTCTTAACTGCCATAAAATCTTACCATTATTTTCCACTTCAAAGGAAGCTCATCATATACAGAGGAAGTTTTCTAAGAAAACAGTAGCTGGTAAAACTGTGAATGTACTTACAGATAACACCATTTTTCCTTTGCCACTTCCATTAGAACTTGCGGTATTAAATATATGACTCTAGTTTAAGATTAGTGTAAGTATAGACACATTTATAATCCACTAATCTGAATAGCTGTATCTCTCCAACATCTCCTTAACAGAGCTTTAATAAGACTTTGCACGAGTTAACAACCTTCATTCATGTATCACATTAAAGGGCAGAGATACGAGTAGAGTAGTTTTCATTTATCAGGTACTGTGTTTTCTTACATGTTCATTTGTGTATAAATAAACCCTTTAAAATAAGTATGAATCATTGATTCATAGAGTCATAGAATCATAGAATGGTTTAGGTTGGAAGGGACCTTAAAGACCATCTGGTTCCAAACTCCCTGCCATGGGCAAGGACACCTCTCACTAGGCCAGATTGCTCAAAGCTTCATCCAACCTGGCCTTGAACACTTCTAGGGACTTTTTTATTCCCTCTCATCTTCTTCTTTGTCTCACATTTGTTACCCTTAATCTTTTCTTGGACCTTCTTTGCCAAACCATAAATAAATTGGAGCCTCCACCTGTTGCCACACCGCTATTGGGTTGAGCTGTTGACTAGGAATGCTTACAGCCAATGCAAAATGCATCACAAATGCACTCTTGGGTTGATCCCAAGTTATTTGGCTAATCTTTGCACTTCCATTCTTCAAAGAAGCCAAGGCACTAGCCTGTAAAGCAGTCTGTGAAATCCTCCCCTTCATATAGATAAAGTGCTATAGTCACATGCATCCAAGTCAACAAGCTGTTTTGGGAAATGATGATCCTTAAAAGCCTACTGACAAAAATTCCTCAGTATTTCTTCTCATACAGTTCTGTCATCTACACATGTCTACATTGCAGTTGTGTCTGTTGAACCTGATTGCATCCCAGCCATCCTTCTACAGGGATTTTTGCAGAATTTTTGTTGGTTTTACTTCTTGATCCTCTGTCAGACACTTATCAGGAAAGAATATGTCATGCAGGTTTAAGGCTTTGATTTTTGAAGAAGTTATAAGGAAAATCAGTACTTAGCTGTCATTCTGTCTTGAAGTCACTTGTCTTCTATATGTGGCACATGTCAGCCTCATAGATGAGCAGATGCTGAGTAGACATACTTTGGCCATCCAGCCCAAATTCATACCCAAGTGCAATGCTCGAGCCCATACTGTGGAATTATCTTAGGGGCAAAAGAAGGAGGAAAACTGCTATTATGAAGTCCAGGGCCAGAAGCAATCCCAGGAATGCGCTATTGAAGTTGCCTCTCCCTAGGCAACCGGAAGTTCAGAAATGTGTTCTACATCCCAGTTAAGGGACTCAACTCACTTTCCTCCTTCCCCTGTTATAAGGGGAAGGTTTATAATAGATTGGCTGTCCCAAAATAGATTCACAAGAACTATTCTTCTTACCTGGTGTAAATACTGCTTCTTTGAAGAGGCCAGAGACACTCCCTTAGATGCCTAAACATGTTGCTGGATGAATACACTTGACAGGTGGCAGCTTTCTACTGAATTTCTAGGTTGACAAATGAGTTACTCACTGTGCCTCTGTCCTGTGAACAATCCTGTCAAGGCTAGTGAAGAGTCTTGATATGGTAGAAGGTGCCTGAGTAGCAATATTCTGTTCTTGTCACAGAAATAAAAAAACTATTGTGGTTATGGGTCATGTTTCCAAAATTTTGATATACTCCTCCCTATCTGGATATAAAAGGGAGCGTGCTGCTACTACTGGGATGTGCCCAGGCAGGCTGTACACTCCTGAGGCTGATGGCTTAGCTGGGCTAGTGGTGGAGAGCCTGTAGAAGCCAGTGTGTGTAAGCCAACGCACAGAGCAATACTGTGCAGGACGGCTCAGGGGTGTGGGGGTAAGGTGCAACGGTGTTGTGCTTCAGGCTGTAGTGGCAGATGCAAGGATGTTCCCACCAAAGGCCTGAGTTTGTATCCTGTAGACCATTCACATATGCAGAAAATCCTGCAGCACATCCTGGGCTTATCTATAACTGTGTATAGTTCAAACTGGTTATGGCATCCATTAATTATTTACAATGTAATAACTCGTATCCCACAGTCAGTGACCTATCTGCCATAGCTTCCAGTAGAGCTTAATGTGTGCTCATTCTGGGTGAATTGCCTCTTAGAAAAAGAAAAAAATAGACTCCTAAATTAATTTTCTTCTTTCGCAATAGTGTTTCTTAGCTGTTTCATCTTCTTGTGTCTGCTGATCTTCTTCCTCACATTTGCTACACTTTCTTTTTACATTCTTAAACAGGACTTGTATTTCCATCATTGCAGCAACATTTATTCAACCAGGATTATTTAAGCATTTGAAAATGGAATATGCATCTGAGTAATTAGTTTCTCAGTTTAAGCTTGTACCAATCAATCTCAGTCAGAAGTGGGAGGAAAAGAGAGAAAAAGAGAAGTGAAATAGGATCATTATACACACCTTAGTTTAGTAAGCATGTGATTCTATTACTGTAAACCTTATCAAATTTTGTTACTCTGTTTTTTTGTTTATTTTCTTGTGTTTCTTTGGATAAAGAAATTACTTGCTTTCATCAGCTAAATGTTAAGCACATATCTGAATAATAACTAGTAAAAAAGGAAATACTACCTCTTATTTTCAGTATTATAATTCACGTTCCTCCTTTTCTCTGCAACACACAGCTATACACATTTCATATAATGATCTTATAAACCTGCCATCTTTTGTTTTGATTATATGATGTTAATTTTTTTCATCAAACATGAATCATAAAAAGTTTTAATTTCCAGTTAATGTTTTCATGTAACAAGCTTGCTAGCTTCCTTTTAATCTGTCAGCTGAATAATGCTACTTTTTCTGCTTGGAACAGTGAAAATTGTTAGTTCACTGTCATCTAATCTGCCTACCTATTCTCTGTCTGGATCAAGGTTTAAATGTATAGATAAATACTTAGTGTATCTAAAAAAAGAGAAGCAACATAACAGTAATCCCTAAATCAGCTTTACATGCTGCCTTAAAAGCAGAATACTTTGCATCATTTAAATAGTAAACTCCAAAACATATTCTAAGTTCATTGCTGTATTGCCAGGGGAGGAGAAGACCTGCTGAATTATGCTCTGAGAGGTGGGCTAGCACAAAAGTGTGTTGGTCTGCACAAGAAAAAAATAATCAGGGATGCCAGTCTTTTAGAGTATGACTAACCCACTTTCCAAGTCAGTGACACCAAAGCAGTTTATCTGTTTTCTTGGAAACATGCCTGTGCTTCTGCCCCCTTCCTTCTTGAAACGTACTGCACACAGAGCAGCTGCCAAGCCAGATGAATCGCACACTAGGGGGAATTGCTGAAAATAAGCAGAATGCAGATTGGAAATAGGATTTGGGAGTAATTGCATGAGAGGAAAACAAGCATGGTTTTCTCCATTGTGGTTTCCTCTTAACCACGTTGCAAATGCTTCATGTACTACGGAAAATATTCTAGAGAAGAGGTGTAGTGGCTTGAGCTGAATCAGAAACTCATTGCTGTCAATGACTTTTGACTACCAAAGCTTTGGATCAGGCCCTCAGTCTCAGCGTCCTGCATTCAAGGCCTCATGTATTAGTGAAAGACCTAAAAGGCAGCACTCAAATACAACATGATGTTTGGTGCCTATGTCCAAAACCGAAAATGAGTCCTGCCCAGCTTAGAGGCTGTCAGACAGTAGGAGAACGTCTCTAACTGCCTGGGCACATTCCTCCTCCTGCCTCCCTGGGTAGCTCTGTCTTCTCAGGGCTGAGCAGCTCAGTGGCTGTTTCCCAAACCATCATACAAAGCATCCAACATGCAACTGGAACAGACTCCTGAAAAAAATTTATGAAGTTGACTTTCTTAAAAGACAGCTAGATAAACAATATCTCCTGGGGATACAATTTGAGCACTCTTTCTAGAAGCAGGGAAAGGCTTATTTCATGCTCTCATCTACCCAACAGGACACACACCTGTATTTTCTACTGCTCCCTAACCATTATAGACATTTTAATGCACTATAGGAGAAAGAGGGAACGTTTCCAGCTCTTTCTGTTGAAGTAGTGTTACCGTGCAAAAAAATCCAAGTTTTATTGTTCTATAAAGAGAGCAAGACACAACACAAAGCAAGATTGCTTTTTCTGTATTCTGGCTTGGAGGCAGCCATCTAGGCTTCTTGACCTGATCAGAGGCTTTATAAGCATTAAATGAACAATCACTGCGTAAAAAATGTGTAAAGGCTATTTGGAAAAGGATTAGGATCCGCATATCCCATTGCCAGTATCTTAACCATTAAGATATGAACCAAGTTCATATATTCTGCTTCATTTTTTGTTCCTTTTCCAATCCAATCAATCCTGACTTTTTACTCTATATCTTAGTTTCATCAGATAGGGTCCAGAATTTCTCTATGTCTCCCTCAAAGATTTACCAGCTAAACCCAGACCCTTTTGTAGGAGGCTACATGTAGCAAGAAAACAATCTTTTCCCAGTGTTCCTTTGTACTCCCCAAAAGAAATCTCCCATTTTGCAATGAATATTCCAGCAGTTCCACAGTGATGAAATGAGAGCAGGAGCTATAGCAATAGTTACACTTGTCTTGTTGTCATCCCTATTGGGGTGTGCTTATCGGGGGGTGCTGGGAGAATGCTTGCCAAGCCACATCCTTCTAGATAAGTAGATGGAGGAGTGCCAGGCTCAGCCATGGCTTATGCACCAAGCTTCTCATCTAAGACAACACTGAGGAAGGGCTATGCATCTGTTGGGCACCGCTGGAATTAGAGAGCAGATAAAGTGCTGTATCCAGAGTCATCGTTTGGGACTGCAGAATAATTTAGGGTTTAGGAGATATTTAACTCCTCCATTAGGTCTGGTTCTAAATCAACTGACTATGTGTATGCCTCCATCAGAGTGTCAGGTCAGGAAGCAAGGTAAAGTCCAGCGTGTTCTCATGTACCATGTCTACCTTATTCCTAGTGTTACTTGGTAGCGTGGAGTGAGAGTGAGACCTGACTGCAGACGGTTTCCAACCTACAGATGATGTCAGGATCCATCTTGCATGCACAGAGCCTTTAATCACTGATGGTTCTGCAATATCACCCCAAAAGGAGCTGGTGTATATGTAATGATCTGATCTAGCCCCTCCATGGGGTCACACTTCAGCTTTTAATAAGAGGCAGCACAGTCTCAAGTGTTCTCCCCTAACTGGATTGAACAAAACCTCTACCTAAATAGAAGCATGTACTCTTAGCTCTAGATGTGACTCCAAACTGGTCTGAGTCCTATTGTTGAAGATAATCTTAGTGAATTTGATCTTTAGCACTTCAATACAGGCTGCTCCAGCCTCTTTGGTTACCGGGACATTTCTGAAAACAGGAATAACCAGAAAAAATTTTTCTTCTAGTTACCACTGGTGTAACTATTTTTTTGGCATTAGCACAGCTACTGCAAGAACTGGCCAGTCCTTTTGGCTAGTAGAAATGCAGGACTATTTATATTACAAAGAAAGCTAGGCCTGATCCTCAAATTACAGACCATGCTCCAAAATCTGAAGTGTTTTGCTTGCTTAAAGCCTGTTTTGCTTGTATTGTATTCATATTTGGTTTTAACACTACAGTCCTTCTTCAAGCAAAACCACCAACTATGGTAAAAAATAATAATGTAATTTAGCATTGAGTAACAATCTGTTCTCAAGTGACATTATTATCCTACCACCACTGTTGTTTCTTGCTTGAATAATTATTGTTCTTCTCTCAGCTTTCTCCAGCTTTATTAATTAATACTCTTTCTCCTTCTAATAAGTCAGAATAAAGCTTGTCAAAACATCAAGATGAGAACACAGCATTCATATAATGTTATTATCATATTTCTTGCATATGTTAATAAGACTGCAATGGATAGTGACATATTTCCTCTCTTTCCCCTTCTTAATACAGTCTTATCATGCTAAGTACTTTTTGGGGTCTCTGGTGAATATCGAGCAGATTTTCCAGTGTAGCGTTAGCAAAAAACCCACTCCTATGTACGTCTTTTTTTCATCTATAAAGACCAATACACTAATTTTCAAGAAAGGGACTTTTACGACATAGAAAGCCAGCAAAAGACAAAGAAAATATATCAGAAATAGATTTTATTTCTCTTGTGTATAAGACCTTCCATTGAGAAAACTTTACTAAAATATTACATTGAGACATTTTGTGCTTCGAATGTATTTTGAGAGAAAATAGCATCATAGACTTAGATCGTAGACTTTTCTGAGGTCTTGTGATTTGGAAAGCAATATGGTTTTTTGATTGTGTGTGTATGTATACATATGTGCAGTCATACGTGTACACGCCAATAGTTAGAGTGCCATCTGCTGTCATATGAGACTAGCGCTGTTTCTGTTAAGTTTTTAGGGTCAATAAAGTTGCTGCGCCCTTCAAAGACTTTCTGATTAAGTTGCACTAACAGAGAAAGCACATTTTTAGATTGTAGGAAGAACAGAGGTGTTTTTTTCCTACCTTTGAACACATTGAGCCAGCTATACTGTATACTGTATTTTGGTCAACAGCCAGCTGAATATGAGCCAGCACTGTGCCCAGGTGGCCAAGAAGGCCAACAGCATCATGGCTTATATCAGAAATAGTGGGGCCAGCAGGAGCAGGGAAGTGCTCATCCCACTGTACTCGGCACTGGTGAAGCTCCACCTCGAGTACTGTGTTCAGTTTTGGGCCCCTCACTAAAAGAAAGACATTGAGGTGCTGAAACGTGTCCAGAGAACGGCAATGAAGATGGTGATGGGCCTAGAAAACAAGTGTTATGAGGAGCAACTGAGGGAACTGGGGTTGTTTAGCTTGGAGAAGAGAAGGCTGAGGGGAGACCTTATTGCTCTCTATAACTACCTGAAAGGAGATTGTAGTGAGGTAGGCATCAGTCTCTTCTCCCAAGTAACAAGCGATAGGACAAGACTACCAGCCATATGGTATTTCATTCAAGACTGAAAACTTGTTCAAATGTTGTGTCTCTTAAGACTGTTCAGTACTTCCCTCTGGCGGCCTGTCCCATAAAATATTTCTCACAGAAGTTAAACTGTTTAAATCACTCTCTCTTTGAACTTAGAAGATTTTTTGAAGATGTAGATGTACAAAAGTTTGTGTTAGTTTTCTGATGGGCTCTGTAGTGGTTTTAACTAGAAGGCTGGCAAAAATGTTTTAATATTATATTACACTTTGTAACATGATCTTGGTTTCCAGCTTGGGACAAGCATATCCAGGCCATAGGATGGTAACCTGAACAGATAAATATGAACCTGCCTTAAAAAGTGAGATTGCCGCTGGAAGGATGGTTTGAAAAATATTAGCTGGTGGGAACTCAACCCATTTGTGTCAGCCATCAGTGTTTTCTTATACAAAAACCATTTCTAAATGAAAAATAAATAAGACTCATATTGTCATGTAAAGCTGACAAAAATGTATAATTTGAAAGTAGTACCATCAACAGCCAACAGCGAGGTGGATATCTGGTATGGATTTGAAATTCCTATGTTTCACTGTGTTTAAATTTTGGCAGAAAAATATAGAACAAGACAACTCAAACGACTTACCTAAGATTCCATGTTAAGTGATTGGCTGTTTTATTGGCCTCCATATATGCTCTTCCATGATCAGGGACAAAGAAAAAAAAGAGATACTGTATTACCTAGAGCTTGCCAGAGATCTGGAGAGAAATTTTACTTGGAGTAATAATATTCTTGCATGGAGATGCAAAGTTAAAAGTTTGGATTTAATTTTTGTGTGAAAGAGGAATTGTGATTAAAAATATCCATTTAAAAAGAAAAGGAACAACAGAAAAACATGGTATTTTCAGCTTTCTCTTTAGCTAAAGACATCCCATCTTCCTAAGATCGTGAGGAGCCAGCAGAATAATTCCATAGACAGGTGAAAATTTGGTAGCTGAAAGAATGGCAGTCTGGCACACCACTCAGGCACTCAGTCAGGAAGGTAAGAAACCAGGCAGAGAAGGAGACAGCTAGATTTAATCACTTAATTCCTTAGATAAATTTGACAGAATCAATAGACCATCATGTAGTATTTTAGTCTGGTGTAATTGGCTTATTATGCCAGGGAATAGTTCCAACGGTATTAGAAACAATTCTTATTTTTGCTTAAAAATTGCTCAAGCAAGGGCCAGACTTAACTTCCACAATAATTAATTGGAATAATTTTCTTTTCAGAGTTGTAATTTACCTGTAGACCTGCAAATTTGCCAAGAGTTTTACATGCACAGTTTTATTCATATACTTTTTAAAACATGTGAGTGATTATTATAAGAGTAAGTAACACTCAATTTAAAAATGTGCTGCAGTGAGTGAAAAAGTTGAGGACAAAAGCAGCTCATATCACCAATTGCCAAAGAAACCAGGGATGTAAAGAAAGAATGGCGTTTAAAGCCTTCAGATAACTTTCAGGTTCCAAGTGTTATTACAGATATTTTGTCTGTGAACATGTACCATGACTTAATATGTATTCACTAATCACTGCTTTTCTTGACTAAAAAAAGTAAATCACTACGTGTCCTCTTTTTATAATATTTACTGTTTTCCTTTTCACTGTGTATGTGTTCATTTACTAGGTGCCTTTACCAAATAACTTGGATCAATGAGTTCCAGTTTTTCTTGTAATTGAAATATAAGCACTGTATGTAATTTTTAGGATATACAAAGTGCAAGTGAGCTGTCAAACTGAAAATAATGCCTGCTCAAGACCATTCTGTTATTTTCTTACAGTGACAAATATCAAGGTCAGATCTGATTACATCAATAGTACAATAAGAGGTGAAGAAAACCTTGGGTACTTTTTTTTCAGCTCCATGGGACCAGGCTTTTCACTACAGATCATAAATCAGAAGAAAAATGACATGTTTCTCACTCCAATGTGAAAATATTTATTTCCTCTTTTGAGCCTTTATATTGTAGAATTGTTATAGACCTTATCATCATACATTTACTGGAGTGCATTAGTACCATCAAAACAAAGGGATTCACTTTGAATAAAACAGATCATTATGCCTTTTATAATTAAGAGAGTATTGAGGAAAGCTTGCAATGGTATCCCTAGTCTTTTGGAAAACTCTTGTTTAGCTCTTGGTGATCAATGCTGCTCTTTAGAATTTTACTGTTCTTCTTTTGTTATCACTAAAAAAGCTCCCAACAATAAAATGTCATTGACTCCAGAGTGAAATTAAGTTTATTAGTACTCCCAGCCATAATATTCAAAATGCAAGTATTATGCTACATACCATACTGCTGCCTTGCAACAATAAAAATCTTAATGCATTTTGGATTCTTATCTCCTGGTTTTTATACACTTGACATATATTTAAGTAATTTTTTCAAGCTTTTCCTTGAAACATGAGTTGGGAAAAGAGGACAATTGTTGTAGCTGGTTTTATTGTTGCTGTTGTTTAATGAAAGCCAACTTTGAGTTACAAGTAGTGAAGTCTAAGAAATCTGCTACGTAGTAGAAAAACCACAAAACTGTGGGAACTGCCAATCCTAGTACAGCTTCACAAAGATATAATGTATTTCACTTTCATAATAACTAGCTGAAACTAAGGCCTAGCTTTAGATTTCAGAGGAAAATTACTAGTAAAGCTCATTCATGTTTGGAAGACCCCATTTTACACATTATGAACATGGACACATAGAGAAGAAAGTTTCTAAATGAAAAACTCCTATTCAGCTATTCCAGGGATGGAGGATAGAACTGGAGTTACATTATCAAATGCAAAAGACATACAAAGGGAAAAAGAAATCTATTTTAAGAAACTTATTTCCAAAGCTAATAGATATGGAAGATAAAGATACAGGAATACAGTTCTTTTATCATTTTAAAAGGTTTAAAGAGAGTTTTCAGGGAATATAGATATATTTTACAGCAGTCACTTTAAACTTAGGTGCTTGGTCTCCTATTTCAAGGAAGGGAGAGAGAGATAGAAATTGCCAGAGCATGGCAGTTCACTCATATTCCTATAGCAGGGGGGGAAGAATTGCTGTCTGGAGAAGTCTTTCTCCTCTGACTACAGAGCAATCATCTTATACTTGATTCCTAACATTTAGATAGCTAAAATTAGGCAAGATAAATTCCACCTTATGTTAAATACTTCCCCAGAAAGACCAAAACCTGAAAAAGGCTGTGAGGTGGAAGATAATGGGATGATCTGCATTGCTTGTGCCAGGGGTGCACAGAAGAACCTTTGGTCTTCAGCCAACCTCCTGGTATGCAATGCACACTGCAAACACAGAACAAGAGAGCACACCATGCCCTAGAGAGCTTGTTCATTCCCTGCTGTCAAAGATACTAATAGTTCTACCAGAGCAGGAATATCTTCCCACGCTGGTCTGCTACAAAACTATGATCTCAGTCATAATTCAGTAATGAGCTTTCTAAAGCAAGTAGAGAATACATAAGCAAGGAAAAAAAATGTTAATACACGATATTGGTGTCTTCTCTGGTTTTTAAGGATGTCTTATTCGTCAAGCTTCGCCACAATAAAAGGTCTAACTTCCATCACAAACTGAAAATATTTAACAAACTGAATGTTTCAAAAATTTGAAAGCATTTGTAAGCATCTGGACTCCTACCTTATATGCATCGAGTGGTAAGATAAGGGT
Source organism: Chionis minor (assembly GCA_013398295.1). Lineage (NCBI taxonomy): Eukaryota > Metazoa > Chordata > Aves > Charadriiformes > Chionidae > Chionis > Chionis minor. The sequence continues at coordinate 374,130 of VZSF01003620.1, read as the reverse complement.
TTCTCTGTAGCTATAGGTAGGTTATAGTGTCCCACTTTCTCATTAGAGTATGTGGAAGCATCATTTTCTAAGAGATTTGGTTTAAAGATCCAAGGCTAAAATTGGATAAAGTCTTATGAATTTCAGGGTACATATCCCAGACCCACTATCCATCCAGTATGATTTGTCTTCTTTTTCCTTCAAGTTGTACTCATATAATCACTGTGCAGACTAGCACAGAAGATACAGGAGTTCATGACACCAGAAAAAATCTCTGCAACATTGGGTGTTTTTTCTTGTAAGAGACAGGTCGTATCATTTGTCCCTGACAACTTTGCTTCCTTCTTTCTGTGATATGCACAAAAATTATAAATACATCAAATCGTGTTTAATATCCAATAAAAAATGGTGGCCATGTTAGATATATAGTCGATGTATGCAGGGCATGCCAGACTTTGTTTTATGGCAAGTTGTTACAAATTCTTCCATATCAAGGATTAAGTCATATTAGCTGCAGTGTATCAGCTAGTCTTTAAAATTCCAATGACATGTATAGGAACTAAAAACATTAAAGGCGCAGCATTCCAAAACAAACAGCAGGTCATCCAGAACACATAATAGGTTGCTATACAACATTTATTTACTACTGGTTTGCTTTTTAACAAGCTTTAGCACAGTGTCAAATTTTCAAACATTCCAAATGTTGGGGTTGGTGACTATTAATTAATTATTTTATTTTCAACTAGAAAAATGCCGTAAATTATTTGTTTCTGTGGGGCATACATTATTAAATCCAGTAAAATATAATTGGACACACAGTAACATCTAAGATGAAACTTCAGGGAGTAATATAACAATAACTGTAAAAAATTAAGAGATAATTGAATTTGAAAGCAATTAATGTGGTGCAATATTTTAGCTGATACATTAGTGGCATAACTATAAAATTTGAGAACTTCCATCTTACATTGCTAGACACCTCAAGAGATAGACAAACGTCTTATTAAAAGGGTTTAGATAGTTATGGCAGAAAATTAAAAGCTGATGATTCATTTTGCTATTACAGAAGAAATAACATTACTTGGAATTTATAAATTATTCTTTTTGTCATAGAATGCATAATGAATCACAATTTTTGTTCATCACTTGCTTATTATTAATTTAGCAGGCATAGAGATGGTGTAATATATTTTCTTTAATTCCATGTTTTATTAATAAAAGTCTTCCTTTTCAGGTTTATCACAGTGACCAAGAGGAATGTAGTGTTGGGGTAATGAAGGAGCACAGAAAACAAGTCTCCTTGAATTTCACATCTCCTGATTTACATAGCAGTCTGCTCAACAGAGAAAATTATTCTATTACCCACAACAAAACACACACTTCATTATGGAAGAGTGGTGCACGCTGCTTTAATGAAGACACAGACTACAACACAGGGATTGTGAAGGGCTCATTTAGGATGCAGCTGCTTACCTGGTTGCAGAAACATGCAGAGAATGTACACATTTTACCCTTTCTCCAGCTAATACACAAACAGTTGTAAGGGTAATGTAATTAATGGCATTACATCAACTTTTACATAGAAAATATTTATTTATATGTGCTTAAATATAAATTATCAGCCCTCTTTCTATCCAATAACTGCCCTCATTCTGGGACCTACTTTCAACATTCTCTTTCTCTGGAGAAAACAATACAAAAGTTATTAAACACAGAAAAGAAGTTTGCTAAATGTTCTTTTTTGAAGATACTAGTGATATATATTAATATATACTAAGGCTTACTTTAAATATATTCCCTTGTTTTGAAGATAAGGCATCTATTATTTATGCTGCATTTCTCAAATTGAAAGCAGCAAGTCTCAGGAGTTTTAGAGGAATTCTGCATCGCACAGATACAGCAGATACAGTGGATCTGTATTGAGTGCGTGTTTGGATATAAGAGCAACAGAGGAGCTTCTGGGTTTGTCAATGTTTCATTTGGCTTTCAAAGTGAATCCTCTGAGTATCCACAGTGTCTGACTCCAGGAATGCCCACCAGGACATCCTGAGCAGAATCTGGTCAGAGGAAACTGACAGGGAGAAGTTGCTCTCTCAGTGCTCCTCAGAACATCCTTAGGCACGTTGTGAGTCACCCTGACATGGAGCATGCCAAATGCCCAGCAACAAACAGGTCTCACCTGAGAAAAGGGAGGAGCTGCACCTACAGCATCCCATTTGATGGATCTCCATAAGGAACACAAAGCAAATCCATATACTTTCTGGGTCTGCTCATCACAGATGAAATTCTAGTCTCATGTGACGGTATCATATAACAAGGACATGCCTGTATGCCATGTATCCCGGGCCAGCTCTCAATTAAGAGTAAAAGACATGTAAGAGACCAACATTGTGCTGTGACAAAGGCACTACAAACATGTTCTCTCTGCAATCAGTGCAAGCACAAGATTCTCATCTAGTATCCAGGCCTCCCCAGCCATTTGCCCATCCCCAGGGCTAAAAACCAGCGACTTCTCAGCCTGGAAACAGGTCACAAGTCTCCATCTGGGTCCAGCCATGACTAGCACATCCAGTAAGGAAAAGATGACTGCTCTTTTTGGACAATGTTTTTCTGGAGTAAGTCCCAGAATACTTAGATTCACCTGCTCTTGACACACTACCAGATCACGTTTCTGGAGATATGCCCCATAGAGTGTATGGCAATGTAGCTCCTCACAATAATATGCCATATTCTCTTCTTGCTGTCTAGGACCTTTACTTTTCCACTGTCTTCCAACCTCTTTTATGATAGCTTTGGACACATCCTATTGCAGTAAGAACTTTATTGACACTGATAAAGGGATAATTTAGAGTAAGATGATATTTCATGGCACAGACAAGTTAGAGTGGGTGAATACCAAGAGGGTCTTAGACATTCTGTGAGGACCAGTGGGATGTCTTGATGAGAAAATTTTATGCAGTTTGGATATGTCTGAACTAACCCCTGGGAATGTGATGTGTTGACAGCAAGCACGAGTCTGAGGTGCTCTTACCAGCACGGTCTTTAGAGCAGCCAAAAAGAGCAGTGGAAACAGAACCAGGGAAAATGAGAATTGTCAAGTTAAACCTCCAGCTTGCCAAAAGGAGAGCTTCCATGGGGTAACTGTAAGGAAGGGGGTAGGTGTGAGGCAAAGAAGTTATCAGTTCCAAATTACCTTCAGACCTGACCTTACAGTTAGTGCTCACAAAGTTTAGCCTTTATTTTCAAGCTATCTGTATTTCTGAAAGCAAAAAAGAAGGTAAATTTCAGGTCTGGGGAAAGCAGAAGATCTGTACAGTCTTGTCACTAAATAATAGTTCAGGTGCCTGGATGACGGAGAGACCTGTGGTAATGTCTCAGTGCTTGCTGCCCTGATCCCCATGACCCTTGCTAACACAGAGGCCTCCCATCTTTTCCTCAGTTGCCTCAGGACTCCCGGCCCTCACCTTTCCTGTCTCAGAGCTGCTCTAAACTGTTTTAGCCCATCCCCTTGCCTCTCACCGCTCAACTCTTCCCATCTCAAAGCCTTCCCTGCCCTCTGCCCAACTATTCCCAAATCACTTTCTGACTTAACAGCCCAGGTTCACAATCCCTGAAAGCCACCACTGCTGGAGGCATCTGCTTGTACCCTCCAGCTCGTCTCCACTCACGTCCTCCCAGCAGTGGTGGTGGCTCTTTTTCTGAGAGGGATTTCAAAATCCTGCAGAGAGGTTGCATTTATAAAATACTGCTCTAGATGTATTTCCGAGGAAATGTTCAGGAAAGAGGGAAAAAGAAAACCCTCCCTGCAGGAGCCCTCTCTCCTCTACCAGACATGGAGGTTTTCTGGGAGGATCTTTGAGGGTTTATTTAACTTTCCCTCTTAAAAGGATTGGCAAATGTTTCTAGAAGCCTTTGGCTCTGCCTCAAATCCTTAATACAGCATTAAGGAGAATTACATAATTTAAAGACAGCAAAGGCCAAGTAGGTCACCCAGTGCAACCTCTCAGCAGTGCAATCTTGTGCTGTTTAGAGTATTTCGTGGTGCCTTTGTCCAGCCTAGATCTGATTTACAAGGGATGAGGCTTCCTGTACTCCTCAGGATCTTTTCTGTCAGTTTATGTGATTTTAACCTTTAGAAGTTTGCAACATAAGAAGTTTGATACCTGTGACTTTCATTCAGACTACAGAAACTTTTACACCATAGTAATTTCATTTATGTACAAAAGCAGAAACATGCGGTTATAGCTCAACAGCGACATAAATAAAAGCGAAAATTTTCAGTCATTTTATCTTTACTTTTCATTCACAGGGAAAAAGAGCTCTGACTAAGCAAATTATCTCTATTCTTACAATTGTCAGTGCACCTCACCTGATTTTGACCCTTACATCTGCTCTTGTGGCTGAGTATGCCTCCCCCCCCGCTTTTCTCATTTTTCTTGTTACTTTTGACCTTTTCAGTCATTTCTCAATACCTTTTCTCAGATGCTTTAGGGGCTTTTAAGAAATACTTCAGAGTGTTCTGCAAAGCTGTAGGATGCCTGAAGTTCACTGTAAGTCTTACTGATCCGCTACAGCGCGTGAAGGAACTGCTGTTCCACTGAAATGAACAAAGATTTTGATAGAGATGCCACCTTGTTTCTGCTGTTTTTCAGCTTCACTTTTCACTTCCAACAAAATTTTGAAATCACTAAGTCTTATAAGAGTGATTTGACACCAAATTTTAGAGCAGCAGATAAGATGTGTCAGCTTAACTTCCAACACTTGTATCAAGCGGGGTTTTGTTCCAGCAGACCACAGTACTATAAATTTGCATACTTAGTTTTGCAGATAAGAAAAATCACATTGACTTGAGCAGAACTACATGGAAGCACAAATTCATCATGAATGTTTGTGTGATGAAGTGTGTCACTGTCTTCATGACACAATGGGAATAGCTAGGCTTGTGTTAGCGCTGAATGAGAAACTTCAGAAATTCATGATTCGAATTTTGTGCATGAACTGTAATCAGGCCATTCCACCAGTTACGTTTCTCTGTGCAATGAAGAAAGGTAAGAACTGTACTAAAACTGGCATTGAAAGAAAGAGAGATCATAAGTGCTTATGCTGTCAAGTGCTCGGGGTGCCATTTGAGTTGTCAAGTCTTATTATACTGAATATCATCCACACCTGTCACATGTGTTGTAGAGAGACACTTTTAATTCTTCACCAATATATTTTTGGACAGAGCAAAGAATTTCTTATTATGATAGTGAATGACAAGCTTTACAATTTCATTTGTGGGCATGCATCTGCAGAGAATTTAAGTTGAAATGAGCAATACGTGGCCTTTGCTTGGACGTGCATGCGCAGTCGGTATGGCATTACCTGTCACACAACAGGCTGGGACTAGTCTTCATAATCCTTTTTAACAACGTGCCCTAGATGTATTTGGAATAAATCTGGGTAAAATGTTTGGTATTATGTAATAGGTGTTCTGTCTGGGATACCCAGACAAAACACATACAAGTTTTGCCTCATTGTAATTTGATGTGTGCAGCTTTGAAAAGGCACTGGTTTTCCGCATTGGGCTGAAATATTCATAAAGAAAAAAATATTTTGCAAAAACTGCATTTAAGTTAAAATCTAGTAAATGGCTCAAGTTATAAACTATTAATCAAGTTGATAATTGGACATTACATTGCAATGAAAATAATGTTTTTGAGTCACCTTATGTGACTCAGTCCTTCTGGAATAAAGCATTGAATTTCCAAGTGATGATATTCTTTCTAGCCATCTGAATACTGAACAAGATCATTGTGATTAATGGTTATCATAATTAATATAGAATGCATTAATAATTACTTTCAATTTTGCAGTAAAATGCTGAAGGTAACAGGTATCTTCTGTGGTGTCTACTCTGTGTCTGCAAGAGATTAATGTTTTAATGCATACCATTAAATGATGGGAAACCGCTATTCTTCATTCCCCTTGGAAACAAATATTTTGTAGCTTACTGTTGATCAGGTAGCAAAAACTCATTAAAGTAGACGTATTTACAGATAAAGTGTGTAGGATATGTCCTTAAAGAGAAACTAATTTTTTGGACATTGAACACTTACAATGAGGTGTAACTGATAATTATCAGACCTGGTCCAAATTACAACAACAAACGTGCATGAATAATAATTAATTTCATATTTACTCTTGAAAACAGTGCTTTCAAAAACTAAATAGTTACTTGTATACTGGAAAAGTATAGTAAATAATTATTCATTATCACCAGATACACATTAACCATTATAATTAAACTCCCTTCTTGGTGCAATATGTGAATGCAGGTACCAAAAGACAGATAATTTTACTCCTGAGAATAGAAATGTTTGAGACAGAGTAAGGGGAATAGAAAACAATAACGGGGGCTTGAGACTTTATAGTATTAAATGACTTAGTATTAAATGACTTATAGTCTTGGTCACATAATGATCCCTCCTATTTTTCATTTTGTTGTGATATCAAAAATTAAGTATTACTAATTTTATCTTCATGATCATATTCTAAGAGCTCAGGACAGAGATTACTTGAAGCTAGTGGCACTTTGGAGATTTCACTTTCACACACAGTAGGTATTCTGGGGAGATTAGTAAAATATGTAATAATGGTCATATAACTTCTGTGTACAAAGTGGGACTGCAAACACCTACCCCAAAGCTTTGCTTCAGGTTTAAAACAGTATTTTCCTGCTCCATTTTTTGCTGGGTTTTGAGGGTTTCTTTCTTCTAGATTTTTGTGTAGCTCCATATTAGTTGGTTTTGAAATGGTTGATTTCCAAATTGTTCCTAAACTGTATATTCTCTGACAGAATCATGGGGAAATGATGTTTCAATTTTTTATATATATTTCTCTACACCCTCCCCCCCCAAAAAGGTTATTCCTGCCATGAAATGGACATAGAAGGTGTTTTTCTGCTTTCTCAAAAGTACTAAGTCTATAATGAATTCTGAATTCTGTACATTTCTGAATTCAAATCATGTGTGAACCTTCTCTCTGAAATACAACAGGAGTTTTCTGTACAGTGCCTTTGGGACTCCCCAGCAGTACTCCCCTCTCACTGCTGAGCAGTTTCAACTCAAAGTTCTGTGGCCATAAACTAGCAAATTCTAAGGCCGCCTTAACAGGCTGGTTTTTGGGCAGCTTTACACATGAAAGCTACCATATTTGGACACAGAATGTGACACAGATTTTTTGCTGTTCTTAATTTAAAGTGTGAGAAAATACGAACATCAAAAAAACAGAAAAAAAGAGTGAGGCAGCTGAAACTCAAGAATGAGACTGTTATTGCCATTTGTCCATGTACCTTGAGAAGTAAGAAGGAAAAACGTTATTTAGACTGCTCCTGAGTTTAAGGGAAATGTCAATATTCAGGTTTGTAATTGAATCTCAGTGTGCTTGCTCCCATGCCTGTTTGATATGGATCCTTCATGTCCTACCACCTGAAAACAGAAACAACTTCAAATGTCGCATCCTTCCACCGTTCACTGCTAAGAGAATAGAGATCAGTGAAAGATACCTAGCAGCATTGTACAAAACAAACTTTAGCAGATAGTGAGGAGATTCATAAGGCAAAAAGGCTCATACATCTGCCTTCAGCCTGGAAGATCACACGCAGTAGTGCATATTTGCAGAGCTGTGGAAAAATCCCATCCACAGAAATCCATCCACCAGGAGGGATGTGTAGTTTTTTCATTTGCTCCATCTCCTTTCTGGTATTCATTTTAGAATGAAGGGGCTGCTAAGCTGACTCTGAGTGAAGAGCCCTCAGGTGAGCTGGCTGGCTTGAGGAAGAAGCGACGGCTCGGTGTGGGAGCTGTGGGCAGCCGGATGTCCTTCTTGGCCTCAATGTATCTCTGGGACTGCTGGGCAGGCTCAGCTCTTCGCATTTAATTCTTACTGAAATGTCACTGAATTAGGTGCCTTAATATTTTGAAGCTGTGGGACAGGTTCAGCTTTGAAAAAGTCTCTAGTTTCAGTTAGTTGAAAAAATTACCGGGTAACCAAACTTCCTGAGCCATGCCAGATGCTGGTGCTCCACTCAGAAGCACTGGGACACGAGGTCAGTTTCCTCCTTCTTCTTGAATTATCACTGACAAGTGGAGCTTTTATTTTCACAGGTCCTTCTTGCTACGCTGGGAAAAACTGTCAGTCTCAGGCAGTAACACTTATCGCCTTTCCCTTTGTTACTTATAAAAGAGTTGCTGTGCATTAATTTTAAAAAGTAGATGCAATTTATACACCTCAGCCACTCTTGTTTTTTCACCAGCCAAACAGGTCAGCCTAATCCATCCTGATTCAATTGATTTTTTTGCCTACTGGGAGCACAAGTAATAAATAGCAACCTTATTTAATGATCACTGCAGTGGGCTTGCGATAGTTGCTCAATAGTTTCAGTGCCATAGTAGTCTTTGTTTGATGGCTATGCAGGTTCCCACTAGGTCTGAAAACATTAAAGATCTAAAGAAAGCCATTTTCCTTCTTAATAGGAGAATCAATTGGACTGAACACATGGGTTCAGGCTGATGTGATTAAATGTCATGTGCTAAAGAGATGGACTTCTTGCTGTATGTTTAAGCCTCTAAAGAAGCAGATGCTAACTAGCGCTGGTCTTCATACCAGGTCATCTAAGAGCATAAAGTTGGACAAAGTGATTTTTCATTTGTTGTTTTGGTTTGGGGGTTTTTTTGGTGTGCAAAAGAACAATATTACAAGCTATTTTCTTTAATTTATTCCCTTTTTAGGCAAAAGAAATCTGAAACCTTAAGTAGGCTTAAGGGATTAGAACTCAGCCAGCAAAGAAAAATTTCTTTGTTTTATGTTCCTATGAGGTCCATTGGCAGATGGGACAGGATCTAATTTCATTGTCCTTCATTTCCTTAGACATGTAATCAAGAAATGCTGCACACAGTGGAAGATGTCATTGACTTTATGGACTTCAGAAGTGTTATCTCCAAAGTGTGGTTCGTTGTGACAGAAGAAATTCTTGGTGACATACATATTTGTCCTTTTTGGCCCTTTTCCAGTACTCATCACAATTTGGTGTTACATGTATTATGAAATTTGGAGGCATTTAACTGCTCATTTTACAAATAAAACTAAAATAAACATTCTGATTTCAACATTAAATACTTAGAATTCCTACAAACAACAGATGAAGGATGTGTTTATTTATGTATTTATTTTGTACTCTGTTTCTAATTTGTACGTATATAGAATAACAAGTACAATTTTACAATATATTCTACACCTCCATAAGCTATTATTAATGTCAGAATGTTTGTTCCTCCACTAACAGGCACAAATCTTTTCAAAGTTTAATTTTAGATAAGAGTAGTAATAATAATGCAGCCTCTGTTTACTGAAATGTTGCAAAGTTATTTCCATTAATGGTAAAAAATGTTGATTAACCCACACTGCAGTGACCATGTGTTTTTGATCATTTGTATCTCTTTACATAAACTGGAATTTCTCTTCCAGGAATCCTGCTTTTTAGCCTTTGAAGACAGTGACAGCACTGCCATTGACTTTACTGAAATTAGAATGTAACTCTTCAGCCTCCATGTATTCTATCTTAAATACACAAATTTCTTTTTGTTTGTCTTCTGTTGCACTTGCTGTGTAATGATTGTTTTATGAATTCTGAAGATTAGTCTTTCAGCAAATCATTTAGTAGCCCACTGAATTTTCTTAATCATCCAGATTTTTTTTGTTGTCCCTTTTTTTCTGTGGAAGCAGCTTTTCAGACATGTTCTATTTAAAAATGACATAGGTGACATAATAATAGCAATAAAAGTAAAGATTCAGCTAATGCTGTCTATATTCAGGGCAGGATATGCTGCAATCTGATTAGAAAGTGGAGTGGGTTGAACTACACAATTCTGAACTCTTCTCACATAAACCTTAAGTGGTGGTTGCCATATACATCGCTTGCAACATTCTTGTCTCTGGAGGAAATTAATTTGATTTATAGATTTACCCTCTTAAGTGTAGAATATTGAAACTTTATCCATCCTCTCCCCAGAAAAGAAATAGCTGTATTCAGTTAGATTCTCCTCATTCCTGTTAGTTTTACATATGAAAGTAATTTCTTCATCAATAAAACAAAAATAGTCATGATTACATCATTGTTAACCATGAATGAGTGGAGAATCACGTAATCACTGAGACAAAATAGCAAGGCTCCTAGGTGCAAAAAATCCCAAGGTCCCCTACCTGAATCACCTTAGCCTATTTTGGGAATTCTTGAGAGAAATAAGCTCACAACTCTGAGTTCCTCGTGGATTCAGATCCACTGATTTCCATGGAGCCTCTCAACCTGTGCTGTGTGCACCATTGAAACTGCCCACATGAGCATAGAGACAACTTCCCAGGATATTCAGGTCAAGGCTAATCCACCTCCATGGAGCATTATGAAAGTTTTTCTTTGCTGAGGGGAAGTAGCATTACATTTTAGAAGTGTTGGACTACAAAGACTCTGAGATTGAGGAACCCACATTTATATCAGTGGCAGGAAAAGCAAGCTACAAGACTTGGTACATATTTTAAGCACTGCAGTGATTATGTAGTTTGACTTTGAGAAACTGAAGGCCTAGCACCTCAGGGAAGGATTTGCTCGCTGTGCTGCAGCGTGTTTTTAGGTACAACCTGACGTTAGCAAGTCTAAAATACATCAAAAATGTAGTACTAAAGAGAACCAATTTTTCTCTCATAACTCAAAAGGCAGAGGAAACAACATGGAAAACAGTAAATAACATGCTTATTAATCCCAAATTAAGCTGCAGTTGATTATTTTCTTTAGACTTGCGGGGCTTTATGTCTTCATTTCTATGGCAAACTGTCAGGGTAAATGGAAGAAAATTACTAAGCAATGCCTTGCATGATGATCATCTCTCATACATTAACTCCCCCACAACATGCATATAACTCACTAACTGTTTGGTGTGCACTGAGGATAATAAGAGCACAATGCTCTTACACATCATCATGGAGTACACTGCCAGGCATGGAAATCATGCTCACTGACCTTTAATTCCCAGGATGCCTTTCTCCATCCTTTCTATAGATTGAAATTAAATTTGCCATACAGCTTCAATCCAGGAGCTGCTCATAACAGCAAGTCACACAGCTTGGCTAGCAATCCTGCAGTTTCACATGTAAATAACAGTTGGCCCTGGTGGTTTATTAACATTTAATTTAATTATTTGATCTAATACTTCTTGTATATTTGCTTCAAACTCACCTCACACTTCTGACCTATCTCCTACAAAGGATGCATCAGCTATGGGAATCTCCTAAGCTTCTTCAGCAGTAAAGACCAACAGAGAGAAGCCAGTGGACTTTCCTGGTATGGCCCTACAAACCCTCAGTGCTGCTCCTACATCTCTGTCATCAAGCTGTCTTGTCAGTTCTGTAGGTGGCTTTCTGGTTTTCATGTACTTTAATTTTCTACCATCAATTTTGATCCTTTGCTAAGAATGACCGTCAAAACACATTTTACCTCTCTTAATTCCTGGTTTATATTTCATAGAATCATAGAATCATTCTAGGTTGGAAAAAACCTTTAAGATCATCAAGTCCAACCATCAACCTAACATGTCTAATTCCACTACTAAATCATGTCCCTAAATGTCACATTTACACATCTTTTAAATACCTCCAGGGATGGTGACTTGACCTCTTCCCTGGGCAGCTTTTTCCAATGCTTGACAACCCTTTCAGTGAAACAATTTTTCCTAATATCCAATCTAAACCTTCCCTGGCACAACTCAAGGACATTTCGTCTTGTCCTATCGCTTGTTACTTGGGAGATGAGACTGATGCCTACCTCACTACAATCTCCTTTCAGGTAGTTATAGAGAGCAATAAGGTCTCCCCTCAGCCTTCTCTTCTCCAAGCTAAACAACCCCAGTTCCCTCAGTTGCTCTTCATAACACTTGTTTTCTAGACCCCTCACCATCTTCATTGCTCTTCTCTGGACATGTCTCAGCACCTCAGTGCCTTTCTTGCAGTGAGGCGCCCAAAAACTGAATATAGCATTTGAGGTGTGGCCTCACCAGTGCTGAATACAGGGGCACAATCACTTCCCTAGTCCTGCTGGCCACATTATTCCTGATACAAGCCATGATGCTATTGGCCTTCTTGGCCGCCTGGGCACAGTGCTGCTCCTATTGAACTGGTTGTGGACCATATCCCCAGTTCCTTTCCCGCCAGGAAGCTTTCCAGCCACTCTTCCCCAAGCCTGTAGTGCTGTATGGGGTTGTTGTGACACCATGTGCAGGACCCTGCACTTGGCTTTGTTGAACCTCATACTATTGACCTCAGCCCATCAACCCAACCTGGCCAGATCCCTCTGTAGGGCCTTTCTACCCTCAAGCACATCAACGCTTCTGACCAACTTGATGTTGTCTGCAAACTTATTGAGGGTGCACTCAAAGCACTCATTCAGATCATTGCTAAAAATATTAAAGAAAACCAGCCCAAATACTGAGCACTTGTGACAGGCTGCCAACTGGATTTAACTCGATTCACCACCACTCTTTGGGCTTGGCCTTTCAGCCAGTTTTTGACCCAGTGAAGTGTACACATGTCCAAGCCTGTTTCTCCAGGAGAATGCTATGGGAAATGGTGTCAAAGGCTTTACTAAAGTCCAGGTAGACAACATCCACAGCCTCTCCCTCATTTACTAAGCAGGCCACCTTGTCATAGAAGGAGGTTGGGTTAGTCAAGCAGGACCTGCCTTTCATAAACCTAACTGGGCCCGATCACCTAGNAGGAAGCTTTCCAGCCACTCTTCCCCAAGCCTGTAGTGCTGTATGGGGTTGTTGTGACACCATGTGCAGGACCCTGCACTTGGCTTTGTTGAACCTCATACTATTGACCTCAGCCCATCAACCCAACCTGGCCAGATCCCTCTGTAGGGCCTTTCTACCCTCAAGCACATCAACGCTTCTGACCAACTTGATGTTGTCTGCAAACTTATTGAGGGTGCACTCAAAGCACTCATTCAGATCATTGCTAAAAATATTAAAGAAAACCAGCCCAAATACTGAGCACTTGTGACAGGCTGCCAACTGGATTTAACTCGATTCACCACCACTCTTTGGGCTTGGCCTTTCAGCCAGTTTTTGACCCAGTGAAGTGTACACATGTCCAAGCCTGTTTCTCCAGGAGAATGCTATGGGAAATGGTGTCAAAGGCTTTACTAAAGTCCAGGTAGACAACATCCACAGCCTCTCCCTCATTTACTAAGCAGGCCACCTTGTCATAGAAGGAGGTTGGGTTAGTCAAGCAGGACCTGCCTTTCATAAACCTAACTGGGCCCGATCACCTAGTTGTCCTGTACATGCTATGTGATGGCACTCAAGATGATCTGCTCCATAACCTTCCCCAGCACTTAGGTCAGACTGGAAGGCCTGTAATTCCCCAGATCCTCCTGGCAGCCCTTCTTGGAGATGGGCCTCACATTTCCTAGCCTCCGGTAATGGGGGTCTCCCTGGTTATCCAGGACTGCTGAGAAATGGTTGAAAGTGGCTTTATGAGCACTTCCACCAGCTCCCTCAGTACCCTTGGGTGGATGCCATCCAGACATACATAAGTCTGTGGGACTAAGTGGCATAGCAGGTTGCTAACCATTTCCCCTTGGACTATGGGGGCTTCATTCTGGTCCCCACCTATGTCTTCCAGCTCAGGAGACTGGGTACCCCAAGAACAACTGGACTTACTATTAAAGACTGAGGCAAAGAAGGGCTGCTCATGCTGCACGCATGGTGTAGATGGACTTCAACTATTGACACTGCCACCTTTTTTGGGGGAGAAGCCCTAATTCCTAAGTGACTGTTCTCAGGCACTTCTGTGGTACATGAACAATCCTTGTCTCTTTGCTGCTGTATGCATCTCCATCCCTTATCTCCACTGAGGTCAAAGATTTGACCTGCTGCATTTCATGGGTTTTCCTGGTGTGTTCATTTGTAGAGGTATTTTTTCCTTTTTAAACGTCTAGATTTTCCCTTATATCAAAATTTTCCACTAAGCCATGCAAATTTTTGCTTTTCTTTTATAATTTTAAGTTTGCAGTTATTTTTTTCCTCAGATTCTAACAAATAATTTTTTTAACTCTGTGCATCTGTATCCACATGTGATGTCCATGGCAGATCTGTTTGTACTGTAGGGCAGTGACCAGAAGGATTTCTTTGGTTAAAAATGCCACTGCCCTGGGGGCAGATGGGGCCTATCTTGTCATAAGCCACATTTCAATTGCCTAAACATAAGGCAGTGACAGCATCCTGTGCCATTAGTGCTCTTCTAAAGTTTCAAGCATTTCTGCATGAGGTTAAGAGGTATGACACAGAACACAAAGGAGTCCTCTGCCCTTCTGGAGTGACAGCAGGAAGCCACAGTATCTAAAGTGGTATCAGAAAGCTGTATTTAGGAAACTAAATTTAGCCTCTGCGATGACAGCAAATAGGATACGTGGTGTTGTTAGGTCATGGATGCTGATTGCCCATTTGCACTATGGATAAGTGACCACTACGATACACACAAAAGGGCTATAAGAGGTACAAGCTTTCCTCTCTTCCTCCCTGTCTCAACTCTCCCTCTCCCATCACCCTCTGGATGTACTGCAGATAAGTATGTGTGGCCTTGAAGATGGGTTCAGAGGCCCGTGGTCAGTTCACGCAACAGGTCAATAAAAGACCAGCAGCCAGAAAGAATGATCTCTGTGACTAGGCAAACAAATTTAGGCCACAGAATGTGATATTAACAACTTTCAGACACAAGTGATTTTGTCTGGTTTTTATCTGGCAGCCTAAAAGACAGAAGGTTGTAGATAAACCATTCCTAAACCCCTGAATCAATGCCCTAAAAGAAGATACAATTGTTTCTTTAAAGGATGTCAAAGACTGTTTATAGACAATGAGATTAACTTGATTAAACATCAATTTTTCCAGTGAATACAAGTGATTAGCATTCACTAATCATAGTTTACTGTATTTGATAAGCTCTCAAAAGAAAATGGGTGTTCTTGGGATTCAGTCATTTAAAATAAGTTGCTGTCAGTCTTAGAAATAATGGCAAGACAAAGGAAATAATGAATTCTGATATCTGTGCATGACTTTGCAACAGATTAGAGAATAAAACTAGCTGTAGCAGCAGCACTAATAATAATAATAATAAAAATAATGCCAAAACCAGCAATACGATGCTTGGAGATTGTAGGACAGATTTTGCATTACTTTAGTACCTTTGAAATGGAAAGGAACTCTTCTAATGTATACACCTGTCACATCTGATAGAGGTTATCAGTGCTTGCTAGTGGTTTGCAGTTGGATGCCAAAGACTTTAGCAGGAAAGCGTCGTAGTCAACAATTGATGTTAATTCATCTCATTCCATTGGTGTCAGCAGAGCTGGAATTCACTTCACTGCATTCAGATCTGGCCCTTACTATTTACAAATGGCATATGGGAAATATTTGATCAATTGTAATTACTCTTAGTTGACTGCAGGGCTATGGGTGGTGGGAGGTTGGGAATTGTGCTGAGTCTGAATTTCCAGGCACAGGTGGATAGAGCTATACAGGAATCAGTATGCTCATCCTATGGAAAATTTAGGATTATTTGTTTTTTATTTTTGGTAAGAAAAAACCCAAGCAAACACAAAACTGAAAATGCACAACATAGCATGTATTTCTTTGAAGAAAATTTAATCCAATGAGATGGCAAGGGTTTTAGGCCATATTGGTTAAACAGAGAGCCCAAGAAGCATGTATTACAATATTTAGCCTGGTAAGTCTGGAGGTAGCTTAGAACCTACCTACCTCCCAGGTTTCCACAGTTGTCATGCAGTCATCATGATCCCACAGAAGGCTTCAGTTCCCTTGAATCACCATTTACCAGTTGAGATCCAGTTCACTGGAAACCTTCCAACCAGTTCTAAAAAGACAAACTAGTTATTCCCCATGCTGGAGCAAGACACTTTCTAATTCATATTTTAATCAACACTCTTGCCTTTGTAAACCAATGGGAAACAGCTGAATATATTTAAAATCAAACCACAGAGCAGCTCAAAATAATAGCTGTGTTTGAATCACCGCACAACAAAACAGGGAGAAAAGGTGTTCCTGAATGTTACTAGCAGCTGACAAGGCAGTACAGGGCTATGATAAGAACATAACTAATTATTATTCTTGCCTTGAAATAGCATTTGCATGGACACAATTTATATTTTATTTTAATAACATGCTAAGGGTAAACAAGATAAAATATATGTTGGAATGACTTGTCCGATTCTGAGGAAATTACTCCCAAGAGGTACCTAATATTTTGTCTCAGATTTTGTGTTGCTATTTCCTGCTAGTCTTATCTGGTCTACATGTTGTTCTACATCAGAAGATCTATAATACATTAAAAATAGATATTAAAAAAATAAAAATCCTGATGGTATTGACAGATCATTTCTTTTTTTCCTGTTTCCTTCCCTTTCAACTAAAGGCTGAAGAATGCTAATAAATCTCCCACCCTGAGACCATCTACCCTGTAGAAAAATGGAAGTTAGATCTGATCAGTCTAGAAACATTGCTTTTCAGTTCATTTCACTCTCATTCAATAATCATCAGTAGTAAACAGCAGAGGGCTGTTAATGACCTTTAATTTGCTTTAGAATCTTAAAATACAAGTCATTTTGTTCCCCCTGGGTGTATACAAATGAAGAAAAGCAAAGAGCACATACATTTGACTGGTCACAGAACAGTCATTAGATTTATTCATCAGTATCTAGCAAATTCCTTATTCAACACAGAAGTTCAGAGGATATAAAGCAGCCAATATAAGAACAGGGAAAGTGCAGGGAAATGTGGTCTTCTGACTCAGAGGTGGGAAGCAGGGTGTCCCCGTTCTGCTGCTGCCTTTCATGCTGGCTGAAACAAGCCCCTGAACGTTTCTGGTCCTCACATGAGAAATGTTTTACAAGATCTAGAAAGCAATGTATATCAAAGGACAAGAACAACTATTTCACAGAAATAGTGGAAATATTGATTAAGAAGGATGATTAAGAGGAAGAATGTTAAAAGAAAGAATGAAAAAAATGAAAATCTAAGAAAAATAATAAAAATACGTGCTATTGTGGTGCATGCAACTGCCTCACAAGATAAATGATAAAAATTCTCTTCTTTGCAAAATATGATTATAAATAGAAGTACAATAAATAACCAAGCATTTGTAAATGTACTTGCAAACATTCAGTAAAAGCAATGCAGTGTAAATTAAGGACAACTCCTTAGCAGTCAGCAGTTACATAAGTGTAAAATCAGCACAAGTGGGGTCAGACTAGGGTCTAGGAATGTTAATGTATGTGAACTGGAATGTTAATGCATCTGAACAGGAATGCCAGGTACAAGTTTACAATGCAGTATCTGGAATTAATACTCAGTACTCTTCTAATAGAATTTGGTACTGTGGAAAATACAAGAAGCACAAAATAGGAAATCTTATTCACCTGCCAAAACCACAATCAGCAAAGCAAACTATGAGCTGATAAACAGCTGGTTTTCATTCTGACATAATAGGAACAGAAAGAGAAATACAGAAATTGGAGGGCTGCAAATAAAGTTGTTTCACTTCCCACTCAACTCTTGAACGTCCCAAGGAACAAACAGCACCTGAGTTTTGGGTGTCCCTCTCTGGTGTTAACTTATTTTTACTCTTTCAAAGCTCTCCAGTGCTTGCTTGTAGCTCACAAGTGAATGCTGACAAGTGTCACATATGTCACACGAAATCAGTCATTCAAAAAAGGAGAACAACCATTTTGTGTCATTTCAAAGAAAGATCTGTGCTGAGGCCACACAGCCAGAAGAAAAGACCTCCCCCACCCCAAGGGCAGCAGCCAAGCAACAGGGTGCCGAAATAAAAGTAATGCAAGAAAAACACAAAATAAGGAGAATAAGAAAGTGGGTTTGCCTGACTGATTTAGGATGGGGATGCTCCAGTGTTGAGGGCCAGGCTATTGTAAGTTGAAATCAGATCACAGTGGACTTTGCTGGTTGTCTTGTTCAATTATTTTTTGGGCTGCAAGTATTTTTGTGGGAATACTACACTTTATAACAACAGATGTTCATTCCACAGCATCTTAACTTTTGACTTCTCATAGTTCTGTGCAAAAATACCATGCTAAAGAAATTTACATTGTGCCACTAACTTAGCAAACACTAAGACTATAAAAGCCCTGAGAGATAAAATAGAAAAAAACAACCCAAACAAAAAAAAGAAGTGAGCTTCTTTACCATTCCTGTAAAAAATACTGCCAAAGTGATTGTGAGTAGTTGCTGAGTCCTCTTTTTGGCTAGATCCATTTCTCATAAAGCTGCAAGAAGTGCAAGATTAAAGAAAAGCAAACACTGAAGGTTCAAAATGTCCTCAAGCCTGCCGTGCATTCAAACCTACCTTTGACCTTGCTTTTTGCTAATGTGAGACAAACCATTCCTCTAACCAGCAGGACCTTAGAGGCCTTGAAATTAAATCAGGTCCCCGCCTCAAGGTATTTAAATTAAGTAGCTCTCTTAGTCAGGGCAATATAAGTCAGCTGCCCATTTGACCTAGCTAGGGCTGGAGGGCTGGTTTTTCTGGCACAGCTCCAGGCAGGCAGTTGCCTTCAGAGCCCAGCAAAGCCCCTTCCAGCACAGTGCAGAGAGAAAAATGTGAAACACTCCTCCCCAAGCCATCATCATCTTCTTAATATCTGCTCCTTAATGAATCCCAGCTGAAGGGCTATTTAGTGGATTAAGACTGTTTCTCTTGGGCTGAAAGAGCTTGACCTCCTGTTGCAGAGAAGGACATTTATCTCCTTCCATAGCTGGCCATCTGTAAGGCACACGGTTGCTCTGGCCACGTGTTGCTGCCTGCATCCCCAGCTGGGAGCAACGGCAGCTGTGCTCACATGCCATTTTCTGGAGATGGTACTGGGTCTCTGGGTTCCTTCCTAAAAAGGGGCATCCAAACACTGCAAGTCTCCACCTTGATGAGTTCTGGTGCTGGGCACTGGGGTGGCTTTTCACAGCTGAGGATGCCTCTCCCAGTGATGGGAGCCATCTGGGATGCCAAATCTGTACTTTTCTGAAGGATTTATTCTTCCCATAACTAAAAGACCCATTTCTGTTTTCTTTTTTTCCAGAACACTGTACCCTCACGCACATGTCTTATGAGAGGGTAAGCCTGGTTATTCTGCCACTGGAAAGGAGTTTTCAGAGCAGCTAATGAATTGGCTTGTTCCTCAGTGGTTATTAATTATATCTGTATTTAGACAATAAACCACATTAACTTCTAAAGTTTTGGAACTCCAGACAACAAAGGCAGCACAACAGTGGTCCACTATAATCTGGAAAAGACAAATTAAGGCATGAAGATAGCAACGGGGAGAATTGTAACATCCTTCATTTAAGAAATCCAGGCCTTGCTTTGTGGAGGGGCAGTAGAAATGGTCAGGTAAAGAAGGAATACAAAACAGCACAGAAATGAGCAGCAGACTTTGGGATTTTCTGAACAAGGTACTTTGGAGCAGACAGGGCTAAGAGAATCTCTTGAGAAGACAGAGGGGAAGTGGGCAGATGAGGGAGAGAAAACTTGGCATCATAACTAGGGAATGCTCCATTTTTTAGGACTTGAAAAGCCAGATCAGAGCATTATTTCTGGTTCCGCATGCCAGACAAATATCCTGCTGAAGAGGTATAGGTGCACAGATCCTCTGACAGGTGGATAGAGGTAATTGACCCTGATCTGACAATCTTTACAGTGGGCCTGCACCTTGGGAAATCAGAAGCAAAAGTTAATTTTCTGTCTAAAAGGAGGACATTAATAGTCCTATGCCATTTAGTATGATTTGCTCCTTTGACCTGTGTATGGCTTTGTCTATCCCGTGCTAATTTACTTAAGTGTTTGCAAGGAGGGGCCAAGGGGAAAAAGCTTTCATTAGAGCTACGGAACTGCTGAGTTGTTTGACAGTAATTCTATTTGGAATTCATTTATTTAAGTACAGACAAGGTGGGGTTGAGGAGTCATTTCTTTTTCTTGATATGGATAGGATAAATAGTTGAGTGAAAATGTGTGCACTGATGACTGGCACTGCTAAAAGCTTATCCCCAAACAAAGTTCACCTAGTGTCATGATGCATGGGTTACCGATGGGGCCTCCTTGCTGTGTCCGTGTCTGGTTTAGTCCCAGCCAGCAACGAAGACCACACAGCCACTCGCTCACTCCCCCTGGGTTGGGAGGGAGAAGAGAACTGGAAGAGTGAAAGTGAGAAAACTCATGGATTGAGATAAAGACAGTTTAATAAGTAAAGCAACAGCTGCGTTCACAAGCAAAGCAAAACAAGGAATTCATCCACTGTTTCCCATTGGCAGACAGGTGTTCAGCCATCCCCAGGAAAGCAGGGCTGCATCACGCGTAATGGTTACTTGGGAAGACAAAGTGCCATAACTCCAAAAGTCCCCGCTCTTCCTTCTTCTTCCCCAAGTTTTACATACTGCGCGTGATGTCACATGGCAGGGAATATTTCTTTGGTCAGTTGGGGTCAGCTGTCCTGGCTGTGTCCCCTCCCAGCTTCTTGTGCCCTCCCAGCCTTCTCGCTGGCAGGGAGGTGCGAGGAGCAGAAAAGGCCTTGACTGCTTAGCAACAACCAAAACCATAAAATGCACTATCATCGCTATTTCCCATCCCAAATCCAAAGCACAGCACCATACCAGCCACCAGTAAGAAAGGCAACTCTACCCCAGCCTAAACCAGGACAGCCTGGTACCCTCATTCCTGTTGTAGACCAAAACTAGACAAATCTACAGGTGTACATGTAAGTACATATACAGGAAAAGCCACAGTGAAAGCTTTACCTGCATTTCTCCCAGTGTGTTCCAGGACTCCTAAGGGAATGATTTGTTAGAGACAGTATTTTGTTCCCCAGGACTATTTTCTGGCTTCCTCGCAGAGGTTGCAGAGATGAAAGCTGTGATTCTGGTTACTAAGATGCACTTACACAGTGCACTGAGATTGTACCAAAATGACCAACAGGCTTTTCACTTGAGCAGCAGTCTCTGGGGAACAGACTTCAGTCACTATTACCCTAAGCAGTGTTTAAATCATTGACATGGTGATAAAAAGGCTTCATATCTTGCCACCAATTCTTCAAGCCATCTGCTCCTCCATTTTGCTCACTAAAGTAGAACTGACTGGGTATGGGTTGTGTGTTGGTTGTTTTGGGGTTTTGTTTTTGTGTGTTTGGGGGTTTTTTTGGTGGGTTTTTTTTTTCCCCACTTCAAAGGGGAAAAGTGAAGAGGACAAAAAGTTTGATGTCAACAGACTCTATGTGCAGACCTGTTGTGATGTGCATCTGTGCTTTTCCACACTATTCCTTGTACCAAGGAATTTCGTGTGGCTGTTTCTGGCTGGGGTTACTCTGCTTAATAAAAGAAACAGAGATGGGAGACCCTAAATATGAAATCTGAAGGAAAAGATGCCAGTGTATAAAATATAGGGTTATGTAATAACATAGTGAATATCCTACTAAATGCCAGCATCAAATAATAGCTGAAAAATGCAAAAGAATTCTTAATTAGAAATATTACTAACTTTAGTCTTTCTATCAGGAAGTTAATATAAAATAATTCATAAAATACAATTTTTTCAGAATAAATTATTCTTTAAGTGATAGCCTGGCTTGATCAAAAATTCTTAATGTGTATTAGTAGTTAAGACTTGAAGTATTGATTTGTTACAGCTGGATAAATAAGCATCATGGATTATTTTCCCCTGATTGCAAATAAAATTATTTTACTAATTAGTGCACAAGTAAATTGAAATTAATGTTCCCATGCCTTAACTTGAAATAATGGAAATTCTGGAAATATTTCAATTTATACCTTTTAAAAACACTTATTTATAATTAGTTTATTTTGGTAAAATTTAAACACATAGTAATCTTGGTAAAAAATACAGCTGGTGTTAAAGAATTGCTAAATTAAATAAACAAAACACTAAACAAGTAATAACTTCTCTTAAAGTGTTTGCCAGCTGTAGATAAGAAATATAATTTCTTCCAGATTATTTAGAAAATATGAGTTCGTACTTTACATATGTGCCTTGTTTTTGTGGATTCCAAAATTACAAGGCCCCTGATTTCCTTCAGGAACAGCAGTCATTAATCTTGTATGCCATTAGCTCTGTCTTAAAGACTTTGAAGTACATTTTCCACATCTGGCCGTATGGAAGGTCAGGGTGTTCCCAGCTTTATTTAACTACAACCAGATTCTCATCATTGTTTTCCAAACCATTTAATTTTTATGTTGTCTGTCATTTTGCATCCCTCCCAAGACAATATTAAAACTAAAATTGCTATGCTGTTAGTGATTTGAATTACATATTAAATTAAAATACAACAGTAACACCATTCACTTCCATATTGTTCCACACAATAGCCTCAGATGATTTTTATAATTCAACCAATATTGATATGTGTATTAAGTGAAAATATCTTCACATTTTTGTACACAAAGATGCATTGCTTTAGCAAATTTACATGATTAATGGCAATCTTTGCCTCAAATAGCTTCTAATTAGGTTAAAAATAAAATATATCAGTTATGGACATATCTGCACTAGTTTAAGACAGGTGTAAATTTTATAGCAGAGGTTGAACACAGGGTATGAAAGTGCTGGATCCATATTAGCCCTTGCCAATGAATATGCAGCCTAGCCCTCAGCCCTCGCCCATGACATCCCACCTTTAAATGGGGAATGTCTCTCTCACTGAAATTATGATGCCATTGGAGTCAGTGGGAAGAATTCCAACATTACATCTGCAATGCCTTTTCACCTCTGTTCTTATATAATACTCTATAACAAGCAGGTTTTATATTTGGCTATATTAAAATTCATATATGAGGTACTAATGAAAGCTAAATGCCAGATTGTGGAAAGTGGCTCATGTTGTTCTTTTGGCTCACATTTGATTTTTTTCCATGTCTCTCCAGCTACTTTCTTTCTCTCCCTCTGCCTTAATAATATACATAGATACTGTTTGTAATTTTGGGAAACTCAGGATATTAATCCCTTCCTATACAAAATCATCACAGACACTTCAAGTCTTGCAGGGAGGTTAAACGGACATTTACAAACGGCTATTTATTTACTCCAGCTCTTTTACATCGTTCTTTAAAAATGTGTTCTTTCATCTCACAGCTCACTTCTCTGACTGTTTAGATGGACTGTATTACTAAGCATATTTGTCTCTCCAGCATCTCCAATATCTGCCACAGTTACCCCTAATGACTTTCCATGACTTACAGTTTCTCTCAAATTTCTTTTTCCATGGGCTAATAAATCTTTCCTCACAACTCAAGGTTTCTGCCATCTTTTCCAAATGTAATATTTTATTCTGAAGCTTTTGTTTGTTCTGTTTTCTCCTTTATATCTTTATATTTCAGCTTATTCACAAATCAATTTAATAAAAATTGTTACTGTAAATATCCAAAGCCTTTACATGCTACCTTTGCATCTCAATGTCCCACAAAATATTTTATGGTTTACCCAACCCGCATATAAATTATTTGCAGGAGTTATTTCACTCATTCACTGCAGAAAAGTAGGATGAAATAAAAAAGTCTTTAAGCACATTTCAGCATTATGCAATGATTTAAGACAAGAAATGGGGAATGTCATATCAATTGAGTCCACAGAGAAATACGGAAAGGCAAACTGCTGTTAACCTAGTTACAGTTTGGGGTAGAGGCTTACATGCATTATCATATTTTCTCATAGGATATGAGAGCTGTGACTCATAACTCTCCCAAAGCTACATAAGATCTTGTCCTTCCAGACTTACTGCACCAACTGTATGCTAATAAAGTTTACTGAGGAAAATTTCTAGATACTATAATGTACATAAAGACAATGAAATTTAGCAAATTTAAAGTATCATATAGTCCGTGTTTTACAATGCTCTGTCACGCAGAAAACAATATTTTTACAAATTCCTCACCAATGTCTGGCATTAAGTGAGATAACTTTGGCAAGGGACACCCTTAGCCCCATAAAAGTATGGGAAGAGGTTGAATGTCTGAAAAAACCCCATGCATCAGAAATGGACTTGTGCCTTCTGCAAAATTTATTTGGTGTAGAAAGCAGAGATCAACACACAGACGTTCCTCCAAGAAGTTTGGAAACAGCTCTGGGAAAAGTAATGGCTCTTGGACCCAATGACTGTGCCGCAGGTCTTGTAGGAAAGGAGAACAAATGAAAGACAAGGCAGGAAGGTGCCAGTGAGATGTGCCCCTGAACCCACACCAACAAGCCCTTGATTGTGGGCAGTGGCCACTGGCTTCAGTGGCACCCAGTGTCTCCTTCTGCCCGTCCCACAGCCATGCTCCTTCATTTAGCCACGTGTCCAATACGTACCTAAACCCCACCCTGCCAAATCCGCCTTGTGCCCTGTCTCTAAAGCATCTTGGCACCAGACTCTCCACTCTGCCTCCTGGAGCACTTCCAGCAGCTGCAACAGGAGAAGCCTGCCTGCTAGCACAGGCTGAACTGAAACACGTTGGGACGACACGTTGGGACGACAAACTAAAGCATCCCATGCCCCTTCAGGACATGCTGCACTTTGGTGCACTGGAGTGAAAGCCCTCCATCTCCGGTTTGTAACAGCACCATCTATTGGCAGATCATTCGCACAGGGGCTTGGAGCAACACCGTGGCAGAAGAGATGAAGTCTTGCAGTTTTATGCATTAACTTTTCCATGAATCATCTACTGCGCTACTGCAAAATGTTGTACTGAAACCCACTAGAACTCAGGTTTGGGTTTTTTTAATGTTCACTGAACTCTGATCATGTTATTGAAACTCCCGCAAGTCTGGGTGAGCTGGAAAACCAGTGAATCTCCTTCACCTGGAGACACACCAGAGCAAGGTGGTGGACAACTGCTGTGTTCTGGTGCAGCTTCCCTGGAGGCTACAAGGATTCAGCTTGTTCCTTGTTATTTAAGACATATTAAGTTACAAAAGAAAAAGATCATCCCCCAAAATATACAGGCTCACAAAACTTCAGAATTGTGTGCAAGTACATTTTTCACATGCTTTTCCATTTGTTACACGCCTGTGTCTGTCTGCATCCTGTGCGCATTAACCCCTCTCCCGCAAGATTCGCTGTACGACGCCATCTCCCTCGGCAGTTTCAGACAGCTGCCATTCCTTTAAATCAACCTGCCAGAGAAACATTTCCTCATTCTCTCTCCAAATGCAGGCTCCTTCCCTCCCCACTAAATCATCCTGGCTTAAGGCCCAGAATGGGCAATATTCAATTCTGGACCAATGACAATTTTTCATTACAGATGAAAATGTGGCTATGTTTAGCATATTCTTTCCCAACCACATGGAGTTAGGAACAAGAGTTTTATACCCTGGTAGAAGTTGTTCTTTCTTCCTGAGTCTTATGGAGTCTCTGGCTGTCAGATTTCAAAATGTTGTCAGTTTGCCAAACAGAACAGCAAATGAAGTTATTTTGTAAGTTGGTTTGTATTTATTCGATTTAATTTGCCTCTCTTTCTGAGGTATATGTTGTCAGGGAGAGGAAATGAGACTGAATAAGAGCAGAGTAGGTGGGAGATGGGAACCCTCCAAGACAAAGTTTTGGTAAAATGACAGAACGGGTATGGGAGATGTGGCTTGGAAAAGAGCAAAAGTGAAGAGAACTAGAAACTGTTGTGAGTTGTGGCTAGGAGAAGACAGAGACAGAAGTTGCTGTGTCTACTTGATACAAGGCGAAAGAGTGAAGCCCAAAGTCTATCGTGCAATAAATAGTAATAAAAAAAGAATATTCTTAGCTGTGTTATCATTAACTTTGTGACTATGGGTCTTTCCTGGGGTTCAAAATAAAAAGCAATTTGACAATGATTCTCTTAGCCACTCCATTGACAATCATTTCTAAAAATCATACCACTGGTATGAAGGAGTTGCCCTTATTCTGCGATTTACCACCTGATACCTACAAGAAACCCCAGATTTTACTCCCATGTTCATGCTTCTAATTACAGGTTGTTTTGATGATGTCTTTAATATATTCTCTTCACTCCCCTGGGAAACTGCCTATAAAGTGACTTTTTGCCAGCACTCTCTCTGGACTGCTCTTGGGTGTTGGCTTCCTCTCAGCACCACCAGCTCAGTCAAACATGGGGTCTGCTGTATTTAAGCCACTTGCTGACTGGAGTGAGTAAAGGAAAATCCCTATCTTCTTAAGTACGTAAAGAATACACAGTGACACATTTGATGACATCTTTCTTTTGTCATTCCTCCCAGGGTTTCAGAAGGGCTGGTCTTCACCCAGAAAAGTGTTTGGGTAACTGCCTAGAAGAGTCACTACGTGTCTGGGGAATTTGCTGGTAAAAGGTCATCTGAAAAGACTCCTGGGCATCGCTGTCTCCTCCTCCTTTCACCCATTCATAGACAGCAAACGCTCACAGCCTGCCAAGCACTCGCAGAGTCCAGGCTTGCTCACATGACTGGTAAATTCTCTCTCTGGGAAAAGACGTTGTGCCGTTTAGGAGCTCCTTTCACTGGCTGCAACACGTGCTTACAAAATAAACAAGTGATTAATTGGGACACTGCAAATAACAACACTGGCAAACAGATATCTTTACTTGCACTTTCTTCTGGGTGTTCATGATAACTAGCACATTCCTCACTTTGCTCTAGGTGTTTGATTTAGTCAAAGACTATACAAAAACTTTATATAAAGCAGTATAAAACCTTCATGCTAAGATGCAGCACTGCCTGCTGGTGACAGTGCTGTCTCTTTGGTCATGATGATGCATTTGTATGGGTACTTACTGAATTAGATTAAATCAACTAAAGACTGCCAAAAGAAACATTAAGGGAATAACATCGCAGTGCACTTTTGCAACTTAGGCTTATTAGAGTTAATCAGTTTTGTATGTATGTAACAAACCGTTTAGAAGATCTATACTGTAGTTGTGTCAACAGCAAAAGTCCTGGACTTTTAATCTGCAATGAGAAAAGTCACCTGGACAGTGTAATGTTAGTTTCCAAAGTACAGAAGTGAATGCAATGTAAACAAATCTGATTTAAAAATCTTGTAATAGCCTCTCCAAATTTATATCTGTTATAAAATAAACCACGGCAACAGTGTTTATGTGACCATTCTTATATAAGCAGTAACGGTCACTGGTGAATAAGATGATACAGAGTGAGTACTGGTGGGTTTTCACTTTGTATTAAAATTTAGATCATTTTGAACCTCCCATGCAGATCATATTTAATCAACAAAAAGCAAGGTGCTTCATTTGCCCATTTTTTATTAGTGAATTTCACTTGATGCTTCCACCTACTAAGCACATCTATTCCCAGATCATGTAATATTCAAAAAAGAAAACATTTTTAATAAAAGTTATCAAGGGCTTGGAATGCAAGTGTGCAGTATGAGGCTTTCGGTAATGATGAGAATAAGAAAGATGAGTTCTCAGCTTCTGTGCAGCATCAGGTTGGCAAATTAACTTTTAATAGTTTAGTCAAACCCATACATGAATGTATTTGAGAAAGCTGGATTGGTGAAGAATAGATTAAATATTATCAGCTTATTGTTAAAGTCTGTATTTCACATTTCTCAGTCACTAAGGTTTTACTACAGGCTATATAATTAGTTTTCATCTAAACTTTACCCCAGCTCACTAATTTAGAATGAGTTTTTATAATCAAGGTAATTTCTATTTCAGCTCAAGGAAAAGTATCATAAGGATCTATAGCTAAAACCTAGTTTTACTGAAGTCAACAGCAAAACTTGAATTGTTTTTCATGGCACTGTATTTCACTTTTTGTGGATTTGCCAAAAAACATAGGAAAAAAAAGAAGGAGAGAGAGAGAGAGAAGGAGGCGCCTATTTTTTGGAAAAAATGTAAATATTTATTAAATGAAATTTCTTTCACCATATTCCATTTTGAAGGAAGAAGGGGCAGGGAAGCAACAAAGAGGAAATGTATTTTCTTCTACCGCCCAGCAAAATTTTTCGTTTGAACAGACACTGTTAAAGAAAAATAGGAGATTAGAGAAAGAAATTGAATTTAGATCAGAGGCAATCGTGTAGTTGTCATGTTCATTGAAATGGTCACTGAGGAGCAACTGGGGCACAGCACCATGTCCTTCAAGAGTTGGACATCAATATATGAAGCCACTGTCAAAGCAGCAGCAGGGAAGCAAGTTCATCCTATTTTGACAGCTAAGGCTAACTACTTTTCCCTTGTTTATAAGACTATGGCTGCTGGGAAATTGACTGTGCTAGTCTTTGCTGCAAGTTAAAAAAAATCCATATAGAGCATTCTGCCTTGAACACGATGATGTTACAGGGTCTGGCTTTCATCTGTGAATGAGTTAACGCATAAAGAACATCATTTCCCAGGAAAGTATAAAGGCCACCACTAAACCATATGTACAAGATTTCATCCTCAGAAAACCTGCAAGATATTATGTAATACCATACTGCAGGAGAAGCCACAGTATGCTTTTGTGTAAAACACTGTCATGACTGTTTCTTGATGTTTAGGCTGCATTCATCACTTGTTTGGTTTTCTAGTTCCAAGGGCCAAACACATTTAACATTTGTGCTTGGTTTTTTTGATGTTGCTTTCTGTACCATGATCCAAATTTGTTTTGCAGCCACCTACCCCTAAATAGTTCACTAGAAAACAGTTAAGGGATAATGTTTTGTACAAACCTTATGAACAGAGTAGAAAGGATGACACAGAACTATTCCAATGAGGCAGTGAGGTGGAGGAAGAAGCTTGAATTTCCTACCATGTTTCTCTTGAAGCAATATTAAACTAATGTACTTTTTATACTGCGTTATGTTACATTACGCTACCTTATGTTATCCATTTTTATGCTTTATTAGTAATGAAATATCATAAAATATCAGAAATATAAGAAAAGGATGTTAAGGTGAATATAAGATGTTATTAAGTGCTTTTGGTGCATTTACTCCTCAGCCACAAAAGGAAAAGTAGACATATAAAAATTGTAGTCCAAATGCCAAACCAAAGTAACACGCCTGATAACACACTTGCAATATTTCTGTGCTTGAAAGTTTGCTGGAAATTTTGCTTGAGTCAGAAACTGTTATCTCCTCATGTACCCACCATTTTGCATTTCAGTTACTAGGGAAAAACACATGCAGAAAAAGGCAGCTTTTAAAAACTTTCCCAGGAAGGCAATGACCCTGCAGTTCCAGCCTTCATTCTCTGCCTTTATCCTGTGTTAGATAAAAGCTAAACAGGGGAGAGGGATCTCACAAGGGAAAGAAACGTGTTAGGGCTTTCCATAGAGCTTTGCTCTCACGAGACTGCAGGTATAGGAAGGTGAACACACAGTTTGGTCGGCCAAAAGGTCAGATAAGCGTAGAAGTAAGGACCTCTAAGGTGAACGAAATGTAGCATAGTGAAGATGGCCTTGATCATGGGAGCACACTGCTCCACAGATGATGAAGTGCCAAACTCATAAACATGAATTTCAGCAGCTAATGTTTTGTACAATTTCATAAGTCTTAAGTATGGACAGTCAAGAGAGCCCAGCATAAGAATCCTCCCTTTCATAAAGAAGATTTCATTGGAAGTAATTCTAAATGTTGTGGAAATACGAATATTTCAACATGGTTATTATTTGTTTAATATTCACAATTACGAGGAGAAAAGACAACACCACACACACAGTATTTGGAGTTTGACAGAAAGGAGAGTCTTCAGATGAGGCCAGAGATTTAGGAACTCTGGCTAAGATCACCTTAAAAGGTAAGGAGATTATTAGCTCTTAAAAGTAATGACACAAGAGATTTTTCAGTCTACAATTTCACATCAGGGAATTTTGCTGCATAAAAATGCTGTGCAAAATATTCCAAAGGCATAGACAAAGCCTGAAAACAACATAGTTGTCCAAACTCTGTTTTTCTGCCCAAATTAAACACCTCGAGGTTCAAGTGAAAATTAAGAAGGTAAAAGCTGCAAGTCGTAGGTTCAGATTGGCATTCTGTGGCAAGAGCAAGTGAGATGACAACCCTCATAGTGGCTCTATTGCCACTTCAACCCTAGGAGGAAAAGTTATGTCTTTTATACAAAGGTATAACCAAGTGGCTCACCATGTTTCAGGGCTCCTTGTGTTGCTTCCAGATGAAAAGAGAAGTTGATTATGTCTCAGGCAGCTTAGAAGCAAGCACAACTATTCACAAACAGTAAACAAAGTCTTGATTTCCTGAATGCAAAAAGAATCAAACAATAGGCCAGAGGTTCTTCTCTTCAACTTCAAGTCACTTTCATTCAAAAGCTCTTTACGCTTCCCCTAGCAAGTGACTGCTTCAGTGCTTGTTCAGTCATGGGCTAAGTTTCTGCTCCTTCTCTGCATTGTTCTGTGGTGCTTCTTACACATGCACGCTTCTAACCAAAATTATACTCAATCAAGCCCTGCTCCCAACTAGTTCAAACTCTAGTGCTCCCTCACATCTATTTTTTGTTGGCAAAGTGTTATATGCTTGCATTTTATTCTGGAGACTGTTCTCACCTCAGCAACCTATTTATCTCTTACGGACAGCTTAGGTGGAGGACAGATTGTACTCATTGGTCTCAGTGTACCCATCAGTCCATCTCTGAATTGCATGCTTTTGTAGCACTCGCCACAGGCTGTGGGTCTAACTGGGATCTTCAGAGCACAACGTAATATAGTATTAAATTATGAAGAGTTATAATTGGTGTGATATATCTGAGTTTGCAGCAGTGCAGGCCGTTAGCCCCACAGAGAGCCAGCAGTGTTTCATATTCACAAGGATGTGTGATCCCACCTACGTTTCAGCTCCAGCCCCAAAGCCCCAGAGCTGCATCTGCATGAAGCTGAGACAGCAAGAATCCTCTGCTTACCCAAGAAGGGCCAGTTTGCCTGGGCTCAGCATCCCAACAGCACGACTTCAGAGCATCTACACCAGCATCTGGGCAGGCTTGCAGCACTGGTTCATCCAAACATGCAACCACTTGCACCCAGCCGAGCAGTGAGATAACCCAGCGCAGACCCAGCAGTGACCCCCTTGTGGCTTTTAATGTCATAGAATCGCAATGGAGAGGCCGGTCTCAGAAACAGCAGGAGAGCATCAAATCTGTTTTTATATCGGCAAAGGCGACAACGATGAAATGCCAGCTCTTTCTGAAAAGTCAATCCGGTTGTTTGCTTTTTGGGGTGGAAGGTTTTGTTTTACATAATCTTTGGCAGGAAGGAGAGGGAACAAGGCAAAAGAAAAAAAGGCAGCAAGTTTCTTCAGCTGCAATTTGTGACTCACTGAAAAGTGATTGGCTTTGGTTTGCTGACAGCTGCTGCCTGCTGACAGTTGTGGACTTACACAGGTTTAATTTCTATGCTTTGCTTTTTTTTGCGAAGCAAATATAAATAAATTGGGGAGTTTGGCATGAATGAACTCAACATGTGTGTTTTCTCCTGTTGGGATACTGAATTTTCTTTGACTTTGGAATAGCAGAAGAAGGAACTGGCCACAATAGATGAAGAACAGTGAGGAGACACAAGGCTGTTTACTCTAAGAATTAGGAAAGGGGAAAAACCTAAAAAGACTTCCATCTGCCTGTCACACATGAGTGTTACTGCTGACAAATTGGAGTAGAAGGAAGAACGCTAATTATAGCATTAAACCTATCATTTCATTTACCTTTTTGGTCAATGTGACTAAACTGAAAAGACAGGGAGAATAATGAAGGATAATAATGAGGAATACAGCATGTTATTATTACTTTTAGAAAATATTGCGATGACTTCTCTAATTCTCCCAGTTCAGTTTGCTCTCTTTTAGCACATGTTTAACTCATATGTATTGCGTTTTGAGTATAGAGAAGCCAGATATTGTCCCACAGGATTTCTCTGCGCATATTAGGGAGCTCTGCTCTTGTAAAGCGTCCTGCAGCCAACGCTTCACCTCCTGGACCTGCGTTGTTTGGCCTAAGGTCAGCTGTGGGGTGAGAAGACAAGAAGGTGAGGAACTGCGTGCTAGAAACAGGGTTTTTTGTGAGCAATTTCCCAGAGGAATCCTGTTGCTGAGGGAGTTTGGCGAGGCAGGAACCAACACTGATCCGCTGCATCCGCAGCCAGACAGTGGATGTCACAGGAACAGACTGAAACACATGCTTGGAAAATTCTTTGGAAATTAGCCATATTCAGGGAATAAGGGGTGATTTCACAGTTGGGATTTCATATATGGGAAAAAAAAAAAATAATTCCACCAGTCAACTCTCAGGTCAGGTTTGTTTTCCCAGAAAAGCAGGGTTTATCACACTAAAGGAGTACAGATCTCCCACAGAAAAGGAACACTACACTATACTGGAGTGTGTTACATTTTAATTTTAGGTGCTGGTCAGCTTTATTAGCTGTGTCCTTGAAACTGATAATAAAACTGGTAATTCTAAACAGGTGGGGTTTACAGTACTGCTGTGTCTGGTGAGCATTTTCGTTCTCTTACTAAAACAGTATTAAAATCGTGTCTTTTAATCCACTGCACTTGGAGTTGTTTTCCCACACTTAAAGGGTCATCTGTACATGTTCTCTTGGGCTTCTTTTTGGTCTTCATCTTTCTCTGCCTCTTTTCACTATTGTCCCTCCATCTTAACTTGGAAATTTTCAACCTTTTAGGTAGTCTATATATATATTAAAAAAAAAATAAAAATCCTACACTTGGTTTCCTGAAAAAAGCCTACAGTTACTTATTTTAGAAAAAACACAACCTATAGAGACATACAAAAAAGGATGAGGATTTACATTACTGGAACGCACCTTATACATTAGACTTACAGCAGATTTGATTCCCCAAAGAATGCACTGGGTGTGTGCACAGGTTGTGTGTATGAAGCTATTTTTAGGTATTGTCAACTCTGAACATGAAAAGTCAATACATTTGATGCTGTCTGAGACAAAGATCATCTTTAAAGTTTATGTCTTTCCAGACGAAGGTAGCAGAAGACTCACATTTCTTCCTGAAGGTATATCTACATGCTTGGCTTCTCCCAGATTTGTTTGCACATAGTCTAAATTGCAATGGCTGTTGATTAGTTGCATTTAAGCATAAAGATCACAATCATCACAATTTACCAGGAGGGAAAAAAAGCTTTCTGGGAAAAAAAAAAAACCCAGACCAGTGTTTCAACTCTTTCTCAATCTCTTGCCACTGTGAAAAGATAATCTCTGCTTATTTTTTCAGCAAATGTCAACCATGTCATCTCTGTTTATAGACAAATGGATTTCAGTCTTGAAATGTTTATTCTAAGCCCCTGTTAGTGGACGGATTTTTTTTTTTTTTTCCATAGTCTGGTGCAAAGAAATATTGTCCCCATTACCATTCTGAGCAAGGAAAAGAGGAAAAAATTGTAAACGATTGTGACTGGATTGCATCTTTGGGTGCGATCCAAGTTGTCTTCTGTGGATTTGTAAGACTGTATTATGCCCCATTGTGGGAAAGGTAATGTGCATGAGGTAAAATATAAATATGACTTTCTTGAACTCTAAACAGTTGAAAGAAGTGAAGACTGCAAATGAAGAGTGGAACAGTGTGACATAGATATATTTGGTGAATTATTTTCCAAAAAATGTACTTGGGGATCATTTTTTAACATTGTAAAATGTGCAAATTAATAGAAATTGCTTCCTATAGGCAAGTATAAATGCATGTCTCTTGAGAAAATGTGTTCGGTGAAAAAGAAATAAGGAAAATGAACAGAATGTAGAGGTAAAAAGAACATGTTCAAGTCAGATCAATCAGGATCATTTCAGCATATCCACATATAAAAAATTATAACACAAACTAGAATGAGTTATATTAAAATAAGGAGCAGATGTGACCTAACACTAAAGGAGGGGTCTCACTCAAAGATTCCTTCATTTTGATCTTTTTTCTCTCCATTAACTGTTATGGGTCAAAAAACAGATTCCTTTAACTCTTCCCTACATCAGTTTTCCAAAGTGCTATAAAACAGTAAAAGTGAAGGCTTGTTCACCTGTTCGCTTGCTCACTGCTCTGCCCAAACACAGAATGAAGCATGTTGTTGCATGTGTGTAACTTCACAGGTGAAATTTTATCTCCATTTGAGATCACTGCCAAAACTCTGACTATTTTTTAACTGATTCTGTCTTCCGCAGTCAGTAAGCAGAATATCAGCTAGCACTACCATATGCGTCTCCTACTCTTTTTGCTTTCTCTTTCTTTTGCATCATTCAACACTTTCCACCATTCTAAGCTTTACAGTTAGGCAAAGCTGTAAGTTGAAGCCCTTCAGGGGCTGCCTACCACCTGCTTTGCCTGTGCCAGATCTCTGGAGAATGGGTTTTGTGTTGTTGCCACCACTGATGGTCAGGTCCCTCTGCAAGGATGTGGCCATCGCCAAGCAAAGCAGGGGACTTACAGAAACAGCATCCTCGGCTGTGAAAACAAACCATCCACCCCCTTGTAAAAACAAATGCAGTGAACTTGTCTCCCCGGGACCCACTAATTTTATCCGTATCCTTGGGACAGTAGCATTCGGTTTTGCCTACCCTCCCACTAGGAAGCCTTGAGTAGGCTTTGCCTCTGGCTGTCATTCAGTGCCCAGAGTTGCTGGGGAGAGATTTAGACAGCAGTTACTGTTCAGCTTGAAGCCTGCTGGAGTCAATAGAAATGAAAACTTTTCCTAAACTGAGGTTTGGGTTTAGCTTGTTATGCTGAAAATGTGACATCATTCAATCTTCTATTACTAAAGACTAAACTGCAAAATAATAGATTTAAAAATAATTACATGGCTTAGCAATTTCTCACTGAAAATCAGTGTCACACTATTTCCAGCACTTGCAAATTATTCAAAATTTCAAGACAGTTTGCGTTCTTCCCCAAGAAGATGTGGAGTTGTATAATTAATCACAAGAAGGATTTAAATCTGCTTAGATATATAGATGTTTCCATAAGATCTCTTTAACAAATAAATTTAATTCAACATATTATTTCAACAAGTGCATTCTCTTTCTTTTTTGAAGATGTAATTAGTGACATTCATTTTTCTTTGACTAAATCTATTTCAAAATAAATATTGATTTGGTGAAAGCAAAACTATTCATAACACAGGCTTAATTCTGAACATATCTTTCTTTTCGATTTTCCGTTAAAAATTTCCCATCTTAAAATTTAAGACATTTTTGAGCTAAAACTATAAATACATAATAATATTTAGAAAGGTTATGTTATGCAAAGAAAAAACCTCATTCGTTCTGAGACAATACTTAGATGACAGAAGTGGAAATTTTATGTTTGGTTTAAGGTGGGAAATTTTTGGAAACTAAAAACCTCTTCTTCAGTCTTGTTCAGTTACAATGTTTTTAAATCTATGGGAAAAATCAAAAGGAAATGTGGGATATTCTGTCTGGTACAGTCAAAGCTTGAAGTAAATTCTAAATAAGCCATAGAACTTCTAGAGATATTTCTGTGAAACGTGACAGCGGTTTTTGCACAGGTAAAAGGTGTAATAGCATTGCTGACAGGTAACATAACAGAGGACAATGGATTATTTTATCAGGAAGTTTTCTATGTAAAAATATCTTTCTTCTTCCTTCTTTATGAACTCCTCATCAGTGAAAGGCATCAAACTAATGACTCTTATGTTGAGAAGTTATTGAGAAAGCAGTATAATATTGTTATCGTCAGTAATTTTTGCTGATGCAGTGTTTCCCATGAAAACTGTGGAGTCGACTTTACCAGTGTGCTATATTTTTAAAACTTTCATTACATTATGAAGTAGTGTGGGAACTGCAGAATACCAGATTTCTAGATTTATGAAAACAAAGTAACTGGGCCAGATTACAAGTGTAGGATGAGAAGGTAAATGGCATTGTTTCAGGCATTCTGCCCAGTGCCGTTCACAATTTCTTGAACACTAATGTACTTGGAAAGGCAGAGATAGCTGAAATTCAACTTGTCCAAATACATTTCTTATAATAGCAATAACAGATTTGGTATGAACTAGATGAGCTCTTGAGGTTCCCTAATCCTGATTTAAGCCTAGGTGCTTATAGGAAATGAAGTTTATTCAGCCATGCTGGCTGGCTGGCTGTCAATCTCAGCCTATAATTTCTGAACAACTGGCCTATTTCACGTGGGAAGATGTTGCTCTCAAATGTGTAAAGTTCCTGAAAATGTTGTGAAAATTCACAGTTGAGTGAGGGAGAGAAATGCAGATTAGTGCCAGAGTGCAGGTAAAACTCAGACATCAGCTACAGTCAAGTATTTCTGCAGTGGCTGGGGATTTGACTGTGGGTGGCTGGGTTGGAAGGGGGACCTAGACCCCCAAGGGGTGGCCACAGATCAGAAAGCGGAGACCTGGAGAGTGCTGGTGGACTCAGGGTGCTCAAAAGAGGCTGCTGAGTGGGCAGTCAGTAGTTCCCAGGAGCAGTATGTAGACACCATGACCAGAGTGATAATGAGGCCAGCAGGATGCTGAGAAGGTCTTTTAAAACAAGGAAGTATCTCAGGGTCCCAAGAGGAGGAGCTGTGTCTCTAAGGCAGAGGCTGAGATTGTCGCTGAAGGGAAAAGCATCTGGAATGAGATGGACTGTATGGAATATTCCCCGGGCACCAATGTGTTCTGAATCATCTCCCTTAGAGCCTTCAAAAAGATAATTTGAACCTGAATACTCCAAAACAAGGGAAGCACTACAGAAAGATACAGAAAGTCCAGTAAAAATAGCTAAAAATAGAGAGGGGTACAAAACTGGAAATTAGGTAAATTATTATAATTTGCCAGCTGGCACCAGTGGTTCTGTACTTACACATGATTCAAGACCTGTCAAAGCTCGCAATCAGGTGGTAGAGCTTTGATGTTTATTTAATATGTTGACACATATGAAATAAACATGTAAAAATAACAAACCTGTGCAAAAACAATTTTATGACAGTTCTGGCTCCCTTTATTTGTACAAAAAGTTACCTTCGCAAGCTGGCCCCAAGAATCCATATCTTTACTGAATAGAAAAATACATATAGACAAATTACGGTCTGTCATGATAAATACTGCCTGTGTATGTCCTGTGACAGGAATGCTTCTAATTAAGCACTTTTCTACCTGTTGAATTTTTTTTTTTTTTTGTATTTTACATCAAAAGATTATTCCCCAAATTCTTCGGAGAAAAGCAAGTAACAAACTTGACTTCTCAGTCAAAAATGTTTTGCATTTCAATGTTTAATTTAGATCAAATTTAATTTTTTTTTCAAAATCCCCCAAAAATCTGTGTGCTTTGGTTGACCAAAAGTGAGTTATTGGTTTACTTTAACATGCTTCTAAAGAACTGGGGAAAATTCACTTCGGTTCATATCAAAACATATTTTCCAAGTTCATTTGATTTGTAGGGGCATTACTTAAATCGTTGGTTTGTTCAGGGCTAGACCAAAACTCATCGTAGGGCTCTTCACCCCCCAAACACATTAACATCTTAAATGCAGAAGGGGCTTACAGATCGTTATGATCTTTTTCTCGAACCTGTGTGACACAGACCAGCCTCCTCGAGTGTTGTTAGTCAGGAGTGGGTTTTGGGATAGCAATCCTGCTACGTAGCAAGGAGTCTGGCTCACTTCAGAGTTGCCGTAGTGGCAGAGCAAAACAACCTCCAAATGAGTACATTTTGATGTTTGTTTCTCTGTTTCAAGCCCAAAGAATAATAGTTCCTATATATTCAAAAGCTTCAAAAGTCTTCTGCCTCAGAACTGTGTTTTTTGCTTATTTTACCATCATATTTAAAACAGAAGTAAGAATCTGGCCTATCCTAGATGTATGTGCTTTCCTTGACTGTCAGGTCCATCAAGACAGGGGTCTACAGACCTGCCTCTCTGCTTTAGGCCTCAATTCTTTTGCAAACTGTACAGCATTTCACCTGTGACTTAAGTTTCTGCTAGACTAGACCTAAAGGAACAAAACCATTTCATTTTATCCCTATTATGAAGGACAACAGTGTGGTCCCATTCTCAGCATTAAGAGGTTATTGGGTATTAGAGAAGCCGTCAGACACTTCAGATAATCTGAACACAAAGGCATTTTAATGCAAGCAGCAGTGAGCTGTTTGCTTGTGACAAGAATTGGAAGGAACAAGTGACTCACTTTGAACAGTCACTCTAAGGGAAACATGAGAAGCAATCAACGAAATATCAGGCATTTCTACTCAAGTGCTCTACAGGTTTTTTTTTTAAATCAATGAAAATAAATATATTAAATGAGTATTGTCTATTCTGCCTTGAAACATTTCAGTAGAAATGCACTCCACATACAAGAATACCTGAATCTCTACTGAAAAAAACCCAAGGATCTGAAGGACGAAGCCAAAAACCAGAGAAAAAAGGCACTGCATAAGGTATAAAGTTGAAAATCAGTCTATTTGAGACTGAGAGAACTCAAACCTACCTGAACTCAGGTCTGCCTGCCTCTGCTTGCATACCCTGAGTACTCATTTCTCTCTCCCTCTCTCCTACTAGCCTCATGTATCTCTTGTTGCTTGCTGCAATAAAAATATTTAACCTTGCCTTTAGTTTCATGACGAGAGCGCGTGCTCCCCAGGGAAGGGGCTGGATTGATGACAGATGGCCTCCAGCATGTTTTCTGACTGGAAGCATACAGGACTTTGGGGTCTCCCCTCTGCAACCCCTCACTCTTCCCAGGGCTAGTGCAGAGCCCTGCACGTGTGTTCAGGCTTCACACCTGAAAGCCTAAAAAAATGACAAAATAAATTTCTTAACTTGTAGGTGATTACATCCATGACTGACTCTGGGCATAGCTGCCTGAAAAAAGTTACAGTAGTTAACCTTAATAAATGCTTGAAACATGCAGTGAAACCACACAGTTTACTGCAAGAAAATAAAAATTGTAAGAGACTTATTCGCCTTTACAAGCAGACCCAAAGGGTCAGTGAATACTTTTAACTAAAGAGCAAATATTCTTCTTGAAACCCTTCACATCTGCCATTTACAAGGAACGATTGCCTAGGAAATTCTTTAATTAAACTAAGCATTTCAGTTAATGGCCCACAAAATAACCTTGTGCATTATAGATTTCTCTAAACATCATGACTATGAAGAGTAGTGGTAGCAGCTACTTTTCAGGGAAATGATGAGATTACAGAAACTAAAACTTGCCACATGAAATTAATGTTATTCATAATATTTTTTTTAAATTAATATTAATGTGTACCCTCCTGGATGCACTATAGAGATCTCTCAATGAGGGCACATTTGGTTTCCTATGTAATTTTTAATATTTTTATGAATTTCTAAATCTCATTACACCTTTTGCTTTCCACTTTCAAATTATGTATTTATACAGGTAAAGTCAGAGAAATTGCCTTGCATTTTCTACAGCTGTGTGTATTTTAAGCCTGATGGATATTCTGAAGTAGCTTTCCACTATTATTATTTCCACCCCTATTAAATGGCCTATTGATCCCTACAGTTGTAAATACCCACAGCACACTCATTTAGCAGGAATGTAGTTTAGCTAGAAAAATTAAAATGATATAAACGATCCATCTGGAAATGACTGTCTTCTTGCCAGAACACCATTTGGGATCCATTCTATCCAGCCTGGCCCAAGTCACTGACACTATAAAAAAGTCTAGGGAGTGTATTCATTTTAATGTTATATATCATGCCACCAAATTAGTCACAGTATCATTCATCTAAAAACACATAATTGGGAGCCATGAAATGTAACTGTACCATGGACCAGCTGGGTAGCTAAGAAACTTTTCCACATGGCGAGAATAGCTATAATCCAGCATTCAAGGCAGTCTGCCTGACTCCGATCGAGGACCCACACCTGGGATTTCCAAACCTCAAATGTACCAGCTGACTCTGATAATCTCTGTCTGTTCTTGTGCTGAAGTGTTTGTATGTGTTTAAAGCTTATAAAAGGTTTGCAGGATCCTACAATAAGGGGTACTGAGAGACATAATCTGGCACTGCTATAACATGCATTGCTACTACAAGTACATGTGAAGTCTAATTCTGCTTTCTCCTTCAGTCAGGTTTTGATTTTGTTGCAATGTATCATGAGGTACATTAAAATTTAGACCTAAACCCGGTGTACCTCTTGAAGTTAACTTTGAAACATTTAATTAATGAAAGCCAAATGATTTTCCGCTTGAGAGTCATAGCTGCAAAGCTAAGCCAGTTTGTTAGGTCACTTTACAAGGGTTTGATGGCTAACTAGAAATTTGGGAACTCCCAGTCAGTCATTCATGAAGCCTTTTAAACAGTCTCTCACATCTGTTCAGGAGCTGCCTGAAATAAGAATATGCTCCCATTAACGTGACCATCAAAAAACTGAAGTTTTTTGTTAAAACTCCATTTTTTGATGCAAGAACAGGTATTTTTGGAATAATGCTGGCCCTGGTTTCTAAATCTCACTCTGGGAGCAGAACTGGCTGGAGTCAATCTTTCTTCTGCATGGGATGAGAAAGTTTCCGTGGGGCAGCAGTTTTGAAGGGTGTTAGAGGTATTGCTTCCAATTGACGTTAAAGATGCTAGTGGAAGGTGTCCCTGCTATGGCACAGCAGCTGGAACTAGATGATCTTTATGGTCCCTTCCAACCCAAACCATTCTAGGACTCTATAATTCCTTAGAAAGAAAATAGGTGAAAAGTGTGAGTTCTGGGGAAAAACATTCAGGGATAGATTCAAGGAGCTGGTGGACACATGCAGAAGCCCCTAAGCTGGAGCTGGTACCTTTTTGCAGCCATTGTACAATCTTCATGCTGAACGCCACAGTCGACAGGTGGGTGACTTCTGTTTGCCAGTGACCATCAGGCAACTCTTATTGAGGGCCACACGTCAAGAGCGCAAAAAACTTTCCCCGAGAGCTGGAGAATGAAATTACTGTCCTTCGGTGAGATCTTGCTCACGGACTCCACTTCAGTCCAACAGCCAGAAACATGCAAGGGGGGCATGAATTAAGCAATAGATGTATGCGAAGGTGGACCTAATGCTGTAGACAAAACTTTTGCAAAACACTAAAGAACTAGAGGGACTTTTTAAGGTTGTTAAAACACTACAGTCCTCACTTTATTTTGTGATTAGACACAGGTTTGGGCCATCTCATGAGCTGTAAAGTTTCATGGTGAAATCAATCAGAGGAAAAAAGCAGTGTACTCTCAACTACCTACAGGAATTCTTTATGCTCATTTTATTTTAATATAACGGGTTGTTTCATTTGTGTGCCTAGAGGTCGACAAACTGAAAATATGGGATGTGTTCAAGAAGGAAAGTTTATGTGATGAAAATAATGTTTGTTTTATTTCAAAAATAAATTTTAAACCAACTTTTAAACTTAGAAACGTTCTGTGAGTTTTAGGTACTACTACAAAAGGTGATGCAGAATTACCATAAATTCTCTTACCGGGTATTTTCCTTCCTCCTTTTTGATGTAGGACACGTAGCTGTAAGGCATCTGTAACTGTAAAAGGTAAATCTTTTTGGTATATTCTGAAGATATCAAAATTATAAAGAAAGCTTCAGTACTTTGCAAAGACTTAATGCCCATGAGACTAAATCATCTTAAAGCAATTTCTCTGCAAAACCCTACACATAGTTAATCTCTGTTTAGGACAGTTCACAGTCTGTTGAAATAGTAACACAGGCACCTTAATCTGATAAAACATATAAATTCTTTTGCCCAAGCTCAGGAATATGTTTGATGGTGAAATCTGTGTGTATAGCTTTAATGTAGAAAGGGAAATTAGGCAGCTAGTCAGCAGAAAAGTGTTGGGGAGGACTGGAGTGAATAACAGAAAGATTTCATCTTTTGCTTGAAAGCAGAGAAAGAAAGGATCAAGAGACTGGCAGGAAGTGGGCAGGTATTTGGTCTATGATTATTAATGCAATCATTACAAATTACCTTCACCATTTTTGACAGGATGAAACCTCTCCTCCATTCCCACACAATGACCTACTGCAATTCTTTGGCTTAGGTTTTGAAAATGAACTTTCCCAGCAAGAGACCATCTTGTGTCACCGAAGTGAATGGCAAAATGCCAGAAATTACTTGAAATGGAGCAAGAGTAAACCCAGGAAAATAAACACTTAATATGAAATTTAGTTCCAATAAGATGTTTCTGTGGTATTTAAGCATGATTCACCTGCTTTGAATTAATTCTGTTTATTTTGATTAGTTATACATCATTTAATATTTCTATGTTGTCACATTGTATGTTATGGAAACTGCTTGGAGATAGCTGTTCTTGAAATCAGACAACCGTATGAATCAAAAGTACAAACTTTTCTCAACTATTTGGGGTTTATCTCAACTTTCCTGAAAACAGGCGTATTCA
This sequence comes from Chionis minor, assembly GCA_013398295.1. Classification (NCBI taxonomy): domain Eukaryota; kingdom Metazoa; phylum Chordata; class Aves; order Charadriiformes; family Chionidae; genus Chionis; species Chionis minor. The sequence goes on along the minus strand of VZSF01003620.1, from coordinate 331,723 downwards.
CAATACCTTCTTTCTTAAGAGACATGGAGAAAAAGTGCATGAATGAGAGCACAAAATCAATGTTTGCTATGCATTAAGGAACATGATCTAACTATTCATCATGCTTCTATTTGCTTTCCAGATCACTTCCTCTTCCTGAGTTTATTTGCAGAAGTTAACACCATGATTTTTGCTAGGCATCCAAATTGCTCAGGTGAGCACATTCCAGTGAAAAGAATCAAAGTACACATTTACCTTTAAGCAAGGAAATTATACCAAACGTCAAATCCAATTAGAACCATTATGGCCAGTAGTTAGAAAGATATGAAAAATGCTAGTGGGATGAAATAGTATTTTTGAAATAATTCTTAATAAATCCTGTAAATTTCTATATATGTTGAGAATAAAAAATAAAAATTATCTGTAAAAACTCCCTTACCCAAACACTCTTTTCAAGAACGTGAGATTAGGTGAAAAAGTAATATGATTATCAAACTTCTTCTACCAAGCATTTAGCTACATAAAACAAAAATGAGAGAGGAGTTAGGTTCAGATTTAAGACATTGATTCAGCAATACAAATATTTAACTTTCATGCCCTTTGCTGCTGAACAGACTTCACAATGTGGAATTACTGGCTGAGGTTTGTAATGCAAAGCATAGGAATGATTAGTGTCTAAACAGGGAGCTACTAGTGGGAAAATTGAAAAAAAAAGAAAGACCCAAAGAAAGGAGCAGCTCAGGTGTGAGTAGATTGTAGACAGTGAGAAAGGAATTCTCTCTCTCCTTGGCTGTGGGTTTGGATGCTCACTGTCTGAACGGGACTCACCTTCAATATATGCCCTGTTCCTCAGGTTCATGAAGACACCACAGGGCTCTGAGACCTGTACAGAAATCTCTCAGACTGCACTGTTGAAGCTGTCTCACTTGGCACAAGAGAACTGAACGCTACTGACAGCAGCAAGAACTAAAGCCAAGTCTCTACAGGGAAAGAGATTTCGGTGTTCAACCATTCAGACTTCTCCCTAGTGCAGGGGATATTTAAAGGTTCCTGCAAAGAGAAGCAGCACCAAAAGGACTCCAACACCAAAAGCAATATTCTGAGCTATACTGTTCCTGAGTGGATAAGTGCGTTCCTGAGAGGTGAGACCGTGAGATGAGTTTCCTTTGGGAAAGACATATGCTTGTAGGCAGATAGGTAAGGGAAGGAGAAAGCCCTATTACCTTTTTTTTTTTTCTCTGTTTTTGTAAGAGTGCTTTAGATACCTTATTTTATGTCTCTGGATGTGAGTGGGTAACGTCACATGCATGAATCCTTTTGCAGAGGTGTGGGGTAAGGGCTGAATTTCTCTGCGCTGCTGAGGCTGGGGATGTCCTTCCTCTTGCTGTGGCGAGGTGCTGCCCTGGGAAAGGCTCCCAAGGATGTAAGAGCCCTTGAGTGCATGTACCTGGGGAGGAGATGGATGCCTACATCACTTGGCAAGTGGTGCCTGGCATCAGCGATGAATGGCTGTGGGTAGGTTGTATTTTTCTTAAAAGATCTCTTTTTAAATATTTAATATTTATTAGGAAGAAACCAGTTTTAAGGATGTTCTTCAGCAAATCAGCTATGTTTTGACTCAAGACCAGGAGTGATTTCTATGTGTCTCTGCTGATCAATCCCACATATAAGCACATCCTGTGTGGTAAGGAAAAAGTGTTTTAAGCGGATGCATCGTCACAGGGATGTGTTACATGTCAAGTCAATTTATTTTTGGAGTCAATAAATTGAAAGGAGGTATGATGATGTTTCACAGTTTGTTCCTTCTTTATGAAACTTTGCTTTAAAATTATTAGGCAAACGAGACCAGATGTCTTGGCTTTACCAAGGCAACCGTTTTTTTAAGACCCTATTTTAGTGTTTCAACAATTTTTACTGCAATGCTAAAATGGCTTTTTTTTTTCTGCTATTAAGCAACTCCCACCCTGAAGTACCATCTGCTGAGAAATGTTAAATGTCTTTTCCATTTTTCAGTACTTAAATTTATTTATGTAAGGGAAAAGAAATCATGGTGTGTATATGTCTGTGTGTGAGAATGTATGTGGAAAACTGCATGAGAGGAAGGAGATATAATGTTGTGGTATGCCTGTAGGAAGTAATTAATGGTAAATACTCCGTGACGAACTCTAGTCTTGACTGGAGCTGTCTGAACAGTAAAATATATCGACACAGAATAATTTATTTGACATCTGATTGATTTTTATATCATTCAATAAATGCCACAACTATTTGTATAGCTGGTTAAAGAAACACTGACTACTTGGAAAAAATGGAAAAATATTAGAAGTACATGAGTGGTAAACGTTATTCAGTCTGTCTACCAACTATATTTGTGAATGCATTACTGGTACTAACTAATGAATACAATCAATAAATGAAATTTCAAGACGGGAAGATGACTCTTTCAACTGAGGCACAATTTCATATATTCTTCTTTGAAGAATTTTTCTATGTTTTCTCACTTTTTCAAAACTCTGAAGTTCTTAAATTTTATTCTTTGCATTATTGCTTGCCAACATTTGTGATACCACAAATGTTCAAAATCAACTTAAAAATATTTTTTTTCTAAATTTCAGCAGCCCCAAACAAGTAATAACAGCACATCTATCCATCTGGCCCAGTAAGGAATTTAAAATTGCACCGTATTGTGCAGAGATAAAATATGATTACTCATAGAGTCTGAGGATCTGTTCACACATAGAGTCAGCGAAGACAGAACAAGGTTATTACTATTATCAATTTATTTCATGGCACCTGGCAAATCCTTTAATTTAAAATTTTCAATTTTGATGATGAAACATGTAAATTAAAAGTATTAAAAAAATTTAAAAGGAAACTTACTGAGCACACATGACCTCTGCTGAATTCTCAGAAATTGTTATTTGCTTATCTGCTTTGATTCTGCTGCTTGAATTCGTCTGCTCCATGCATAACAAAGGCAAAAAAATTGCCTCAATACTTTTACCACTGCTTTTCCATATATCTCTGTATCAGCACACTGTATCTTTCTAATTTTAATTAACTTTTCTTCTAGCTACTACTAAAAGTTAACAAAAATAAACATTTTAAAAATATATACACTCAAAACCATGTGTGTACCAATAATATTTTTATAAGAAATGGTGAGTATTCAGATACAGTTTTCATGAAGCTTTCCCCAATGAAAAACAACAATCAAAATACGAATTTTATATAGAAATTAGAAAGGAAATATCAATGTAGTGCAAGTGTTGATGTATTTAGCCACAGCTTGATACATTAGCCAGGAAAGTTTTCCACCACAGGCTAGCTAATGTTTTTATGCGGGAGCACAATAGACATCTGACAGTTTATTCTGAATAGTGTCTTTACAATGATGAATATCAAATGAATTAACATTGAAACATAGAAGTGAACACTTTTTTTATATGAAGTGGAAAGTAAGTCTGCATTTCCTCTGTTTTCCTGTAGTATGATATTATTCTTGCTGATTTCTTCCATGTGATAATACAGCTCTAACTAGTAGTTACAAAATGGCTCTAAGGGGATAAAGGTTATTGTTATAAGTGCCAACTGAGCTGGTTTAATGGGTTTTTTTTGCAATGCATTTGTGAAACACACAGAGGCAATTTCCTCATTCCCTGATAAGTGGGGCTGCTGGGAAGTAGTTGTTTTTGATCAAGTGCAGGTGTAGGTTTGTATGTATTACCCTTTGAATCCTTTCTATGCTAACCAGTGGAGTGGAAGCATTCTATTACTAGGATGATTTGAAATGTCTGTGATAACATTTAGTGTTTCTGAAAATTGCAGCTGAACTTGCTGTCTTCATTGCTAAGTGAAAACCATAACATCATAGTCAAAGCTTAAGTTCAACTTCTTTCCATGCCATTTGCTCCCCAGCGCTGCAGGGCTAGGTGGACTTTTAGTCTCTGTTCGAGGTAATTAATCCCCAGCTTCCTAGCTCCAGAAGAGCCAGGCACTGCTCTCCTCTCCCACTGTGCCAGCTGCAGGGAGGTGAACACCTGGATGGGACTGAAAGCAATTGTCAAGGTCTGAAAAAGGCTGTTAGGTAAAAAGGCTGCTGTGGAGAGACAGGGACATCGCAAGGGAGGGAGACACATTTCAGAGATGATCAGCAGCACAACCAGGTCCCCTGCAGCCTCCTCTAAACAAATGCTATATTCAAAGTCACATACCCAGTGGTTCTCCCACCACGCCACCCACTACTCCCCCAGAGCTGAAATCAAACACAAGCTGACTCAAACTGAGTTTTGTTATGCCCGAATAACGTGTTTATTTACCAGCTGCTAACCTTGAGACAGGTGAAGGTCGAAGCCTGGTACAGCTCTCTCTCCAGAACAGCTTCTCCGTCTTCCGCCTTTAGCAGTCTTCAGCAGGAGCTTTTGTTTTCAGTGAGCGGCTGTGCACTTCAACGGGTAAATACAGAAAAGCTCATTTTTCAAAACAGAATCCTTAATAGCATGCATCAGGATCAGTTTATGTTGAAATGCATGAATGTAATCTGTATAATGTTTATTCTAACCTTACTCAGAAATCATCTTTTTTTTTTTTTCTTTCAAAAGAATCAAGAGGGTCTGGGGGCTGCTTTTTTTGGTTGGTTTTGTGTTTTTGGGACTGAACTGTTTCATTATCCCTAATTATATGATGAGCTACTCAGAAAATAAAAGGCGCATTGAAAAATAGCTTGAAAAGAACAAAAATAGCCCTACAGTTAATTATGTTAAAAATACCAAACACTTGTCAGCATCTCATTAACATCTTAATGAGGGGAAATAACCCTCATCTGTCTCTAAAAATTTTTTTCAAAAAGTTGCTTTAAAAAAAAATAAATCCCAGCCTAGTTTGTAAATTTTGCACCCTGAAAGACATGGATTGTTTCCCCTCATTAAAATCCTACTAACAAGGTATGTAAGAGTTGCAAAGTGTGAAGAGAGCAGTGAGGCTTCTACTCTGGCTGTTATTCTGCTTGTGTCCTGGAGGAAGATTAATTAGACTGCAAGACCTTATATTAATAGGACTCATTAGAGCAATAGATCTGTAAGGGAAGGGAATGGAAGCTGGACAGCTATGATTTGTGGGGTGATTTGTCCCAAATGGCATATAAATTGCTCTCAGCCTGCATTTATTTTCTCCGTATAGTCTCTTCCTTTTTGCTATGATGAGGTTATGTCCTGGGCCAGGCAGGTAAGAAGGATGAGTCCCAGACCAGATCCCTCCTCTGATCGTGGAGGGTCAGTAAGCCATGCTCTTGGCTGCAGTGATAAGAAGATGCTTCTCCTGGGCTCTTGCAGGGTCTGATGGCAGGATGAGAAAAGCAACGTGGCTGCACTGGTCTAGAAAATGGCAATACCTGCACTGAGGATGTAACAAGATCATAAAGTATCTTTCTTCAGATATTGCAGTGCTGGCACATTAGTCTTTTATTTCACACTCCTTCAAAAAGCTAACATTTCTCCTAATTCTTCAAACAATATTTTAAAACTACAGTTCTTCCACTATGTTGCCCATGCCGCTTAGCTAAGAAAAAGATTTTGGATGTTCAGATGTGTAAGGTAGAAAAAGTTCCATTTTAAAAAGTTTAATGTTGATGAGTTCTGCTTTGCATCAGTTCTCTATGTTGTTAGTTGAAACTCAGTTTTATTCTCTGTCTTTATGTCTCATTTTGTTCAGCCTCCTCATCCACCAAGTGGAAGCAATTTAGGACTATAAAAGAATACATGGGACTTAAGCAATCATTGTCATGAAATTTCAAAGTATAAAAACAAAGTATACAAATATTTCATCAAACAACTCTTAAATTAAAAGTGGATGTGAGGGGAGAGGATGTAGGATATTTATGTCCCTAGAAAGGTTAGATATGGTATTTCTCCTTCATCTCACCAAAAATAAGACTACTGGTCAATATGATATACCAGGCTGTTTCTTTTTTAAGTTCACTGGGGAATCTAAGGATTTTGTAGGATTTTGAGAACAACTTTCATGCAAACACTGTTTAACAAGGAAGAGGTAATGAAAAGTTTTAAAATGTGTTGCTAATTCTTTTTCTGTCATATGCTGATAATACACAGTGTGCTCTGAGGCACATACAAGACTTTGGTCATTACAGGCTTTGTGCCCTCCTTACATAGACAGACAAATTTTGTACGCAAAAAATAACTTCCATATTGACCATTATATACTCACAATAGCTAATTAACAGTTCTGAATATTCTTACGTCTCAAGAAGAAAAGTTACTGGAATAACTTCATTCTTCCACCAGTATAATCTATCTAAAGAACAGGTTTCCCTGAGTTTGAATCTGTAGCTGTCCCTCCCATACTTTGTATTAAGAAAAATGATCTTACTTCCAGAGCATATTGGTTTATGAACACCTAACAGGGAATTTATATTTTTTTTTCTGAACTGTAATCTTTGATCCTTTAGGAAGTTAAGTGATCTCTAGGCAGTCCAAGAACATCACTGAGCAAGACTGTGTGAGGGAAACTGCACTTCACCCTAGACCTCAGATGCACCCTTAGATACTGGTAGTCTTTCTTAGGGATTTAATGTTGTAACTAGAAAAATTCACCTGCAAAACTCCTTCACCAACACTTTTATGTTTCACTTCTTGAAAAGCATGCTATCCTGTTGCAAACGTGTGACCTGTTAGGTCTTATTTGACTGAGGTATTACAAGTTAGACATCTTAGTAGCTGAGTTTATGGAGTTTTTGAATAAAGCCAGTATGACATTGCCTCTAATTGATAAATTAACAATAAGTTATCATTTTCAGTGTACAGGGAAGGAAGAAAAACAGGTCATGACAAGGCTTTTGTTTTTTTCTACAATAAAATTGGAATAAACTGATGGAGGAGAATGAATATAAAACCAAGCCAAGTTCATAATGTTCAAGCTTAAATGCTAGAGTCCTCTGCTTAGAGTGCACATTTTTTACATAAATATGTTTGGATTTAGTATGATCTTATACTCTTTGAAGTTTTATGTCTAGGTAACTCAGGCCTCGTTACTTGGATGTTTTATTTTTTTATTGAGTGGCTGCAGGCAGCTTATCTATACAAAGCATTCCACTATTAAAAAAACTCAAACCAGTTCACAGTTTTCTTTTCTCTGTTATATTCTAAAGTGATTCTGATAAAACAACTTAAACCTATGGATTACAAAACAGCACAACTTCACTCTGTGAGATGCTCACAAAGACTGGGGTACTTTGTCGAGTGTTCTGTGCCAGGGTCAGGCAGCTGTTCTGCAATGTGCTGATGGAGCAAATAGAGAGGTGTGCTCTACTGGACAGTTACCCTGACTATTGATTACCAAAAGAAAATAAGTTTCAGACCTATTTGTGGAAGGTCTGTGCAGCCCAAAGGAACATCTCTTGCTGATGATCTATATTTTTTTTTTCACACCTTGAACTCCTAAAAATAACAGTGATATTTTTGAAAGCTTTGGGTTTGTGATAAACTAAGTCTGCATCCTGTAGCTTTTCCTCCTTCAAAGAGATTTTGGAGGCTCACATTCAAAATGGTACATCTCACATATAATGGAGACAGCTGTGACCGTATGCTGCCAGACACTAAAAATCAGCAGTTAACACATCACTATGTGCAAGATGCCCAATTATTCTCTATGTTATGTAATTGAAAGTGGCATCTACTAGCTTTTTAGTTTTGACCATTGTAGCCATAAAGGGATCGTTTTTTTAATTTAAAAAAGTTTAAAAATACTTTATGCATAATACTCATCCATTAGTGTCCAATAATTAACATTTTGCTTTGTCTGCATGTCTTTACAAGGATGTCTTTTTTCCCCCAGCTTTTGCAACACCCTACGAGACAATCATAGCTACCATTTAGACAAGTGACAAACTAAGGTTTTATTACTTTAATTTTCCAGACAAATTAGATGATGGTAAATTGCAGCACATGGAAATACTTTTTGAAAGATACAAAGGCAGGCAGACTCTATATTTTGATGAAATGAGCTATGTACATTTTCAAATGAAAGGCTTGTTTTATGCTCCAGCCTATCGCTTGCTTTAACTGTGTATATATGTTTCCAGTATTATAAATGATACAATGTACATCTATAGTCAAGCCATAAGATGCACAAGTTAAACTGGTAAATATTACAATGAATTTAGAATGCCAGTCACAACCATTTATAATCTCCAGCAGCAAGTTTCCTAGCCTGCCAAACCCTTTTACTTTAAACTGAATGTCAAAGCTTTATCTGTATTTGTTCTTGAATGCACTGCAGGAATGCAACACATTCTTTATTTGCAAACTGTAGGAAATTTTCTGAGTAAACACATAAATTGGCGAAATCTATCTTAATGGAAAACCCATTATTTTAATTACTAGGGGGTGATGTACACTTTTGCTTTAGACTTTTTTGAATTAGTAATTAATGGCTTCATCATGAAAAGCATTTATTGTTTTCGTTTCAGGGAATTCAAATGAAGATAGCTCACTTTAGAGAATGTTCAACATTGCCCCATCCTTATCAAAAGGACAAACAGTACCATATGGAAGCAAGGGGGCAGGATGCAGGTTTAGGAACAATTGAAGCCAGAGAATACTTAACTGTGAAATAAGATACACAAATGTTTCTGATTATTGGTATTAATAACTGTTTATCTTGCAAACTCTGTGTTGCCAAGAAGTAGAGGTCATCATCAGTAGACTGGATGTAAAACTTGTTTACTGGAGGAAAAAAAAAGAGAAGAAACATAGCACAAGTGTATAAGGAACCTCATTAGGAGACATGTCAAGCCCTGGATATTGTCAGTAAAGCAATTGTCCAGTTTTGCTTTACAGATACCTTTAAATTTTTAGTGGTGTTAGTTTAGAGCCCTTCCTTTTCCACTGCATGCCCCTACTCCAAATAGCATCAGAGCATACTCCAACAGGAAGATTTTTTCCTTTACTTGATGTTGATGTAACTAGACCTTGGACTGACTCAGATCATCACAGCTCTTCAAACTCCTGAAATTGTTTCCACTAGCTGTCACTTACGTGGATTTGCTTCCTCTAGAGTGAAGGAAAAGGCGATTCCAGTTTATCAAATTCACTGACTTCACTTTAAATACTGGCCAAGCTTTCAATGTGAACAGCAAGTTTTATCTTTATCAAGCAAAGGAATACATTCCCGCTTACAAACTGGGAAGCATATAGACAAAAAAGTAGCATTTAAGGAAAAGAGACAGAAAGAAGGGGAGAGAGAAAACAAAATCTCAAAATCTACGTGAAATCAGTCTATTCCTCCAACTGGTGTCCAGGGTTTTGCTGAGGTCTTTCTCAGCCAAGAGCTGAAGGAACCAACCCAAAAATATTCTGCCTTTACAGCAGTTGCTGTTAAGATTTTATGATGTATGTACCCCTCTGAATTTTTCAGTAGATAAGCAGCTTTTTTGAAGCAAATTGAATAGGACTGTGTTTTCAGTTACTTTTGTAGACCCTTTAGGAATAGTTCATGCAAATTATTCACTAAAGTGTTGTCTTTTAAAGTGGACTCCTGCCCTGGGATTTCAGTTCCTTATTTAAACCTGAGGGTTTTCTTTAGCTACTGAACTGCAGTCAGTTCTTAATCTTTTAAAAACTTTCTGGTTTGGATGATTTATGGTTTGGTGGGGTTTTTTGGTTTTTTTTTTTTTTTTAATAGATATAAATCTATTTAGGGCTGCTTCTTGTGCACCACCACTACTTGGTTTGGGTTTAACATTTATAAGAATCACCTGAAAATAAGTATTCTCTAAGGAGCTTTGAAGTACTGACCCTGTTACACATTTTTACCTTTTTATCTCTTCAAAAGTCAGTTGAATTTCAGCTCTTTATATAACATTATGGATATTTTTTCAAACACAGTGCATATATTTTTTTTAAAGTTTGGGGGGTGTTGGTTTTTTTCTTTTTCGGTGTTCACTTTTAGAAGACCACACAGAACTCATTCCTATACGCTGCTAGTTTTAGGTTGTCACAAGTGACAGACTTAACTGTAATGGCTGTCCAAACAAAGGCTTCTTTCTTATCCCTTGTAGTGAAGGTGGTCATTTTCCACCAACAGAATACAAAGGTAGAAATGCATTTTACAAGAGTTTTTTTTCTCCCTTCTTGATTCATACAATGACTGGAATCTTTGTTCTGCTACTTCTCCAACATTGATGCTGAAACAGAAGATAAACCCAAACTGCAGATTGCAGTTATCTGGTTGCTTTTTTAACCTGTAAGATAAGAGAGAGAGAGCACTAAATATATAAACTCTTTAAGCACAAAGAGAAGAAATAACAACCTGATGTTTTAAGCAGAAATCACTGCATATATAGATATGCGTAGAGGCAGAGATAGAAGCTGGAAAATTAGACAAACATTTGTTCACAGAGAACCTGAGGATTGGCTTCTGTTCCTGAAAGCCTAATCTTCCAAGTTAGCACACCAGAAGCTTTCACTGTATTTATGTATCTTGTCTATGTCCCTAATTTTTCATGACTCCAGCACTGAATTATGAAAGACAAGTATCTTCCATAAAGGCAATAAATGTAGAAGTGATACTGAAAAGGATAGATTTCAGGTGGCTGAGATGTGATAGAGTAACAAGTCACTGAGCTCACTTATTACTGTTCTGTACCAAGAAATGAGAAATCTTTGTATTACCCTAATTACATGAAAGGTGGATCTTATTTTATAAGGCTGTCATGCTATTTCTACTGCCTGTGGAATATTTTGCTTTCACTGCTGATTTGTCTCAGACAGAGTGTCCAAAAGGTTGGTTTTGGCCTGTGCATCCCAAAATCTGAGCATTATGATTCTGTACGTGAGTTTTGTGGATTTTTGCCTGGTTCAGAGATGGATTTTCCTCTAATGGGTTTTTGGAAAATGTGCCTTACATGTTGCATTGATTCACATCTCCCTTGCAATGATGCATTAATTCCTGAAGTTATTTGTAAGGGTGGACAGCCTTGAATGTATTTGTTGTTCTTCCTCTGTCTGCATTTTTTCACCCAATCCTCAAACTCAGGTGCTCCAAATTTCTGAGCAGTTAGTCTGAATGCATGGCCTGGCTTAAGCCATCAAGGAGCATGGGGTGAGACAAACTATAATTCTAAATACACCAGTAATATTACACATCTGGCCAGTCATATTTGCTTTAATTTGGGGGAAAAAAAAATAAATCACTGTTAGATCAACTGGAATATCCTCTAATTACTGATAGCGTAATTTGATCAGGATCTGCTGTAATTTAAACATATGACTGGTGGTTAAGAAATATGATCATTTGATATTTTTACACAAAATTTTTCTGACACCATATTTCTGTGCCATAATTTTTTATGTTTGACAAAGAATACGCAAGAAAAATTGTATTAGAGTTACATAATGATTAAGTTAGACACTTTATATGGTTGAAAATATCTGGATACAAAAAAAAAAAGTAGTGGAGTTTTTCCATGTGCATATTAATGGGATTTTTTAATTGAGTACATACTTAATCAAAGACAAATTAGACCCTGTACGATCCTAATTACAGGGCTACTACATCTAACTGAGTGCCTAAATTCAAACATCTTGAATTAATCAACCTTCATACACCGCACATTTGAACAGATTTTTTTAACATGACTGTATTTTTAAATGAAATGAATCAGCTGCCTCATCACATTGCTCAGGTTCAGTCTAGAGAACAAAAGTTATTTAAGGGTAGAATGACACCTCCCAGACTCTGAGCCATGCTCGTTCTTGAGTGGTTTGCTATGTGGTGGTTTCTAAATGAATCTTAGCACAACCTAAGACATTATGACTACCCCAATTACTCCTAAGTGCGAACTGACAAAGGCATCTGGAATCCATACAAATGACACAACATTCAGCAAGGCAGCTCCAGGGACACATGGGTGATTTGCAACCCATCGCATCAGGTACTGCTGCTTTTTCTAATGTCCTCATGGACTATTTCACATTTAAGAACCAAGAGACAGAAGACAGGTTGTGATATTTTTTCTTTTTTGTTTTTTTTTTCTGTTTTCCCCAAAGTAAAAAGAAATTTAGTCATTTTTCCCGTAAAAAGGACACAGTTGGAATGTAATCTACATCCAGAATCTAATTCTTCTTCCAAGTAAATGAAGAACTGACTTCAAACAATGAAAACTGCATCCAATTAATATCAAGTAGAGTTGAAACATTTTTAGTAATCAGAAGTGTCAACAAATATGTACTGCTGTTCCTCCAACTAGTAATAACATGGGTTTTATAAAATATACTCTCTTAGTACAAGAATCCCGAATAGTGATGTATTACATATACAGTATTTGTGATAACAAAAAAAAAAATAAATTACATTTTCTGTGTACTTGAAATTGAAATGCATGTTTATACAAAAGGATTTTGCCAATTAAACCACATCAGGGAGACAAATCTTCAGGGCTCTTCAGTTCATAGACTTCAAAAAAAGTGAAAGGAAGGACCTGCCCTCATCCCAGTAACTCACTGACAGCAATATCACATCTATACTGTGAAGCTGGGAGAGATGTCTGGGGTTCATGCCATCAATGGGAGCCATCCACAGTGGAAACACTTGTCTGGTCTTGGGATTCTGTTGAGCTCTGTGCAGTGTGCTAGAGCATTAACTTCTGCTTGGGACTGAGCCAATGTGTCTCTGTGCTTTTTGTAAGAGGTTACATAGAAAGAAGTAAGTGGGATCTACTTGCAGCGTTCTTGCAGTGTAAAGAAATAGTATAATCATACCTTTTCTTTTTTGTTGCAAGCATAGTGCAGTAATTCAAAGGAGACATTCTTTGCTTCCTGTCAATTGTCACTACAGGACTGAGATCTGGGAAAGACCAGCTAGATCAGATGTCCAGCTGTCTGTCCATTTAATCCTATGGAAATGTTACAACTGTCTCAAATGGAGAGAGGAAGGTTTCTCCTCTTTCATCGCACTGATATAAGGAAAAACAAGATCACTGCTAGTAATTTAACTTTGGAGCTCATCAAATTCATTAAAAATTAATATCTGCATGTAGATAATCGAGCTGCAAGGATTCTTTAGGAGGGAACATATTTTCATTTTTTGTTTTGCACTAAAGCATGAATTTTCAATCACCTTTTCTCAAATATCGTACATCACTTTGTGCAATGGAAGCTGTCAGCCCCTTCCATGTGTGTGAGCTCTCCGAGGATACCAGGTATTGATTCTGTTAAAGAAATTAGTACAGGAAAGAAAAAACCTGTTGTTTCTCTTTCTGCTCTTCATTCCATCTGCTGAGACAAGACATACACAAGCTCTGTTTTCATCTGCTTATAGTTGCCAACCCAGAAGCAGGTATCTGGGTTGATGACAGAGTGCTGGGTTACTTGGATCACTGACGTAGCTGGAAACGTGTTTCTTATTTTCTCATTTTTAAAGACACTGTGGCAATCCATCCTGGTTTTCCCAGATGCCAGAAACACATTCCTTCTTCACTGTTGGGAGAAGAATCAACAGTGCCAGGGAGCTGTTAAAGGGGATGGAGCAGGGCTGATAATCTAAATACGACAGTCAAGATACAGACTAGAAAATCTCCATAACAGCATAGCCTGCAGTGCTCCCATGAATGCATTACCTGCCAGATACATTTAATTTTCTTTTTGAAAGAATTTCTTGGAGCATTTCTTAATGCCACAGAGTACCTACACTGTAGTTCCATTAATAGGACTGCAAAGACCAATAATGAGCTATTTAGTTTTATTCTGTTTCCATGGTGGAAATGTGTGGTCACACTACCTTAAACAACGTTTTGAGAAGCTGTGTTAAATACAGGATCTGCCATTATTTACAAAATTACTGTGGCAGTAAGAGGGGCAGGCTCATCAAAGGAGTAAGGAGAGAGAATATCAGGTAATGAAGAATCCATTGTAGAGCGTCAGCTGAGGAAGGTTAGCTTCTATGCAGAAATTTTATTTGTTTTCTTCTAATACTGCTCATTCAGAACTCGCATCTGTTGGTAATTCAGACTGCCAGACATTTCCTTTTGTATTGCATTTCCTTGGAGCTTTAAAAGGTATAAAAACCTCAGAATTTTCTAAGTTCCTTTCATAAGCCTCAATTAATCCTCTTGTGGTTCCTTGAATATTTGACAAAGAAAAAAAATAGTGTGTGTTCTGACTGAATAAGAAATAACATCACTAAAGAAAATCAATGCCATTTAGTAGTTCCAATCTGCTAACCACCAAATCCTTATCTAGATAGCAATCATTGACTTATGTGTGTCAAGAAAGCCTTATCTTTCAGTTTACAGAATAAAATTTCACAAAAGGTAATCCTAGGGGTTTTAAAATATAGCTGTTTCACAATGAGATTTATACTTGTGACTCTTTTCCTGTGAGAATTTAGCTGGGGAAGCTGACAGAAAGTACAGAATCTCAGTAAAGAGATGCTGGGAGGAAACCAGGGAATTTGAAGGGAGACATGTTGTGGGCACAGGTGCCGGGAAAGGTAGTTGGCCCAGTACATGGAGTTGCATCAATGCTTACTTGCTTAGGGAAAAAATACCTTAGCCCTGATTACTGAAATGTATCCCTGTGGCTGTTGAAAACTGAAGTCAGCAACAATAATTTTTGTGTAGATGAAGAGCAAAGAGAAAAACATGCTATTCCAGAGGTTTTAATTTACATTTCATTAAAAGGCTGGGAGATAGCCGGCCTACTAAGAGGTAGGCAAAGCGCAGGAAGACTGGTATAAACTGCTCTAAATGACACCTCCCTTTCCCAGCTAAACTGCATGAGCAGAGCCCGCCTTGCTGTCTGAGCTGCTTTCAGCCCAAAGCCAGGTCTAGTCCCTACCAGAGCACTGCTGGCGGTCTGCCAGAAAGAAGACCTAGAAGAGACTCTTCAGATGCGTTTCCCCTGTCTGCTTTTGCTCCTGTAGCTTTTGCAGACTCAGGTTTTGTTCCCGAGCTCGCACTGATCACCAGTGCACGCAGCTGCTGGCACATGCAGGTTTAAGGCTGCCCTGCGCCGCTGCAAGCGCATTTCCCTGGTAGATCATCGGTGACCAGGGACCCCTGTCAGTGCTGTGCCAGCATGACACCCGGATGAATCCTTTCCTGCCTGTGTAGAGATGAAAATGCCAACATAAAAATTGGCGAACATACTTGCAGTTTGCTCTAGATAAATGAAGAAGCTAAAGGCAGCACACAACCCTGAGTTGGCGGACCTTGGTACGTGCAGCCTAAGATGAATTGCTTATGACAATGAATTGTCAAAGGGCCTGATTGTGTGTGACATCGGCAAGGGGAAGGAGGGCTAAGTTTGCTCATCTGTGTTCAAACTCATGGCAAGGCATGTATGGGCTGCTGAAAACTCAGCTGGCTGAGACTGTCGGAAGAGCATAGCAGTGTTATTTCTGGTGTTCTCAGGCAAGAAACTGATGCAAACTGACAAGCCCTGTGTTTGCCTGTAAGGGCTGATATCTCCAGTGATTTTAGTCAGCTTAAGTGAGCTCTTCTCCACATATTTGCATCACTACCTGACGTCTTAGGGAGCGTTGGGACACAAATTGAAGAGGTGGGTTTATTAATGATAGTTATCTCTGATGGTTCTGTAGGAAACCACACAAGCAGAACATGAAAATTGAGATGTTGCTCTCAGAATATCAGAAGGTGCAGTCATTACTTGGCCTCTTGTGAAGGTGACTAAATGTGTTTATAATTATGGGAACTGGAATAGATGTCTCTGGCAGTAAAACTGTGGTGCAGGTCTGCTGTACAGTGGTCCCCACAGCCCTGACCCAGCACGCACCCCGGCCAAATACTGATTTCCTGTGAAGGTAAAACCTGCAGGTGCATTATCCACTGGCACAGAACAGTTTCCTCTGAAAAGAAAGGCAGAGGATGAAGGAAAGAAAGCAGTAGTGCTATCTGGACGGGATGAGCAGAAAGACATATGGACTACGGGGGAAAGTGCAGCAAAGCACATCTACTCTAAAATACAGTCAGAGCCTTAGATCACCTGTCAATCTGTGATGCATGTCTCAGTCACTTCAGCAGAAAAGCAGTGACTGTAGCAAGAAAATTGAGCTACAGAGATGCTGAGAAATCTCATTCATCAATCAATAGAGGTGGTGAAGATAAAGGTAACTGAATACATCCATTTTTCTGGGAAGAGCTTCTTCTGATGTATTATCAGACCTTCTGCTGTCTGTGAAATATTTTGTCACATTGACCAAGAACACTAAAAAACAAATCCTATCCTTAACCAGGTGAAACTGCTTTAAGGAATCACTCACTGTTCTGTGCACCTGGAGATGACCACATCATCGGATACCTCTGAAGATAAAAATGTGGGTGGTTAATACATGGTGACTGGCCAGGGGACTGTTGGGTCAATCTGTTTGGAGCAGGTGGAGAGGATCAGCTGCAGACTGCTGTCAGAAGAAGAATTTCTGTATCTGTTTCAGAGCTGACCTACTACTGCAAAGCCCCTTCTGCAAGGACCTTGGTGTTGTCCAGTGTCCTGTCTATAGTCCACACGCGTGTGTTCTTTATTCATTGTTCAACAACAATGAATAAACACGCTAGTTCACAGTTGCCATACTCTATTTAATCAGTGCTGCTTGTCTGGGGAAGAGATGTTTGTCGGTGAAACAGTGGCTGCACAGAGCCCGCAGATCTGGTGGCTCAAAAAGGAAGCAAGAACGATCCATTAACATGCAAGAATCAAATCCGTATTTTTCTCAGAAAAGATGAAAAGAGAGTTGCCCAAAAATTCTGTGCAGAACTTGTCAGAGTAAAATGTCCTTGAGTTGTCAAATAAGTACAAAATTCAGCTTCAAGAGACCGAGGCACAATTTTCATTTGTCGTCTTCCTTTCTCTTCAGCACTTTTATAGTAAATTCTGTTTAAAGAAAATGTGAATTCAGCTCCTTACCTAGGAAGCATAATGCATTTTGAAAAGTGATGCTATAAAAAATTGTCGTGCTTTAACCCCAGCTGGCAACTAAGCACCACATGGCTGCTCGCTCTCTCTCCCCTCTGTAGGATGGCGAAAAGAATCAGAAGAGTATAAGTGAGAAAACTTGTGGGTGGAGATAAAGAGAATTTAATAAGTAAAGCAAAAGCTGCACATGCAGACAAAGCAAAATAAGGAATTCCTTCACTGTTTCCCGTTGGCCAGGCAGGTGTTTGGCCATCTCCAGGAAAACAGGGCTCCATCACACACAATTGTTACTTGGGAAGATAAACACCATAACTCCAAAGGTCCCCCCTCTTCCTTCTTCTTCCCATAGATTTACATGCTGAGCATGACATGATATTGTATGGAATATCCCTTTGGTTGCTTGGGGTCAGCTGTCCCGCCTGTGTCCCCTCCTAACTTCTTGTGCACCCCCAGCCTATTTGCTGGCAGGGGGGTGTGAGAGGCAGAAAAGGCCTTGACTCTCTGTGAGCACTGCTCAGCACTAACTAAAACATCCCTGCGTCATCAGTGCTCTTTTCAGCACAAATCCAAAATATAGCCCTATACTAGTTACTATGAAGAAAATTAGCTTAATCCCAGCCAAAACCAGCACAAAGATAATGAGCATAGATGAAAAAATCAAGTTCAGAGACGTCTCTCAGCCTAGCAGGGCAATGTGTTTCGAGTTCTGTTCATCGTGACCAAATGGAGCCTTTCTAATGACGTTATTGGCTGGCTGAATTTCACAATACTTCACAATGAAAACTTTCACATGGAAAATCTGACTTTTAGTTTCAGATGTCATTACATCCTTGCACATGCTTGTGTGACATTTGGCATGTATAAACAAATGCACTAACAGATTTCATAGTAAAATGGTTAGAATAGCCTTCTCAAGATGCTTTCCTACTTTTGGTTGTTGTGGAAAATGAGAGAAAACAACAGCAGAGACATTCCTGCAGTGGGAAGAGAAAACTTACAGGTTTGCTTAGCCACTACGTAACTCCAGTTTTACATTTGTTCAACCATAATGATGGCAATGAGGCTTCGGAAGTCAAATATTAGACTATTGAAAGGGGCCATAAATAAAGTCTTGTCCACATTCAAGTGAATACTAAAACTCCAGTTCATATCTGCCTTCTGAGGAAAAAAGTGGTTCCAGTCACCCAGTAAAATGTTCATGGTTTGCTTTGACTGACATTTTGTCTCTAACTGTTGGACATTTCTAATGTCATTACTTGATATCTAACTGTTTTGGGAGTTCACATCCAGATCTAATCCTGACCAACATCAGCTAGAGCTGGCTAAGGCTCCAAATTGTCTGGAATTTAAAGTAAATTGGTTACTATTAATTCCCTGTTTCTGCACAAATTGAAATAGTTTTCATAAATATTGCCTTTTGTGATTGGCTTATTTTTCTCAGTTGAAATTGCTGTTATTTGAAATTAAATGGTTATTTATTCTCCTTATTCATGTATCATGAAATAATTCCATTTGAATGCTCAGACTTCATCTAAAGGTAATGTTAGCCCAATGGCATTTTGATGACCACAATGCCTAAAATTTGCTTTTAACTTCTCATATAGCAGAAGTTTTCATCAGCACACAGAAATGTAGGTGTATATTTCACGTTGGAATTACAAAATAGGGTTTTTTTTAAATGTGAATCATTGTTATGAAAAGATATGTAGATACCAATACAAAGCATTATCAGAAAAGCTGAATTATTAATCAAAAAGTCAGAGAAAAAATTAAGACAATCCTTGTTTTCCCTTATGATCAAAATACAACTCACCACAGGGATGAAATAAGATACCCTTTCTTGGGGAAGTCGCACTAATTTCCAGGGACATGACCAACTGAAACAAGATTTCATGCAGTTCCTTAAATAGTTTCAGATTGTTTTAAGTCCTATCAATGTTATCTAAAAGCAAAACATCAAAACAAAACATTAAAACTATTAATAAGTTTTCATCCTCCTTGTTTTATCTACCCCGAAAAAGGGAAATAGACTTTTTTAACTAGAAAGGGGAAAACAGTAAAACTAATGATGCATAACATGACAAACAAATCAAACATTACAGGAACTTCTTTTTTAGTAATATCTGCTTCCAGTAATTGTAGGTATTATTGGTAACAGTAAGTTTTTTTTAATCGGACGTAAGAGCTGACATTGCTATTTTAAGCACTCCTTAAAATTGCTCCCTTATTGCATTTTATTTTTAGCGCAGGCAAATGAACAACATTAGGATGTAATAATTTACTGGCAGCTCCTGCAGACACAGGATATCATGGATACCTTCAGGTCATGCAGGATCTCCTGCACCACTTCTGATCACTGTTGACTTGCCACGTGTGTGGACTGCTTACTACATCTCATGTGCGACTGCTCTCCATTTCTGGGGAATCTTTACTGAATTCTCTTAAAATCTTATCCTTAAAGTCTGCAGTGTTACTTTTTCTGCCCACACACACCTTTTTCTACTGTTGTCCTCTTTCATATGATTTGTTTTTCGTAATTCTGAGTACTCCCTTATGTCTACGTCATTTTCCTTGTGTTTTCCTCTTCAAAAACAAGACATACAGTGTTCTTGCATGCTGGTGTGTCTGTTAAGATTTAGGTTCAAAGCATGGGCCTCCCATTGTCATGGCTGCTTGACTCAGTTCTTCTCAAGAGGTGAAATTTTAGGCGTGCAGACCTTGTTGGAATAGTTCCTGCTGTTTTTAAAGGGAATGAGACTTCCTCCATAAACTGAAGGAATAAAGCATCAATCACCTATATTTTGGTTAAAATAACTCTCTTCAAGCTCTTGTGGCCCCCACAGAAAGGAATAAAGGGATAAAGAAACAAAAGGAGTAAGTGATATTCAAAATTAAAAAGGATTGTTCTGAGAAGTAATTCTAATATTCACAGAACCGCCTCTACACTCAAAGATAAAAATAATCTTTTAGAAGGTGACTTAGGTATTACAAAAAACACAATTGTGCACTGAAAATGGAATAGATGGTGGCTTTATTAAATCTTTAGTATTTTACCGTGAAAATGTAATTACCAGAACATGTAACAAACCTTAACTTTCTGGAGTTGTTGGTGATTAACAAGATCACTTTCCTGATTCTATACAGCAGATACCAGAAGAAAAATCACCTGAAAATTTATATCCCAACAAAATCTGTAATTGCTGAAGCTACAAGTAAAACTCTTCTTTTTTTCCCTCCTCTGCTGTCCCCATATGATGTGTTCTTAGGAATGTGATACAGTCCCCATGCTGATGCCTTTAGTGAAGTCACTTGTTGCTGTGAGACCATAATACAGTCTAAAACATCCATCCTTGTTTTGATTAGGGTGACAAGGGACAAGGTTCAAAGTGCTATAAGGCGAAGGCAAACAGCATATTTTGACCAGACAATGAGATGACTGCATGTAACTGAAAACCTGAAATAAGAGCACAAGAGCCACAAAAATAATGGAAACTTAATTTTCCTTCTTTGACCTTTTCCTTGCAAGCCAGTGTAGTGGTTGGTTGGAAATAAAGTATTCACGGCGCTGAACAAAACCCACATGTTATTATGCTCACACACCTATGTGTTCTGCCTTGCAGCATAGTCCTATCTGAATAGATGCCTGTATCTAGCATGTGTCTGGCAAGGATTGAGTTGGATCAGTTTACAGCACTGTCCTTCCCTCTAATATGTGTTCTGGACAATCAGGGAAGCAAATTTCTCTGAGTACCAAGGACTAACACAAGGCTTACCAAACAGTGAGGTCTCATTTAAGATCTATTTAGAAGTGGTGAGTAAAACACAAATGTTTTGCAGACCTTTTACTGGCCTTGCATGGCGGTATGAACCTCACCCTGAGGCTGTGGTTTGGCAATACATTAAATCTGACTTCAGAGCTCCTGGCACCAGATCAAAAAAGCTGAGTTGAAGTATTGATCTGCCATCTTACTGTGACAGTTCAAATGCAATAAAAAATGCTAACATTGTGGCAAGCTTCCTGTGAGATCAGGGACATCTGTCCATACCACCCTAACTTGAGGTTTCATCAGCCCTAAGCAGATCTAGCTATCCCAAGCAGGCAGCAAACTCCAGTGCTGTATGAGCGTGACGTTATGATTCCTCACTGTGGCTCGTGGATAACTAGGGAAAACTGCAGCACTGTGCTAGATCTGATTCAGGTCAGGTGGGGACAAGGCCTTGTTTCAATTTTAATGACTGTGGAAACGTTGCCTAAGTAAAAGTTTTGAAGGTGCCAAGTGCACTTGTAAGACTGAACACCTCCTCCAACAACTGAAAAAAAAAAACCACCCAGAAAATATAACTCATTTATGAGTACAGGAAGACAGAATGATCCAATTTATAAGCTAAGAACAGATCAAATTGTCCTACCTCTTCCCCTGCCTTTTTATGGAAAGGTACTGTCAAGTTGCAAAATAAGTTTTTGTTTAGGAACTTTCTGTTTTGAGTTGAAAAGAGAGAATCCTTGGTTGTACCCATTTAGAAGTTTTCACAGAATAAAACAAACCACAGACTCCTTCCTTTTGTTTTTTTGGGGGTTTTTTTGTTTGTTTTTTTGGTTTTTTTCCCCAAGACAAAAATGGTGTCTGCTACTAAATTCTGTGGTAGCTGATGGTGGAGGCAGAGTGAGAAAATCCTTTTTCATTCATTCTTCAGCCACTTTCAGCCACTTCCAGCCACTTCTGCTTAGAAACAGAGAAGAAAATTGGCCATAAATAAGGCTAAACCATTTGTGCAGCATTTCTAGTGATCACTGTATTACTGTTTATATACCAAAACATCTTCAATGGTGGTTAAGGCATATCACTTATCTGGAAATGCATAAGAATAATTGAATGACAGATCAATATCGAATATTTTAGCTGTTTACAGGAGATCCCCTAATGATGTCCATTCCAACTCCACAGAATGATTTTCAGTGTGTAGTAGTATTTTACATTTTTTTGTATAGAAAATTTATATAAAACTTGAAAGTTAAGTGAATTTTAAGTGCTCCCACTCTGCAGGACCTTCATCAGCACTTTCTTCTGAGGTCTTGAAGTTTCCTGCAGATGCTATTCCAAAATTCAGATTTGAACCCAAGCTTTATTCACAGCTGAGGTTCACATTGCAACCCAGCTCTTGTCTCTAGTGTTTCTACACATTTCTTTCACAGTACTATTAACAAAATGTGAATAAAGCATTCTGCAATGAATAAAGTGATTTTATTTCTTCAACCTAAATGGAGGTATTTTGTTGAAACGATGAGATGGTCTTTGCAACCCTGAAAGTGACAATGGCTGTACTGTCACACATAGGAGCCATTAGACAATGTCCTCACAGTGTGAGATTTCCATCTCCTGCCACCTTCTCCGCCTCATATTTTGTCAGAAATTCCCCTATTGGTAGCTGAGCTGTTTAAGCAGTATCCTCTACCTCAAACAGCACGAGTGAAATACCACTTGACATAATAAGACCTGAACTATGTCTGCCGGTCTCAGTCCACTGACAGGGACCCGTCTCCTGGAAGGGCTCTGCAAGACATTGCTACCTGCCTGGTGGATGGAAAGAGATGCCTGTATTTTCACAGTGAGCTGTGCCACCTTGTTGGTGTCTGACTGGCCTGGCTGGTCACATACAGGCATTTTACCTTCATTTTCAGGTATCATGGAGCAGGTATATTAACCCTATGCTTGAAGCAGTCATATTTAAATTTTGTTTTAAAGGTGACAGCCCACTGTTAACCTTCTTAATCCCAAAACCTACATTAAGCTTGTGTTTGTGATCAGGTTCAAACCTGTTCCTTTAGCCTTCCAGACTGCTAAATAAGATACCTTCAGTCAGTTTTCAACACACACACCTTAGTATTATGCTAAAGCAACACGAACTAATAGAGCTTTCCCTTTCTGATCTGACATAGTATGTATGCCTAATATTAGGTGAATATTAAAAGGAACTGAAAGTCAATGGGAAATGTTTAGCTACTGGCTTCAAGGGCTTTGGTCACAGGGAAATTTGATGCCACTTTGACTCCAATTCGGTCCTGATGTGAGCTGGGAAGGCACCTCTTTATTTGGATCACCACCAATGTTTTACCTTGTCATAGTTAGGTGAAATAAATCTGGTGGAATGTGTGCACATTGTTAATTAAAAGACTGGATTAGATCCAGTTCTTTTTTGTTCTTTGCACAAAGGAGCTGGGACATGTGGAAGCCTTCTGAAATAAATTGCACTCTAAAGTAAATAGAATTTTTGTTTGTGATTTAGTCTTTAGCTTTTGCTGTAAATTCTCACATTTCCTCTAAGATGAGTGTGTAAATTTTTCACCAAAAGTTCACCAAAATTTTTCAATCTTGTTTCATTAAGTCAGTTTGTTTGTTTTTAAGTAAATACAATTTCTGCCAAGGCTTTTGATTAATGTGATATCCCCCCTTCAACAACAGAAAATATGAAACACTGAAATTTCCTGACTTCAAGATCTTCTCCTAAAGTAGAAAAACCTGATCCAGACCTCATTTCTTGCCTGTGAAAATAACAAATGACTGAGGTACAACATTAAATGTCTCTTGTTTATTGTTCACTGATTGGGATTATTCAGGTAGAAAGACAATTTCCATGGTAGCCCACCTTCTCAGCTGTTCATTACTTTGGCAGTCACATTCCTCTTCATTCAATGTTTTCCTAGTTTAGAGGATTTTAGAGTCCAGAAGCATTCTTCTACTTTTTTTTCAGCAAAGTCCTTTTACTTATTTTTTCCTGCGCTAATAAGAAATTTTTTAAAAATATATTTCTTCAAAATATATTTTCAAAATAATTCCTATTGCAAAAAAGATTATCTTTTTGTAAGTTATTTTTTAATTTTTTCATGTCATAACAGGTTAATGAAAAAGGAATTGAGGGAAGATGAGTCAGTAATTCTGACTCTGAAAGCACTCAAAGTTTTCGTGTCTTTTCAGCATCAGCAAGGAATTTCCATTGGAAACCCCTGCTTGGTACTGGGAGAACTTTTTCCCACTTAAGGCAACAGAGGAACTGAATAGTATCTGCTTGACGTGTACTGTTAGTAACTGCTTGAAGTGTACTGTTATCCTTATTTGCAAGAAAGAAAACACATTTTACAGCACCTTCAGGAAATGGAAGCATGGCTACAATGGGAGAAAAAGGGGTCTCTCATTGCAGTGAAATCTATATAGGTGAAACGCTTATATGCAAAATACCATTCCAGCCAGGCAGGACTAAGATTAAAATTCAGAACCTCATAACATTTTTATCTTCTCTCCGCTAATGAAATTTTTTATGGAGTCAGCTGCAAAACCAGTCCCGTTCTCCTTTGCAGGAACAGAGTCCTTCTGTCAGTATTACTCTCTTTCAGAGAGCAGAAAAACTACAGTTCTGCACAGGGATATGTAGAGAGGGCCTGGGGAGGAGACACCTGAGCGCTAACAAAATGCATCATTACACGTGTAGTAGAAAGGGCAGGGATTCATCATTCTCCTCTACACTGTATAACTGCCAGACATTCATCTACACTGTTTTTATGTGCTCTGGTCAATGGAAGGAGATTCAGCTGCGTTACTACGTGTACTTGTCTCAAAATGGGGTATATCTCCCTCTGTGTCTCGCCCTGGCTAAGGGACTCGAGAAGATTAGTATTGACTGTGTGACAAACTCTGTAACAGCTGAAGTTGAATAGTGTAGAAATGGTATAAAACAGGGAATGCCCAAAATACCACATTCAAATTTCAGCAGCTCTACGAAATCAACTGAAAGTACTGTTCTTAACAGCCCCTAAACTCTTATAGAAAGATTACTTGAGCAAAGTAAGAAAATTAGCAGGGTATATTAATTTTGAAGGCAAATATTATTGATTATTGTAGACAGCAATTATTTTTTAGCATTATGACTTAGAAAGAACTAAGGTCTAATACATAAGTGGAAAATATATGGTCAGAAAAGAAAAGAACAGAGGTGTTTGAGAAGCTGAAAACTGAACAGAAGACATCAGATTGATTTAATATTTGGTTGCTTACAGAAAAGTTCTCTTGCCAATGTTCATCTGTCTCTTGTGTTAAACTTAAAAAGTATGGATCACTTGCATCTATCAGCCTTCTTATGAAGTCATGCTCATTTTCCTACTTCAATGAAAAATGACATACCGTAGCCATTATGCACCCAGCTATTTGAGTTTAAAAGCTATTGCCACTTGAGATTTGGTCATGTTGAAGTTTAGCCAACGTGAGTGAATCCAATCTAAAATATTTTGAGCATCTCCAAGCTCTAGTTTTCATCCATATGTAACACAAAGATATTTTAGGGGCATTTTCTAAGTAAGCATCTTCATAAATTACTGTATTACTGTGAAAGTAAGTCAGTTTGCCCTGGGATTTCAATTGAAAAACGAGAAGTGTTAATTAATGCTTGCTCACAGATGCACAAGTACCCTTTTGAACACCATTAAAACTATCAATATTAAAAAAAAAATATTTGCAGAGACTATCACAGTAAAGCAAATATTCTTTTTTTCTAGTTGTGCAACTCAGTGACAATGCAAGGAATTTTGGGGTTTTAGTCCCAGTGGTGTAAAAAGTCTTGCTACAGAGTTAACCTGACAGTATATATTTCACAAATGTTACATAAAAACACTTCAGAAGATTTAGGTAGTACCCTTTTTCACTGGTAGTGCCAAGGAAAGAAATATAAGCAGAAAATCAGATAGAATTTCTATTTCCTGGTAAAATATTAGCATGGAGATTCACCTTAAACCAGTAGTATTGTTAATGTGGACCTAACAAGACCATTTCCATTCCAACAGTAACATTCCTCATTTTCATTGCAAGTTAGAATGTCCTACCTCATTAGTAGCGTATTTTTAAAATATTTTCTATTGTATAATGAGAGGAAAACAGTCTTTCCTCTCTTGTTTGGTTTTCTTGGTTGGTTGGTTGGTTTGGTTTTCTGGGGTTTGGGTGGGGGTTTTTTTTGGGTTTGTTTTTTTTTTGGTTTTGTTTTTTTTTTTTTTTGAATGGGAAGACAAATAGAAGCATGCTTTGGAAGAGATGACAGTATTTTCTTGGCTGAGCTTCTACGCCTAAGTGTCATGGTCTCTTGAATTACCTTCCTCTTTGTAACAATGAAAACATTTCCAGTTTCTGCTGACAATGCCCATTATGTCAGAAGGCTGATTATTATGACATCACTTCTTGAAAAAAAGGAAAAGACACCAAGGCTTTATATATATATATATATACATCAAATAAATGCTTTTACTCTCATATTTCCCTTAGGTAGCAGCCAATGCTTTCCTTTAGATCACTATTTCTTTTACAGCAACCTAATAATTGTTGTTTTTGCTGTCCTTTTTGGTAAAAAACTCAAATGGAGGGGAAAGTCTTAGATTTTTAATCTCGTTCCTATTTATTCCTGTATAGTGGATGCGTGTTTACACGTATGGTGTGTCATGGATTGGTTTATTGCTGAACATTGCAGTGTGGCACTGCAGAGGTTTGTCGATGCTGGGAATGCTCTCTGCTACCTGGGCAGATTGCACAGAATAGCTGCACTTGCCAAGATTTTTGTACTGATTGTTTCCAGGGTGCTTTAACTGTGTCAGTATACAGTCATGTCAAGGGATAAGTCTTCCACTTTCAGATCTAATTCCAAGCCTCAAAACCGTTAAACAGTCCATGTAACTTCCATCCCAGTATCAACATTCTGGATTAAAACCAACACTGCTCCAACTTGTCAGTGGATTCACACAGACATTTTCAGTCCATTATTCAGTCTTTGCAACCAAAGCAAAAGCAAGATACTCCTAAGACTTAAATAGCAAAAACCCTTAGAAGTGACAAAGTAGAATTTGTGAAAATGTCAAACCTTGAGAGTAACTTGCTTTTTAAATTTCATATAATCAACTTAATGGACATGATTTAGGTAGGTAAGCTTTTCTAAGGTAATAATTAGTATCTTTCACTCAAAAGTTTGCTTATGTAAAGATGGTGACCACATACTTTTCTCCTCCTCAAAGGGCACAGAGTTTTCTCATTATGTACTTGCTTGTTTTTCTTGTTTTCAGAAACCTCAATATTTTTGCACAGAAATGTGGCCTCCTGTAGGAAAGAAGAAGCATTCATATACCAGTATCCACTTCAAGAATGTGTTTGGCTTTCAAATTTCAGCATGTAGCTAGGTGCAGAATGATAGGTGTTAAAAAGCACACCAGATCCTTGATCAACATCCCATCAAAATCAGGTAAAAGTTCCTTGAGGCTCTGATCTGCTTTCAGATCAACTCCCATTAATATTAACAATTAAAAGCAATGGTGATTGTGAGGATTATTTAGGAGGAAATAATGCTTTCTTACATTAGAAGCCAAGTGCAATAAGGATAGGAGAACTCAGTTACTTTATTTCTTAATAGGTGTTTTGGTAATGCTGGTGTTTGATTGTCTAGGTTTGCAGAGGTACACATTCTATGTTCAGGACAGGTCATAGCATTGTTTGATCCATTAGGATGTCACAGATTACAATGAATTTGACCATCCTATTCCAGAGCATACTGTGCATTTATTCTCATCTGATGACTGTCCGCTATTCCGTTTAACATGACTGACTGGCATTTCATCAGGCAAGGTTAAAGACATCATTGGGGTTATTAGACACAGACTTGAGATCCATTGCCAAAAATGTGGAGAGTTGCACAAGTGCTAATATGATTCATGACTGCTGAAATTTAATTTATACAGATCTTTCACTTACTCTTTCTCAATAGCACCGCTCATGTTCAAAAAGCTGTCATCACATGAATGTTCAGGAGTAAAGGTTTTCCAAAACTGCTGCTTAAACTTCCAACTTATGATCAAAGAGCAGAGTTTGGTGGAAACTGTCATGATGGAAGAGGAAAAAAGTCCTGAAACAGAACTTAAACTTAAAATCTTAGTATTTTTCTCAGATCATGAGAGTAAACCATGCATTTCAGGTCAAATTAAAAGAACTGTTTTAGTAATTTCAAAATATTGTGGTTTTATTTCAACATTTAACTCTCAGTATAAAGTAAGTTTTATTTTTTAAAATGTTATTTCTCATGAAAAAAAATGAACTGTTCATTTTGAGAAGTCAAGACATCCTACTCTGAACTTTTCTCAAATCTTTGTTTCAAAATTTAGAACTGATATAAATTGACTCTTTTCTGCAACAATCTTTTGGCTGTTTCACGAAGAAAGCTTTTTTTGTGTGTACAAAAAATTTGAATCTCTACTTGTAGAATCATCAGATCAAACACTGGGGTATCCAACACCTGTCAAAACCAGCCCATGCATTGTGAACCTGAGTGACAAACAAGTGAATTTTAAGCACCTTTTGTTTAAAACCTCAGCTCTTTAAAGACAGAGCTATGTGACCAACTAAGGAGAGTAGTGACAGAATGCAGAACTACCTAGAAAACAGTTGGTGAGTTTCCAGGTCTGTTAGACAAGAACACTTGAAAAAAAGCTCTTTTTTTCCCCACGTTTCCCTCCCCCCTGTCCTGCTTCTGGTCGCTTCCTGGAGTGTTTCTTCATCACTGTAATATGAATGATGAGACTTTAAATGTCTTGTCATTCTTGACTGAACGGCTCTCTAGCTGCATCTATGATATCTTTCCAGAGTAGCCTGAGGCTGGGATGATGGACAGCCATTAATGATGGCTGACTTGGCGATTAATGATTGTCCCTGTTGACACTAAAGAGGACCACTGAAGGTGGATTTGCCATTGATCAGCTTTTACACATAGGGCTGGAGCTGAGGCAATATGTAGTCTATAACCAACACTGGCAGGGAGGAAGGTCTTAATTGTATTTCACACTGACTCCCGGTCTGGAGAGATTCTATTATTTTTGTATTTGGCTCCTCACCATGTAGATAAATGTAAATACAAGTGGTCTGCCAGCTCAGTCTTGACTCATCGTAAATCAAAATGGTGAGATTCATAAGCTCACACAGACCTTGGTTTACAATATGAATGTCCACTGAACCCAAACCACAGTCAAATGAGAAAATCCCATAGGAATTTGTCTTCTCCAATAACGATGAATCATGTTAAAGTTAACTATCTTGGTTATGAAAGACTTTTACTATTGTACTAAATGATTATAGTCTTTTTGGCACCAAATTTCTAAATGCAGACATATGACATTGATGCTGAAAAATCCTTATTTTAATAACCATGAAAAGTATTCTTGGTAGAAACTATAAATATCACATATGCCAATGAAAGCAAAACTATCAGCACATTCCTAATTTTCTAGTATTGAACTTTAAGCCAAGGAATTAGCCATCTCTCTGAAACAGTTTATTGTACGCATGACAGAAGTAATGCATCTCCCATTCTAACTGCAGTCTCACAAATTTGAGAGCACTGGTGTATTTACAGAGCTAATTGACAGGAGATGAATTGCTACCATTAACAACATGAGTGACTGAAACATAGTAGACTGCCTGACAAAAATCCTTCTCATTCTTCCTTTTCAGTCTATAACATGTTCTTTTCTCTTGAGTAGAGCTGGATTCACCATACTTGACCCAACATTAAATAAGTGACAGAAATTAAGCTGCATTTACCTTTTAGACCTCTTATTTATTCAAAGTAAATTACAGAAAGCATATATCCCTTACAGCGAAGACATTCTTCTGTCAATTCTTTTCTCATAGAAACTGGCATCTAAAAACATTAGGGTAAACCTCAAACCAACATAACTGTATGCTGAATATATGACACTCACCAAAATTAGTATATGTGAAATTACGTATTGTATGGATGTCTGAAATATATAAAATACTTTTTAAGCATACCTGTAGAGGAAGTACCTGATGTAACCAACTTGTAGGTGATAATTACTTAACCTTTTCAAAGTAGCTTTTCCTTTCAGAAGGCAAAAGAAGCTTATTTAGTTCTTCTATTTAGTACTTCTATTACCTGATGAAGAGTAACTTTAACGGGATGATTACGAACACTGTTGCACCTTGATTTACAGATGAACTCCAATGTTCTGCAGTCAGTCACTATCTGAAAATTATCATCTGAACATACAAAAAACAACAGATAACGTGCCGGCAGTGAGTCTCTAGTCTCTTCTCAGGACATGCTGGATATCACAAAACTAATGGAAATTGTCACTGTTAATACAGTTTAGAACTGCAGTCTTTTCTGACTGCTGTTGGCTATTAATGATCTCACTGCACTGTTTGTGGGAGTTGCAATACTCGTGTTTTTGTTTGAGTCAGAATTTACATTGCCAACTCCATTTCACCCACCTCTTTTTCCAGTGTGAGTTAACTGCCTGTGATATTCTTTATGTTTTTTATTTATTTCCTTTAACCATGTTGGAGATAATCTAAGTAGTAAAAGAGATGCCTCTTTTTATTCCAGAAGTAGAGACGTTTTGGTAATGGATTAGACTGCCTCTTCAGTACTTGTTTAATGTGTATCACAGCCCTAGAGGTTCCTCCTGGGAACTGTAAATACACTGGTCTAAAAGAGACAAATGTGGTTTTGTGTTGCCTTTAATCTACTTTTCTCTAGTTCCTTCTGGAATTGACAAGATAAATAAATAGAGGAAGATGCAGCAGACTTTGAGTGGAGTACAAGAGCCTCCAATTTAGAATAGGAATTGGGGCAACCCTGGGTGGTCTTTCAGCTCCTTGAGGTACATTTCAGTCATGTCTCAAAACAGCTGCAAGGCTAGACACATTGATGCAAAAGTGACAAGCTTTAAGTATGGCTATAAAATTTTTACAGACTTTCCAGATCCCATTATCCTCCAAACGTCCATAATACAGGCAATGTCAGCTCTGTCTTCCACATAGCACAGCTGTAGCCCAGGAGAGACAGTAGGCTTTGATATCGGATTCTTGGTGGTTACTCTATTTTCCATGGACTCTGCTCTGCAGAAATTCTCTCCATTGGTCACAGACAGCTTAGAGCAGCTTTGCATGCTTATTCTCCTTTTAACTTTTGTCAGAGTAGATATTAGCATTTTACCCTAGACTTACTACATCTCAGGTCAAGTCCTGATCTTTCTATCTAAATGGCACATCTATAATAGCAAAATAATACTCCCTACTGTGAGACCAAATGGAGCATAACCAATCTAGCTGGTTAGTTTCCCTTATTCCAACGAACAGGCTGACTTCATCCATACTCTTTATTGACCCTCATATTGTCCCTCTGATCATGCCCCTAATCTGTTTGGGATTGTGCTATTTGTCTCAGGCCAAGTCTGTCTGAGTGAAAGTGCAAATAATCAAACGACACAGACGATCACAGGACAGTGCTTGAACCTGGCCTCATTTGCTTTCCTTGTGAAGATAATAGTCAGTAATTGCACAAGCAGCAAATTCAGTTTACTAGTAAAGAAAGAAATCAGAACAGCTGAATCCCCCTCACTTGCACCCATGATACTTTACTCATGAAAAAAAGGAATAGATACTGCAGTCATGTTTCTTTTCTGAGTATCATTGTTTCAGAATTTGGGAGGAACTGCAGTGTTACTGATATATCAAACAAAGCAGAAAAACCAAATAGCAGAGAATCAGTCACGCCCATAGTAAACAGACAACTAACCATGCAGAAACTGCACAGGAAATTATTCCAGTTAACGCATTAATGTGAGACAGATGGTAAATACCCTCAATTATTTACTCATTTCATAATCCAAATAGCTATTAACATTGTTAAAAAGTTAAGTAAAAAGACAGCTCTTACTGAAGAAGATTACTTTCTAAAATTAGTTGTCATGTTTGTTTTTAATACAGTATTCTTGATCCATTTTAGAAAGAAAATGCTCTAAGTATATCGACAAACAACTTTTCACCTCCTCTCAGTTATTTTACTTGTAACTTTAATGAGAAATCCGTATTTAAAATTTGAGAAGCCCCAACTGGGCAGCAGGGTGCTCCCTCCAGAGAGAATGGCATATAGGTCCCTGATGAGTAAAGGTCTATGCTAGTGGGACTTCTAGTATAACATTATTTTGGTGGTGTCAAATGTGTCAACCACCATGGTGCTCAATTAGAACAAAATAACCTTTCACTATCAGTGCTGATCTTTGCAAATACCTGCTGTTTGGAATTCATTATCAGTTGATAATGAATGGATAGGAATGTCAAGCTGCTTGTTTTGACTAACACTATTGTTAATCTGTATTTGTTATTCTGAGAACATTTAGTGATAAAGTCACCTCCTGTTGTCTGCCCAAACTGTGCTCTATCCTGCAGCATGGTGAACATTTTGATTCTGATCCAATAGTTATAAACACATAGGCACTGCCATTGAGGTTAGTTGTGATAATTCAAACATATTACTAGGAGAAGGACAATGAATTTTCAAGACATCCACTCAGACTGCCTTACTGCAATGATAGCGATAGCTTACATGAGACCTTTCAGAACTCTCTTCACTAAAATAATTTTAATGGAAAATGCATAAAAATATATTAAGCTTTCCAGTACAAAGAATTAGTGATCTTTATGACTGCATAATTTCTACTTTAGGTCACAGTAAAATTGTCTTGTAATTTACTTCCAGGTCATGAGAAGAAGAAAAGTACTTGTATGTCATTTTCCTGCCTATTTGCATACCACAGCCCCCAAGACCTTCATTAAGTCAACTCAGTTTTCCCTGTTAGTTACATATACTTGCAATATGACATTTTGGACTCTTAATTAAAACCTTTGCTGAAAGCTTACTTGAAGTCTCTAATTGTGTGATTCTGCATGTATGTGTATGTATGATACAAGTATCCCCATAAATGTAGTAGATTGCCTTCTGTCTTTCTCAATATTTTAAAGGATGTAGTTAAAGGTAAGCATTTCCAAACAAAAAAAGCAAATCCCACAGAATCTTTCCAAGAGTTTATGATATAGCCTGCCCCTTTACTTCATATCTCATTACAAAATCAAGGAAAATGCATGAGTTTTGGGAAATCAGCTGGAAACACTGGTCTTATTCATTGTTATGACATTGTCTAGCTCGACAGACTCAGCCACTTCACTTTGTCATTCTGTAATTTTGTTTCATCTCCTGTCTTGTCTGTGTAGATTTTCCTATCAGTCAAAAGGAATTCCCCAGCTACCAGTCTTTCTCTAGGTAGGATAATGCAAGACATGTTGCACTCCATTCTAGAGTATTAAGAATGTTTACAGCTCCTAAACTAGCTCAGTCTATATTTTCCATTGTTCTTCATAATGCATACATAACCTGATTTTGTCTCTCGCAGTTCTGAGCATAGGTTGGCACTGAAGCCAAGCTGCTTGGGTGAAGCACTCCTGCAAGATGAATAGTCTGAGAGAAAAAAAGATTCTCCAGACACAATACAGCCAATTACTTCAGTATTATGTGGTATTATCTAGCAGATTCACCCATCCTGGAAACTGATTTTATCTCCTTTTCCCACTATGTTATTTATTTAAAAGGGATTTCTATGGTGCCCATTGTAAAAGTACTAAACAATTCTAACTTCTTTCTATTAGAAATACCAGATTCGCTCTAGATCTTGTTTTCAGTTCAACTAGAGTATATGTCACTCGTATTTTAGTGAATTACAGGTTATGCAGCTTCTCTGAATTACAGATCTCTTTCAATATTCTCTGTAGCATACAATGAACTATTGAAAGAGGAAGACATCTTGAGAATCATTTGTTGAAGTTAAATATGCTTGATCAAGTTTCTCAGACTTCCAGAAACATGTTATGCTTCTCATATGACTTTAGTCAAAGCAAACATTTATTCTTAACGTCATAGAAATTAAATTACTAGGGCAAAAATGTGTTTAGATAAATAATTCAAAAACTACTAAGACTGCTTTACAGGTTCTCTGATTCATCCTGATAATTAAACTGTATAATTAAGTATGACAATTCAAATAGCAAATTTTGCCTTATCAGTAAGGAGGAAGTTTATCACAAGCACAAATATCTTTATTTGTGTGCTTGTGGGCTTGAATTGGTTTCAACACTTTGAATGATGTCTGAATTAGCATGCCAAAGAAGCAAAAGTGTAGAAGTAAAAGCAAAGT
Source organism: Chionis minor (assembly GCA_013398295.1). Classification (NCBI taxonomy): domain Eukaryota; kingdom Metazoa; phylum Chordata; class Aves; order Charadriiformes; family Chionidae; genus Chionis; species Chionis minor. Next base: position 297,736 of record VZSF01003620.1, on the reverse strand, counting down.
AATTACTTTCAATATCATGCAACATTTTTTTTTGTAGTAGATTAACATTAGTATGGATCTGGGAAGTAGACATTGGCTTTAACAGTGTATTGTTACAGCTGCAGAAATCATGTATTCATATTCAGAGCAGTATTATGTGTCCGTTTAACTTTCTTTTAAAACAGGGATATTTTAATATGACCTTAATTTTAAACATATGCCAAAGTTATCTTGTGAATGAAGATGAACTTGAGCAGAACTTGAGCACATGTTCCCAGTTTTACAGAACTGAAGCTCCCCATTTCCCAGCAAAAAATGATCTAAGTCCTGACTGCGACAAGAAAATGAACCATGTTCATTGTTACACTGAAGAATATCTGTACTTATTTGTTTCATATCAATTGGACAGTTAGATGGTTAGACCAGTAGAAATGTGGCTTTAATTAAGGTAATTACATAAACTACAGTAAAAGGATACATTAATACTCCATGGATTGGCAAGCTAATAAAAATTTTTAACCTAAACAGTGAAGTCTCCTGACTATTGCAGGAAAAGACATGCCGTGCAATGAAAGTACAGTAGCATCTTAGACCACAGAGAAGTTCCCTAATCACTGCACTATGGAGTCAGGCCTCGGTTTGCTCATTTTTGTTTCCCAAAAAAATGAATCTTGCTGAACTAATGAGCAGAAATGAATGTTTCAGTAAAAGTAATGATGTCCTGATCTACACAGTCTCCTCTGAACTGTCCCCTCCTTTTTATCCTGTGCTGGGTGGCTAGCGCACACTTCCCAAATGGGTGAGTTCTAGATTTAAATTTCTACATTTCATGAAGTGGATGGAATTCAAGTTTAATATTTCCTAAGTGACTGATCTACCCAGACATGATACTGAAAGTATATAATACGTACCTCCTCCTTGAAGCCAGGCCTTTAAATGAAAGAGACTGGGATTGTCCACCTCTGTACAGAAATGAGGTGGGTGATGTGTGTCTTAGAATGCCTACTAAATCAGGGGCTGCTGCCATTGTAGGTGATGCTTTGTTGCAATTACGCATATTTAGGTGGGGAAGGGGTTATAAAACCTCTCCAAATGAAGTGTCTGCCTAGATTTGGACTTCTATATTTGTGTACCTAAACAATATCATGATCCAAAATGTTGATACCAGCAGAGCATAAATCTCTCAGGCGTTTGGTAGCCATGATGAAGGGCTTTTCAAGATTGTAGTGGTGGGGTTTTATTGTCTAAAATGTCTTTAGTGCTTACTGAACGTTCTTTGAATCTACACTTTCTCTGTGTTACAATGAGCTGGAGGTAGAGTTTTCCAGCTTCAAAGAGCTACTGTGAGATTTACTGCATTAGCAAGACCTTTGAGATCTATGGGAGAAGGAACTATATAAAGTAATATTGCTACGGAGCTTAACAGAAAATATTTGCTTCCATCTCTTCAGTAAAAACAACAACAAAACAAAATTATTCTTCAGAGATATCCTAAAGTTTTAAGACAAGTAACTTTTTATATTGGCCAAAAAATTGATGACATGTTGGTTTGCAAAGAGAAACTGAAGTACTCCATAAAAAGAAGAGTTTTTTAAGAAATTGTCTTTTAACTCTTACAAATATTTTCAAAATTAGTTTTTGAATCAACTGAAGTAATTATTCTGGATTAATACAGCCACAGATAGTAATCAGAATGTATGTAATCCATCTTCTTATGATATATAGTGACCTGAACTCCGCTAAGAAATATTTTGCACTTTATTTAAATCATGGGGGGTATCGGTGTATATTTTAAGCAGTTATGATTAAGCAGAAGCTTCAAACTTTACTAAAACAGAAACAAAATTATTTAAATCAACCATCTTAATTTTTATGGACATAATTTCCCACTTACTGCACTCAAAAGCAATACAATAGAGACATGTTGAATATACTTAATACAGTCAAAGCCTCAAGTACTAATAAGCAAAGATCAGTGGTCAGAGGCAGTCAAACCATACATTCTAAACAGGTAATTTATGAAAGTGTGAGCAAGGTATGCCTTTTCTGTTATTAACAGCAAGCTACTATATAAGTCCTGTATATTCAAGGGTTACCATTATGATTCACAAATACTCAGTCTTTCCGTTGATGACTTAATGTTCACAAGCCATGACAATTCATGGTTTTTAGTGATGTAGGAATATGTAAAAACATATCTCTTTGTTAATAAGTTATCAGAAAGTTCTGTCTTCTTGATATCCTTATTGTATGTCAAATATCAAAAATATTTTTTCTGGTGATTGAATTTTTTGAATAATGTAAGTTTTATTCAGTTTTGCAATAAATTTTATGATGTTCTATAAATGTCCCTTGCTTTTAGTATGCTTAGTGAAGATTTTGTACTGAATTTTAGGCTGGTAGTAAGTCTAGAAAGTAATCCCTTGCTGCCAGAATTCATTAATTCCATGTCTTGACCTTCTATGTCCCATCCACCCAAATGCAATTTGAAGGAGCAGCTACCATTTGCATTTGTTCCCTTAACAAAACTGTACCAAGGTAATTTTCTTGATGGATTCTTCCTATTTTTATTTTATAGGTGTGTTTTCACTTACAGCCTATTTTCTTTACCTTAGTTTCCTAATCTGTTTTCACTGTCTATATGTGTAGGTATGTTGCCACTACCTAACAATTTTTGAAGCAGATGATTAATTCCAACTTAATTTGGTATAAGGGGAAATAGTCTCAGAGATATTAAGTTCCTCATGGTGCTACAGAATTGACCAAGTAGATTAGGGAAAAAAAATCTACCAGATTAGCATTCTGACACAGGGGAAGACAGGAGGAGAGTCAGTCTCTATCTATTCCAGGCAATACCTGCCTGCTCATCAAATCGTGCACTTTGACTAGTTAAACAGCACAGCCCTAGCCCACAGACAGGTATGGTATTCATTACCTTTTATCCAGGCAACAGGATAATTAATTGAAGTGGGAATTCTGTAGAGGGTATGGATGGAGCTGGAGACCAGATTTGGCTCAAGGCATAGGGAAAGCTATTAAAGATAGCAAGATGGCACTTCTCTAGCTTCTTAGTTTCCCTATGTTGATACTGTAGAAATGAAGGAAAAATCTTGTTGGTAAAGGAGGACCAATTTAAGGAGTGTCATCTACTGTTGGTGAGGAGACAGCCATTTGTTTGATCACACCAAGAGTACAAACTTTGAGTATCTAGGACTGTCTCCCTCCTTTTGTGTTGCAACTCCACAACTTTCCTTTTCTTCTTTCCTTCCCATTGTTGGAGTGTGCCAAGTAGCCATACAAACAACAGCAAAATCCAGCATGGACTACTCTGCTGGAAAACTTTGGACTAACTCAGCTGGGGACATGGCATTGCAAAGGACTGAGGAAGAAGGTAAAGATTTAAGCGTACTGAGACGGTTAGGAAGCATGAGTAGAACTTCAGGAATTATGTATTCAGGGAGCTGGAGGAGTGGTAATTTTGCACCCCGATAGACTTTTTCAGGACTAAATCAGAGACACAACTTCTAACTGTTAAAGAAGAGTAGCAGGCAGACATTCACATTTCTCTTGGTTTAATGGCCACCAAGAAATCTTGATAGCCTCCATTCCCAGATGGCAAGGGACTATTATTTCTAATGTTCTGTGCAGGGTAAAAACTTTAAAATTTTAGCCCACTAAAACTATATTAAGTTTTGTTACAGGAAAGTTATTTAACTTGTTTTGAAACTGTTGTAGACGTTTAGATTAATATCTATTTCAACACTTACTACCCTTTTAAACTAGGGTCTAACATATTTGTCTTGATTTCAGCAACAAAGTGTGGTTGAGACATTGTCATTATTCATTTTTCTATGTCTGTTCCTGCTGAGGCTTGCTAAGCATGAAAGAGTTTTTTTGGTTTTACCATCAATTCCCATTACTTTTGATATTGTATCCCAGATCTGTAGCTTTGCAATAAGTGAATTTCCTCCATATATTGCTACTCTTTACACGTCTACCTGAGCCATCTGAGGGCTTGACTTGTTGGCCAAATGGAAATGAATAAAACAATGCTAATGATTCTCATGTGCAGGGATGCTGTACATCCTAGAAGGTTGATTGTCAGTCTCGAAAGTATAAACCTCAGTATAATGCAAGATACTATGAATCAGAGAGTTCTTTCTGGTTTCTTTAACTGAACAACCCCATTATAATAAAATAATTGAATAATTTAGATTTGAAAGGACTGCAGGAGGTTATCTAGACCAACCTCCTGCTCAAAACAGATTCAGCTTGAAACTTTGACAAACTTTCTGGGGACCTAGTTCAGTCAAGTTTTGAGTTTTTCCAGAGACAAGCCATATGGGAAAACTGTTCCTGCACTTAACTACCATATTTGTGATTTCTCTTTTCGTATATGTCCAGCTGGAAATCCCTATGCAGCAGCTTATGATCACTGTGTCCTGTTCTTTTATTGTGCATATTAGAGAAGAGTCTGTCTTCCCTATAACAACCTACTAGACTGCTGAAGACACAAATTAAATTCCTCCTTCTCCTGGAGAAATATCTCCTTGAGATTTCCCCCGGCTAACAAATCCAACTTTTTCAGTCCTTTTCGTGTTCATCGTGTGCTTCCATCTCCTAACCATCTCTGTGACCTTCCAGTAAATTCATTTGAGTTTGTAAATGTCATTCTTGTACCAGGGTGTCCACGACAATACATGGTACTTCATATGCATCCTCATGAGTGTTGAAGAGTGGGGAATAATCACTTACCTTGGTCAGCTGGGTATGCTCTTGCTAATGCAATCCAATGCATGTTTTTCATAAATTGCTTCAAATGGGTATTTCTGACTCAGGTTCATTGTGTCCTCGACCAAAAAAACTTTATCTATGGTAATATTTGGAAGAAGAAAAAAAATTGCAGAGTAGTTACATTATAATTGAAACAGGTCAATGTTTCAGTTATTAATTGCTGTCACCATGGTCAAGGTTACATGACAGAGTAAGTTCATTTCAACACAGGCATTAGAAATGCAATGTCAAAATTAAAGGACTGAAATGTGAATCATACTTCCAGGAGAACTGGAATATTGGCTGATCCTGCAAAAGACAAAATTAATTGTAGCTAAATATTTGAGGTCTCTGCACGTTCCTTCAGGTAAGACTAACATGAGGTTCAGATGCATATTCTAAGTGATATCAGGTTTTTAAAAGGTGTTATTTCTCCTCTAAATAGAAACAGCGAAAGTTACCATACTGTTTATGTGGCAGAAAAATGATAGAAGTTAGAAGTGACCAGAAAAGAACTGCAAAAATGTTGAATTTTTCTTTCACTGAGAGTCAACACTTTATCCAAGATAAGGTGAAGAAGTGACAAGTTCACGACCTACAGGTATTTGTATAGACAAAATACCATTGAAAGCAGAGAAGACAAATAGAATTTTTCTAGGTCTGAAAAATGAAGCTGGAGCTGAACAAATGCAAACTGAAAATACAGTGCACCATTTTGGCAACAAGTGTGAAAATTAACTGGGAAGATGCTAGGGTGTTCAGTAATAGAAATCTAAAAATCAAAACCTACTCTCCTTCAAAGGACAAACTGTCATTGTGAATGAAGTTATGAACTTGACACAAGTAACCCAGTGAAATTCTGCAAATGTTAGACAAGATGTCTGAATAGAAGAAATTCAGCTCCCTGTGAAGATTTGAGAGTCTCATCTTTCCTACCTGTACTGCCCTCAGAATATTTTACTTTTTTTAGCATAACCTTTCACACTGCTTATCTAAAATAAACTGTTTAGATAATATGTATTTAAACCACAGAATTATGAATTCCGTGTACGTTCACAGAGGTGTGTCAGTTTTGGTAGTTTTCCTGGCTTAGTGCATTTGTATGCATAATAATTCACCCACTTGTAATCTTACTTACACCTTTAATTCATTAAAATTCAGAGCTGACTCTTATTTTGTACTAGCTGGATACAAACATCCCAATGATGAAGCTGTGCAAGAGTGAGTTCTACTTTTTCATTTAAAGTAAACTTTTACACTAAAAAATCACTCTGTCATCTCGTTCGAAGGGATGTTTCAACCAATTATTAAAAACGAACTCTAAGAGAAAATTCTTTGGCAGATTAAAAGAAAACAAACAACGATCACTGGAAAAGAAGAAAAAGTTCAATCAAATACATGTTGAATCTTTTTTTTTTCCTTTTTTTATTTCTCTGACACCAGTAAATATGTGTTATTTTTATATGAGTAGATGTAGATAAATGCTTTTGGGGCTTTAATAATTTTTTTTTAATTTAGGTGGTATATGTATAAGTGATTAAATTTATACATGTGAAAGACTGTACACTTCATTGCTACCCTTTCAAGATTGCTTAAGGCTAGATCAAAGGGAAAAACCCAAACATTTGTGTTACAGAATTGGTAGGAGGTCAGTGCATTACAATTTCTTTTATTTATTTTTACTGTATTGCTTTGCTTTTAGGATTATTCACTAGCAATACACAGAGTTGTATTTTACCGTGTGATGAGATCCTTGCTGGACCAAGCCATTTTGAGACTATACGATGAAATATAGGAACATTTTTCTGTGGCTCATTGGTGATCCACCAGATTGATTTTGAATTATTTTTGGACTCTATGTTTTAAGAGATGCCATTGATAACTTGATTTAAATCAAATAAGCACCAATAACGGCTGCTACTGAGGTTTGCCTAGAAAGAGTTGTATGCAAACGTATTTGCTAAGAAATCTGATTCTGAAGCAGTTTAGTTTTCAATGTCATGCAGAATCGCAACATAATTATTGGCAGTGATGAGGAACCTTCTTGGAGTCTTATGTCAAGTTTATTTTACAACCATTGCAGTTTATTCTTGCTGGTGCTAGTATATGTCTTTTGCCATTGACAACAGTTTGAATCACTGCCATTTATCTGCCATCACTGGCCTTTACAAAGGTAACTGTGTAGAAATTAAAGAAACTTAATTTCTTAATTAAATGAAATGAAATTAAATTAAATTTAAATATAAGTATGTGTCTTTTTTGAGAAATGCATCTCCTAAGATGAAGGGTTTCTATCAGGGATCCAGCTCAAACAGCTAGAAGTACTTTCTATGATGTTCTGTAGCATCAATTCTTAATGTTAGAAGTGTTCAGTTTATAAATAACAGCTAATTATCTATTAGATACTGCCCAATTGGACTGACTATACAAAATTAATGGAAAGTATTATTTTTCACCTCCAAATCTCTTTAATGCTTATGATACAGCTTTCCCATTTCCTCTTGCTTTAGAGTCAATGATCAGCTGACTTTGATCTTTTGCTTCATAATTAGAAAACACTTTGCTTAAAAGTGCTCATCCTGTTATATTTGAATGTTAACATGGGGGAACAATGTATATGAAGACAATATACTGATTCAAATTAATTTAGATAATTATTCATGCTGAAGATTATAAAAATTACTGTCTTTTCTGTATCCATAGAATTTGATTTCTGGCAAGGGCTCATTTGTGGGGTAAATTATTCCAGAAGAGTCTATGTAAGAGATGCAAAAATACTGCATGAGTCAAATTCATTAATACCACCATCAGGAAAGGTAGAGCGAGTTTCTCAATCTTTATTTTACTTTTTAGAGGCATAAAGGAATTTTGCTTCTCACATGTCTATTTTTGAATTGCTAGTAAATGTCCTGTATTAGAAATCATAAGTAAATAAAATTCAGTAATTTTTCAGTGATAAAAAGCCGATTAAGATTTACTTTATCCAAATGACCATTATTCATATTTTACTTTAATCCACTATCTTTAGCTCATATTCAGTTCATCTATTTGATCTTTTAAATCAAGTATCAGAATGTATGATTAACTGAAGTCAATCCTTGACCTCATATACACATCTCCTAAAATGAAAATCTAAGCCTGTATATTATCTTTAAACTTTTATGAAGCCACCTAGCTTATTTCAGGATTGAAATTATAGAGCTTAATAGATTCAAAGCTAATTATAAAGTAATTCTGAGGCAGAACAGAGACAACCAAACCAGATGGAATCCATTACCAATCATACTCCTGAGACTGTCTGGCATAGTTAAAATGAATAATATTTCCATGTAGCAGTGTCTGTTTCAATCAGATTCTGTCCAGGTACCAACACTAGAGCTACTTCTATGAGCTTTATGTAGAGGTCACCTCCACTCATTGCAGCAATAGGTCCTGCCACACTTGACTCTTTCAGCTTAATTAAATGGACAAGTCCAAAAGGAATTTGGAGATTGTAGGATGCTTAAAGAGGAACAAAGCCGCAGAAAAACAGTACTGGAGATACTAAGATGAAAAGAAATAGAGAAAGCATGTTAACAGCTGATGAGCAAGACAGTGTTACTTCAGATGAACTGAGAAAGAAATTGTTTTCCATTTGGAAGCCCGGAGGAAAACTTTGGAATAAAAGACTTTCTTGTTAACACCTGTGCCCCACATCCTCCCCTCTGCCCTCCTCTCCATCTTAAGGAAGAGAAAGGGAAGGAAGCAGAACAGTAAATGGCACTGACAGATTTTGAGATTCTGGTAAGCTTTCAGAATTCATTTGAGCAGACTAAAAGGTATGTCTCCATTTCTTATTCAGACAGATGTGTCCTTAAGCCATCTGGACTCCAAACTAGCCCACAGACATTATCATAATGCGAGTCCAACCTAATATATCTTGTCTCCCAGCATGGCTGGTTAGTTGAATACTACCCTAACCACTGCTGCTTCCAGCGCAGAGCTGGCATGGGTCCACGGGTCTTAGAGCTTGTGGAGGGGGGTTGTTTATCTGAAAAACTCTGCATTAACATAATAGCACAGGAACAGGTCTAGATCTCTGTGCAAAAGCGAAATTTCATTGGTATGAAATAACTTTTATTACTTTGAAAAATTATCAACATCAGATATGAAACTAGGCATAAAATTACAGGTCCAATCATCTTGGTAGGGAGCATAGCCAAAATGCTTACAGAGCTACTGATTTTTCACATTTATTGTTTTAAGTTTCACAGATGAAGGGCAGGCTGATGGGGCTGGAGATGTGGAAAATGAAGTTTACAATTTACAAATGAAGGTAATAATTTCTTAAGTTTCCTGTCTCAACATTGTGTTACTCTCCATTGCACACCACTCACTTTCTGTCTTACACACACATGAAAATATAACTTGGGTTTTAGGCAAGTGGGTTATGACCCTGCAAGTTTCACACAATCATTCTCATTCATTAAAAATCATGAATGAAAATCGAATTGGTGCTTTGACTTATCTCCATTACAGTCAGTAAAGCTACAATATTTATGTAGGGATTTCAAATTAAAAACCCCAATAAATTCTGTGTGCAGGTGACCCCATTTAAGTTTAAGGACACACAGCAAGATATTACTTTTAAATACTGCCTAACTCATATGCACATTTACTCAAATTTAAAGCAGATATCAATGTAAAAAAAATAAAATCAATATTATCTTCTGCTTATCATGCTTGGCTTGGATAATGTGTGCTTCGAGCAAGTGTCCTGGTTCCTGCTGTCATCTTCTTGGAGGAAGTAAGAAAAATCTTGAGTTGCTCATTTCAATACACAGCCCATTTCACCCAAAACTCATACTATGTATGTCAGTTATAGTTTCCAAATTAGATCATTAGTTAAAGAAATTGACAAGTAATTTATCAAATACTGTAAAATAATACAGTAAATTCATAGTGACTATCTGTTAAAAAATTACTGGTAAAAAAGAGCAGAAATGGCACTAGGAGTTGATCCGATTTAAATAGAGAGCTGGAGGTTAAGCACTCTTCTTGAAGAGCAGGAACAATAGACTCAAGACTCCTGAGGCTCATACAGGATTTAAAAATGAATCTCTATTTCTGGGCAAGTCTTCTCACCATGCGGGTCTAGTATAGAAATATCTGCCTCCTGTTCTGGTATGCAGTGCCCACCACTAGGGAAGGATTCAGAGTTCAGAACTAATTTGAATATTTAGACCCCATGTCTGATATTCCCTGCAAGCTATCCAGAAGAAACACTCTCTCCAGCTGTTGAGTCGCAATGCAATGTCTCCTAGCCTTTGTGTGGGAAAAAAATATGCTTCATTTAGGACTCTTAATCCAAGGTGCACCTTTAAACATGGCTGATTCCCACTCTTGTGGGATCACTTCAGCACAAACAAGACCCCAGCTGAAACAGAAGGAAAACAGACCAACCTTAAAATTTACAAAGAAAATTTTATTACATCTAGGAAAATATGTTATAGCTGCCTGTAGAAAGACTGCAAAAGCACTCAGATTGAGTTGTACAGATTCATGTTATCACTTCTCCAATGTCCTGGACCATCATTCATCCAAGCTGGGCACTGATCAGGGTGTAATACTTCCCAGGAATCCCATACTGCTGGGTTTTCATTTATTTTAAAGTAATTACTTCAAGTGGGATGAATCGCCAGCTCAAGATGCTTCTCTCCCCAGTGACTGTAGCAGGGATCTAGATGACTAGCTCAGACTAGAAGCCTAACTCTTACATAGTGAAGTGAGGCAAGATGAAACCCAACACAACAGTACTGAGGCATATCTAGAAATTTCTTATGAATCTAACAGCCACTGGATGCAGTAACACAGAGAGTTAAGAAAAATCCATTTTAGCAATGAGTAAGAATCAAGAATAATCCTAAAATTATTCTTAAAAATAAGAATGCTCTCTATGTCTTATCAAGGCAAACATAATTATTTAGCTGAAATGGCATGAAAACCAGATGGTTTTTCTAGTGGCATATTATTGGATTTCTCATTTATGAACTTTAAAATGAATGTATGCAATAAAGCAAACCAGCTGAGCAGAGTTCAATATGAAAGGTATGCCAAACAGATCCCTGGCTCTTCTTATCAAGCAGATGAAAAACAGGTAGCACTGAAAAAATACTAATAGGGAAATCAAACTGATTAATGTAGCAAAAATTCCTGCACTTGCAGCAATAATGTGTTTATTGGCAGAGATGCAAATATGCATGTAGCCTACTTTCGTTTTCCCAGAGCACAACTGAATTAATGCTGTCATGTTGCTCAGGGTAACAGACTCCCACCTAGGAGTCCTCCCACGCCACAAGATCAATGGGACCCTGGAAGCTACAGCAGAAAGAAATTAGAACATGCACCAAATTGTTGAGTCAACACATTTGCCCTTCATGTATTTTTAAAGAGGTTCTTTTTCATTATGACTTGTAAATGGCTCCTCTATGAACAGCACAGATAAAATTAAAATAGGTTTTATTTCCCCCTGCTTATGAAGTCTGTATAGCTCCCATCCTGAGGTTGCTAGTATTTAAGGATCAAAGATTAAGCTAGTCTACTTCCCTGCTTTGAGTCAAGGTCAAGTATAACTGAACAGCCCCTGACAGATGTATGTTGATCACAAAACCACTCAGCACGGAGATTCAACAGCTTCCCAAACTAGCCTGTTCCTGTATCACAATCCTTACAATTAGCAATGTTTTCTAACATATCATCTTATTAACTGTTGAAACAAATTTAAATTGAACTCTTTTTTTTCCCCTAGTCCTGTGCTCTTCAGCTGTGAAATGTTACTCGTTACTGTCCTCTTTGTTATAATATTTCATGTATTTGAAACATTTTATGTTCCTCCCTCTGATTTCCTCCCTGATACTGTTATCATACCTTTTCCTCTCCTTTTCCTGGCCTTAACAACGCCAGTCCTCTCAGTCTTTAAAGACTATTTCCAAACTTCCTTTCTTACTGATTGTCTCTGAGTTCCCCTTAATTCATTTAAAAACTGAGAATAAACATGTAATGAACATGTAATCTCTTAATAGCTGAAACTCTGCATGTTAACATTTTGGAATTTTTCTCACACTTAAACAGTTTTCTGTAATTATCCATTTTCCATTTCCATTTTCCATGGTTCTCTTTTGTTGATTTTCAGGGCATGAGGTAGCTATGATATCTGAACAACCCACTGAATAAATATAGAAAATTAGTATATTAGGCAGTTTCTTTATTTAATAGTTTTTAATATTATTTATTTTTATTTTAAAAAATTAAAAAAAGTTATCCAAAGAACTGTGGAACTAACCCTTCACTCCAAAAATGGAATGCAAAAACAGTGAGTGGCAGCCCCCTTAATTTGAAAAAAGGCAGAAAAAACTACAGTAATTTAATTATGTGAATATTATATTTTGATGAAATATAAATACAAATCCTGTTTTTAAGTTAGAAATCAGTGGAATAAATCTCAAATTTTTTTTAGTTCCTGAATTTCTGCAAGTTAAAAAAATCCCAAACAAACACAAACTAAAAAACTTTACAGTATGTTAAGAAAGGTTCATAAATTCTTGAGGATTTCCTTGAGGTTGAGGAAAAACATCAGTGAAAAGTGTGCATGTGTTAAGAGGAAGTGAAAATTGGGCTATTATAAATATTTTATGCAACATACTTTTTCTGGCTCCTATGTCCATTACCTCAACTGGAAGACTGAACTTAGCTTTCCAAGGAAACACATCTAGGGTTTTTTTTCTCTTTTTTGTTGTGGAAAAATGTCTGATTTGAGGTTGACATGTCTATGACCTTTCCAATACTATAAAAGGTACAATAACAGAGGCACTTGAACTTCCTATGTCAAGCTTAGGCCTTAAAGGAAGACACTAGGAGTAGACAGGAATGTCTTGAAGAAGTGGCTATCTTCATGTTAATGCTGGCAGCCCCTGAGCCAGAAAAAAAGTGGAAATTACTCAGATAAATGTAACGTGGTAGAAAAGCCCCTGTGTTATTACAATCTGCTGAAGCTACCCATCCTTCCCTTCCTTGGTTTGGAGACAATATTTTTGTTATTGATGTGACAAAACAACAGACTTGCAAATTGTCAAGAGACCTTTAAACATTATATGAGTTTTCACGTTTCAGATAATGAGAGCTGCACATATTAGTCACAAAAACAGGGAAAAAGAAGAATCACAGGATCACAGAATCACAGAATCACAGTCTCATAGGGATTGGAAGGGACCTTCAGAAATCATCTAGTCCAACCCCCCTGCCAGAGCAGGTTCACCTACAGCAGGTTGTAGAGGAATGCATCCGGGCAAGTTTTGAATATCTCCAGAGAAGGAGACTTGACAACCTCTCTGGGCAGCCTGTTCCAGTGCTGTGTTAACTTCAAAGTAAAGAAGTTTTTCATCATGTTGAAATGGAATTTCCTGTCTTCCAGTTTGTGCCCATGGCCCCTTCTCCTGTTGCTGGACACCACCGAAAAGGGTCTGACCCTATCCTCTTGACCCCCACCCTGTAGATATTTCTAAGCATTCATAAGATCCCCTCTTAGTCTTCTCTTCTCCAGGCTAAACAGACCCAAGTCGCTCAGCTTTCCTTCATAAGAGAGAGGCTTCATTCCCTTGTTCATCTTCGTAGCCCTTTGCTGGACTCTCTCTGAAGGACCCTGTCCTTCGTGAACTGAGGGGCCCAAAACTGGAAACAGTACTTCAGATGTGGTCTCATCAGGACAGAGTAGAGGGCGAGGATAACCTCCCTTGGCTTCCTGGCCACGCACTTTTTAATGCACCCTAGAAGACCATTGGCCTTCTTGGTCACAAGGGCACATTGCTGGCTCGTGGTCAACTTGTTGTCCACCAGGACTCTCAGGTCCCTCTCTTTCCAGCAGGTCAACCCTTTAACCTGTACTGGTGCATGGGGTTATTCCTCCCTAGGTGCATGACCCTACCNTAGCCCTTTGCTGGACTCTCTCTGAAGGACCCTGTCCTTCGTGAACTGAGGGGCCCAAAACTGGAAACAGTACTTCAGATGTGGTCTCATCAGGACAGAGTAGAGGGCGAGGATAACCTCCCTTGGCTTCCTGGCCACGCACTTTTTAATGCACCCTAGAAGACCATTGGCCTTCTTGGTCACAAGGGCACATTGCTGGCTCGTGGTCAACTTGTTGTCCACCAGGACTCTCAGGTCCCTCTCTTTCCAGCAGGTCAACCCTTTAACCTGTACTGGTGCATGGGGTTATTCCTCCCTAGGTGCATGACCCTACCCTTGTCCTTGTTGAATTTCATTAGGTTCCTCTCCACCCAACTCTCTAGCCTGTCCGGGTCTCGATGAATGGTAGCACAGCTTTCTGCTGTGTCAACCACCCCTCCCAGTTTTGTGTCATCAGCAAACTTGCTGATGGTACACTCTGCGCCCTCATCCAGTTCTCTGATGAATATGTCGAACAAAACTGGACCAGCTACTGATCACAATCCTCTGAGCTCTGCCATTTGGCCAATTCTCAATCTACCTCCACTGTCCACACATTAGTCTCAAAAACAGGGAAAAAAGAAGTTACAACTGCTCAGTAGATGAAATGGGGATTTCTAGATTACGCTGAGATAAATCATTCTCTAGGCTCCATTTACACTGTTGACTAGATCTCCACTGACTAAAAGGAGGTATTAGGGACTTGGTTTATACGTAGAAATCTTTTTTTGGGTGTCTTAATCCACCAGCTGAATTCCATTCAGTCTCAGAATTTAGATAAATTAAGTAATATTTCTTTCCTCGTAGAGTGACTATCTACTAATGACCTTCAAAGTAAACTGAAGAACTCAATTGGCCCATTATTTATTTTCCTTTTCATTTATTATCCATACGCCTACGTCACTTCATTGTTGTAAATGCAGTTTTCATGTGTTATATGTCCTTCATTGCTTTTTATTAATTTTGCTGAAATAATATGAAAGTCAATAATATGAGAGTATGAGTCAATTCTTATTATCTACTGCTGTAAGAACCCAGATACCTTTGGCCAAATTCCTGAAACTGTATTGATTGCCATCTCAACTTTGTGAATCAGAACTTAACTCCCCGTTAAAAAACCAAAACAGAACACAAAAACACTTAAGCCCAGGATGTTGGCATGACAAACAGTGCCACGCTGGCCACTAATCTGTTTTTTTCATTCTCTGAGCCTGTCTTGAGACTCTGAGGACAGCCATACAAACAAGGGATCATATAGTAACAAATTCCAGTAAATGAGCTGATTTCTGTTAACTGTTTACAGAGACAGCCCTGTAAGTAATTTACTGTGAAGCAGTTCAAATTAGTGTCACTTTCTTTAACTTCCTAATGCAGTGTTTGTTCTTGCAACCTTCATAATTCAGTGTAGTCCTATGTATATATGTATATGTCTGCTTAACTGTTTATGCAACAGTACTGCAGCTAGAACTAGTTTCTCGACCCTAGATAAATGTGATCTCATCATAAAATTTCAGTTTTAGTTTCTTAAAATTTTGCTCAAATTTAATTTTTCAGGCTAAAGTTTTCCAAGGCAACCATTTGAAACAGTCTCAATTTAATTAGAAATTTTCATCTAGAACATTTCATCAATGCTAATATCAGACAATATGTAGCCCTGTTAAAGAATACGTTATACATTGTGGTACTACACATTTTGAAATTTAGAACTCTAGAGTTACAGATACGCTCTGCTAATGGCATGAAAATGTATCCAAATACATAATTTCCTCCAAAAAAGGTCTCTGTTCACGGTCAGCCATGTGGCGAATAGTTACCTCTATGCACCAGCTGCTTATTCACTATGTTAAATTGTTACTGCTGAAGGTCTTTAATGGATGGAAAAAGTAAATGTGACTTTTCCTTCAGTCACTTCTTTTAGCTGGTAGAGACTATTTTAGGACAGTCTGGTTTTGTGTATTGCTTTTGAACTGAGAGCAGGAAACCTTCTCCCTGACCTTCCTCTATGGTCCAGGGAGCAGGAGGGGGAATGTAGTGTAGGGTAAGCATGAAAAAAGGAATTTCTTTGAATGCTGAAGAAGGTTAGAGGAAACCTAAGGCAAGCTAATATGGCACAGCAGACAGCACTTTGAAAGCACATAGACCAAAAGGCAAGAAGTTTCCCAGCTACTTTTTTTCCCATTACAAAAGTCCTGTGACCATGATTCTGCTTGTAAGTATAGTGCAAGTAATTCATAAGGGCTCTGCACCAATTGTTTTTCATTCCCATCTTGCCTCTATTCTGCTAACCCTTTCTATGACTGCTACTTCATTAATGATTTCTACCTGTTTGCTCTTGGAAGATTTCATTTTCAGTAACAATAAAAATTATCACAAGGCTGCCTTGCATTGTATGTGTTTCCTGGTAGATACATATGTCAGAATAAAATAGTATTTTATCTGCGCCTTACATTCCTTCAAGTTTTAATTAACTTTCTTCTTGGTTGGAATATTATTTTTCAAAATGAAAAGGAACAATATCACAATATACCAGACATGGTGTATTTCCTTCTATATATTATTCATTGATACTTCAATTTGATTTCTGGAAAATATTAAACATATTTTCAGACAAAATATTCAAAGAAATTATTGTTTGTTTGGTTGGGGTTTTTTACTTTTGAACAATTATTTGTATTTTTTAATACTCTTACTCTGGATGCTCTATTCTGGAATCCAGGCAACTGTGGTAGCGAAAGAAAAGAGGTTGTTAAGCTTCCTTATGTGTGAGAAACCATCAAATCTTAGTTGCCTACTGGGTGCCAGAAGCCTGTATTTGGAGGAGCCTTATGAAATTTAAGACAACTGTGATTTCTCTCTCACTCCCACACACAGACATGCACGTGCACACACATGCACTTTCCCAGTTTGCTCCTGTCAGGCTGCCCTGAGTTCTCCTGGTTAGCCAGATTAGATAATGTTTCCAGAATGCTGTGTCCTAGCAAAGAAAGTTTACGTCCTTTGTGCCTGCCTGTTGGGTTCACATTAATGAAAATATACCTTTTCTTTCAATAAATATATGTAATATTTTCCCACATCACAAATTGTCTCCTTGAAACAATATGTGATAAACCTCTGATGTCTTAAGTATTATAAACTTTGAATTTAATATTGAGTTATAATATATATTCTAAATTGGCTTCTTATCTTCTGCTTCCAAAATTCTGTTGTTTGGGGTTTTTTTTAATAGAGACTTCTTTAGAAGGGCATTCTGTTACCATAAAATTAGGTCTAGTTTCTAGTTTGTGACCTGTGGTTATATATAAAAGTAGAGGACATAGCATTAAGTTCCTCAAGATGGATGCCAGAAGTCCAGTTCATATACTGGGAAGTAGGACATATCATACAATCAAACTGCCAGCCTTTCTCCTTTGTTCTCATCTTTAAAAAAGAAAGAGAAGGGAATGACATCTGGGTGTGTGAATTTTGCCCAGTGATTGTTTGTTTAGCGCAGACAAATATCAATCTTTTGCTATTCGTGCACATTCAAATGTGCCATGATAGGATGAAGAGATAAACCCTACAGGAAAGGGAAAGCAAGTGAAAAAGTTCTACAGGAACTTAAAGAATCACAGGAAAGTCAATATAAGAAAAGTGTACAGTCTCATAAGGGCAATACTTTAACACTTAATTTATCTTGATCTATGCTGTGGTTTTACATTTGGTCATTATGTTCATTTGGCTAACAACTTTTCAGACAACATGACGAGCAAGTAAATTACATTTACCATACACTTGCATTTTGGCATAGAAGGGGAGCATTGTCCTGGTTTAAGGTGGGATAGAGTTAATTTTCTTTCTAGTAGGATTTTCTTTCTAGTTTTGGATTTAATATAAGAAGAATGTTGGTAACTGATACTGTTTCAGTTGTTGCCAAGTAATGTTTACCTTAATCAAGGACTTTTTCAGCTTCCCGTACAGGCCAAGAGGGAGCATAGACAGGACAAGGCGGCCAAAGGAATATTCCATACCACAGGTGTCATGCTCAGTATATAAATACGGATTGGCTGGGGCGCAGAGATCCGTGATCACTGCTCGGGATGGGATAGGCAACCGATTATCAGGTGGTAAGAGCGACTTGTATTGTATTGATTTATTTTGTATATGCTTTTGCCATTATTATCATCGTCGTTGTGGTTATTTTACTCTTCTGTTACTGTTGTATTAAACTACCTTTATCTCATTCCATGAGGGTTTGTTTTTCCTTTCCCCTCCTTTTCTACCTCTTCTCCCTACCCTGTTGGAGGGAGTGGGGAGGAGTGAGTGAGTGGCTGCATGGTCCTAGTTCCTGGCTGGGGTTAAACTACGAAAAACATCGACAAGCTTTGCTTTATTTAGAAAAAAAGAGAAGACCATCATCTAGTAAAAAAATCGATCATCTTGTGACAATTGTATATATCTTGTTGAATATAGCTGGAGTTTCAAATCTGCTTTGCCATCATCAATTTTAGTAGACTAAAGAGAGGCAAACATATAAGGAACAATCAAACTGATGCATTCATATGTTAGAGAAAGCCACATAGGAGTAATTGTCCCAAAGAAGAGTATCACGTTGGCCTCTAAAGATTAGTGTGGGTCATGTGGTAATCATAAATCTGTATTTTACAGGAAATACAGTGAATTAATTTTTTAGTCTTTCTACAAGGTGGATCTTTGTCCCTGTAAAACCAGAAAAACTTTACTCCTCCCCTCCATGTATATATGTATGTTCACGTCATGTATACGCTCCCTTGCATATGTGCACATTCCTATAAGCTTCTGAGTTTAGAGCAAATCTGGAGCACACCTGTTTTGTCTTCAAAACACTTTTTATTTATTTTTAAATCCTAAAGCATGAATTTGAAAATGTACCTTCAGTTCTCATCTAAACTGTTTTGTTTACTACCATGGATTGTTTCAAAGTACATCCATCCACAAGAGATTCTAAACAACTGCTCATTCAGACATAATGGTAATGTTTCATGTGTTCCCATAGCTGTTTCTGTACTGCACACCACTCTTCTGAATAATGAAAGTAGTAAGACAGAATGGCACTCAGCAATAGCCAAGGGAGGAAAGTTAGGGGGGCAGTCTGGAAAAAAACATTACTAGAGATTTCAGCAGATTTGATATAACAACGGGCTTGGTAGGGGAAGCAGAAAATGGAAAATTACTTCTGCAGAATTAACCTAGCCACAAAGGAAGACATTGGTCCAGCTGACTTTTTTTGCTATAACCAAAGAGAAATACAAATTGATCAAGCTTTTAGACGTAGTCAGGTAAAGGCCATTGCTAATTCTGTGATAATTTCTTTTTAGTTGTAATGTCCTATTGTGACATGCAGTGTTAATTATTTCTTGAAGTGTGAAGTTTTGCTGACAATAATATTTACATGGACCAGAAAAATAAGCACCTGCTGCTCCCATCAAATCCTACAGTTATTTGTCAACTGTTTCTGCAAATACATTACACATGCAACAGAAAGCACAACTGGCAGAACAAAATAGCAGTCTAAAAGGAGAAACAAAGGTACAATTTTGGCAGTCCAATGGCATTCATTAATTTCCCATTTATTGTCAAGTAGCTTGACTCCAAGTTTTTGGCGAAAGAAGCAAACACAAATTTGAGTCATCATTCCTATACACATGTAAGAATACATGTAGCATTCCTCTTCCTTTTCTCCATCATCACTATCATCATCATCAGCTTTTGGGCTTTATGACTTCATTATGACATCTCATAATAACTTGCATTAAACCTACTCTTACTAACCCTCTCACCAGTGTCAAAAGTGTATTTTCTTTCCAAACTGCTTTGACTATGTGGTGAATGGACACATTAAATCTGACAAAAGTCTGTGATAGTTTTATACTATGGATAAAAGACTCCTAGTTCAGAAGATTATCAACATTATGAAGCAAATGTGATTAAATGGATTTATATTTTTTCCCTAGGGTACTTATTTCAGCATGGCTAGACTACAGTGAAATTAAGATTACTATTTACTTGTATATTTTTTATGTGTTTCCACTGTAGAGAAGTTTACACGGATACCTCAAACAACAGATGAAAATGTGGAATATCTACTGCAGAGTTTACAATCCGATATTGTGTGTGCACTTAGTACAGTGAACACAAGCTGAACAGCATTTTGTGAACTGCCAATTATGTTACATAGGAAGGAATTTTATTAAAAATATTCCAAACTCTTAGTTAAGGTTTACCATGTGTGTTTGTTTACCCTGTTTGCATCTTATGATATCATCTTTTTTCCCCTTTGCTTCCTTTTTTGAATAATTGTGTTATCTGGATGTCTCTGCCATATCATATTATGCATGTCTTACTTCTTGTGTACTTCCAACATCAAGAGCCTTCTGAATTCTGGTCTTCCCTTGGCTTAGTTCTCTTCCAATTTTTCTCTTTTCTATTTTAGGAGATTTTTTGAAAATCCTCCTTACTTCCCTTGTATTTTCTGCATCTGTTTCATGGGTCATTGTCCTTGAACCTATTACCCTTGTTTCACATTATTTCAGGTTGTATCTTCAAATAAGAACTATCTATGAGATCGACTAGTGGATGAATTGTGTCCAAAAACATCTTGTCTGCCTTCTGGCACTATCTTATATAAATTTGCTGTCAGCTGAAGCTCAATATGACTAAAATCTCTTAATCTCTCCCACACGAATCTTTTCTTCCTAACTTTCCCAACTGTGATGCCATCTTTCTGCTGACATTTAAAACTCTCCTTTGTCTCAGACAGCTTTCTGGATTTTCATGACTGGGATATGTTTTATTTCACCTCTGTAAAACCCCTCCCTTGTCTTTAGCTGCATTCTTTTTACTGTAAGTTTCTGATGGTACAGCTGTCCTTTGTCTGGACCCAGCAACGCCTTATTCCCATTTTCAGCTTGTTTCTCATGTTCAGAACAGAGATTGGCAGCCCAGGCTCTGTAAGAAGCCAAATACAGATTTTCTATTAAAGAACAGATTTTATAGACAGAAAACCAAGCAACTGTGAATTTGAATGTGAGATTTGGACACTTTGTAGTTATCCAGCTGATTATTGTGTTTGACTACGTGTGAACTGGTCAGGTAGCCAACTCAATGTTGGGCAACTAGGAAAAAATATGTGACAGGGATGTGTGGTGGTCTCTAAAGACTGTTAGTCCAAATTTTAGTCCCAGGAAGCCTTTGTGACTCTGATTATCATCTGAGTTTCCACTAGCCTTTTAGTTTCTACTACCACTGGTTTTGTGGCCTACATGGTGGCCTGGCCTAACAGGATCACCTCTAGAGACAAGTTCTCAGAACAAAAGGGTTTGGTTTCAATCCCTAAGGTTTCAATCCCTAAGGAAAATTCCAAATGAAATCTCCTTTAGAAGAACACACTTCAGACAGTTGCCTCTTCTGATCATTAAAAAGTAAGACTGATCCATGCTCAAGTGCATGCTGCCATGGTGTTGGACTTCAAACATCATTCCAACTATAATATTCATTATTTTCTTTTCCATTCACCTTTAAAGTTCTTATTTTCTGTGATTTATTCCACCAACTCCAAAAGCAAAACAAAGCAGCAGAATTGTTAGGTCACTGAAGTGGAATTTGTCTTATCTAACTAAATATGTACAATGTGGACAAGTATACGTGAGCTATAATGTCACTGTTTTTGTCAACAGTGGAATACAGACACTTTTAGGCATGATTCATCTGAATTACTTTATTCACCTACTTTAAATTGAATAAATTGTACTGTGGTCAGTGAAGGCAGCCTATGGTACTGTCTCAGACAAAGGGCTCTTTTGCAGATATCTATAACAGCTCAAAGAATCCCAGCCTTGGTGCTCAGTACTAAAATCAGAGGATATCATGTTAGCCACTGTTCTCCTGGATGCCCTTAAGCTATTTGTTGTAATTTATTACCTTTGTATGAATTATTCGCTTCCTTCACATGGTACAGCACATTGCACCATGGGTCCTGCTTCCGACCTTGGTTTATTTGTAATATCATGATAACACTGTGCACTGTAGCACAATAATCAGTAAGCAGACAACAGGTTGAAGACAATTTAAGATTTGTAGAGGGTTTTTTGCAGGCTTCCCAAGTCCTGAGGAAAAGACAAATGTCACTGTTTCTTATATCTAT
The DNA here is from genome assembly GCA_013398295.1 of Chionis minor. Taxonomy (NCBI): domain Eukaryota; kingdom Metazoa; phylum Chordata; class Aves; order Charadriiformes; family Chionidae; genus Chionis; species Chionis minor. The sequence goes on along the minus strand of VZSF01003620.1, from coordinate 275,847 downwards.
GAAGTCTGAGCACTTCACCTTTTAGCTTCCAGTATTTCAGGTTCCCTGATTGAAGGCCTGAACCAAGGTTGTTCTAGTTCACTCATGGAGGCTGTGCACATGCAGTTTAATTGTAGGGAACATTGTAAATTTATAAGTCGCATTGTTAAATTCTCTTGCTCTGTGTTTGATATGGAACCTGTTACAGACAGCTATTTAGTGTTGGATGTGAGCATGAGCTTGTATGAGAACTATATCATGCTAAACCACACTAGTCCTTTGACAAATGGAACTCCAGAACCATTACAAATGGACAATCCTTTTCTGTTGAGATTACCTCCTGCTGAATATCTTATACAGATGCTGTAACTAATTCTCAAATAAACTAGCCAATTTTTCAGGAGTTCTTTGTGTTTGGAATATTACAATTGATAAAGAAAACATATTTGTAAAGCAGTCTCTCTGTTTACTCTTTTTTCACATTTACTAACGTGTCTGTTAGCATACTGCCATCATTAGCATAAGTAGTTGTTGTGGGTTAGGCCAGACTGGTCACTGAAACGAATGACAGATGCTCTCCCTCATCTCTCCCTTCAGGGAGAGAAGTGTGAGAGAGAAAGAGACTTATGAGTTTAAAAGAAAACTAAACTGCTTTAATGAAATATTAACAATTAAATAATAAAAAGAAAAGATAATAATATCGAAAAACAACACAATGACATATATACAATATATACAAAACAGTATCGAGCTCCCAGGGTGACAATCATGTCACTGGCAGGCACCAGGAGAGTCCTAGACTAGACTCAGAGACAGACAGGAACTGGATTCTGGATCTGGATTCAGGAACACAGAGATCAGGATCAAAAGCTGGCAAACAGAGAGAGTCCTCCTCAGACACTGGCCTTTGAAGAAAGAGAGCTGACCCTTTGGTCCCTCAGCTTTTATACTGAGCATGATGCAGATGGGATGGAATACCTTGTTAGTCAGTTTTGGGTCACCTGTCCTGTCCACTCCTCCCCACAGGTGCGACCCCTCTGTGCTTTTCCGCTGCTGACCCTCCAACGTGGCACATAACAAATTTGGCTGCCCTTGGCTGTTACGGGAATAAGTATAAGCAGGAGCATCCCTGCATCCCATGCCTTGGTATCAACTATAAACATCGAGCCTTTATCACTGCTAGAAGTTGACAATATCAGAGAGTCCAGTTAGTTAGAAGAGGCCTAAATGAAAATTAAAATTACCGAACAGAAACTTGGTTCTGTTTTACCTCAAACCAGGACAGTAGTGTATAGTTAGCTATTAGGCCCATCAAGCAACGTACATATACTAGGACGGAAGTCATTTGTGTTCAAAGAGTAGCCAGATCATATGACTAAGATTCATGGATGTCAAATGGTATGACCTCCTGGACATACCTATCTAAAGGTACTGACATACTTTTGAAGCAAGTCTACAAGAGAAGAGATTATAGAAAGATTTCTATTTTATTTTTTTAATTTATTAACACTTGGATAGAAACCATCATACCATGTTTTATTCCAGTGCTCTGGACTAATACTAGGGTATTAGTCATTATTCTTGAAAATAATTTTCTTATGTGTCTATTCATGCAGTAAACATAAAAGCCAGCACTATGGCAAAAGATATGCTGTTATTAAAATGCTGATATCTAGTGTAACTGAACATGAAATTTTACCTAAGGTAAGGATCTTGATTTATTCAGCTAAAGAAGGTTTGTGTGTCTAGGCCCATGTTTACCTACTCTGGAAAACTCGGACTAAATGTTCCAGTAGAACTAGGAGATATCATTCCAGTTAATCATGTAAATGTTTTCTTCTTTGAGCATCATGAGGCCGACTGAAATAAAATAACAATAGGAATGGATGTTCTGAAATAATTTTGGATGTTTTCAATCATATTATGATCAACCACATCTGTGACTAATATTGCTCATATGATTCTCTCAGTTATTCCCCCCAATACACACAAATCGTTTTCAATTACAATTTTGTTTTCTAATACACTGATAATCTTATCTGGAGCCAAGGAAATTGGGCAAGGGCTTCTTTTCCTGGGAGCCATTAAACTGCCTTTAATTAGTATCTGCCAAAGCCATTAATGAGTTTTCACCATAAAATGATTCATGTTAAAAAAAAAAAAAGAGAAAGAAAAAAGGCTAAAATAGGCCAAGGTAAAACAAACCTAGCAAGAAAACACCCTGCAGTGCATGAGAACTGTTGAAAGCCTCCTGTCACAGAAAAACATCACAGAAGCCTTAGTCCAAGTCATTTAATAAAGTCGTAGCAAAAAAAACCAGAACAAAGGCAAAAAATTGACTTAACATACTGCTTCAAGCCATAGCTGTCTCTTCAATATTGTAGAGCATATGCTTTTCTATATCTAGTACATTTATGAAGATAAAAATACTCATAAGAGTAGGAAAATTTGCTTTCTTTTAGGTTGATGCTTAATTACTTTGTTCAATGTTTATTCAACTCAAGCTCAAAACAACTGTAATTATTACCATTAGCTTGAAGAGCCTACTTCGGCTGAATAGCCTGTACCTATGGCATGACAGGAGCCAGCTCCTTGTGGGGTCCATGTCTTTTTTTCCATGTTGTCAGTACAGCCCTGGAGAAGAACTGCAGTGTGTCAGCTTTGGAAGTGTTTCCATGATACATATTGTTCAGTGTCAAGACTGAGACTGGAATGGAGAACTACTGTACCATTAGAAGAATGCTGCAAATTTTTTCCCCTGCTTTCCAGCCAGCTAAGCCCCACAGAGCTGAGTGCTCACACCCAGCACTGACACCCCAATCACACAAAATGATATCAAGTGTGTCAAAACAAAGGGGAGGAACCCAAAACCAGTGGAGGGGTTTTATTATGAAAGCCTGGTATTTTTTAAATTTAACTTTTTAAAAAATTCTTCACGGTACTGATTGTAGTGGGATCTTGAATTAGGTGTTGAAATTATGTTTCAGCATAACATAATGTTGAAATTACATTCTGGTAGGCTCAGCAGTGGAAAATCCTATCAATATAATGACCTCAGAAGTCCCTACACCAAGCTGACTGTCACTTATCTCTAATGTGAGTTATAAAACAAAATCCTGACATGCATCTGATTCTTTTTTTTTTTCATTTCCTACACTACATTCTTCAGTAAAAGCCTTTGAAAATCAGTAACCTCTGTGATTAACTGTTTGTTGTCACTGTACATTCAGATTTAATTCCTCTCATGCTCTTGTATTTCAAGAAAAGTCTCAATAAATGTCTGTAGTTGGTTTTATTTTCCCTTGTTGTCTTTTATATTTTCTCAGTGAAATCCTACCCAGAATTCAGATTTCTTCAAGGGCCTTTGAATAAAATGTTCCTGCCCTAGCTAACAGATAATACCAGAAACACAAATGAAAATGGCAGCGTTCCCTTTTTCACCCAGGAGTGTCTTGATCTGTTCCAATCAAAAGCAGGAACTGGCAAGAGAGTCTGTGTTTTCTAGTGCAATGTTATTAGCCAGAAAAGAATGTTTAATTAAGTGACTATGCATCTCTTAGTCTAATTATTTTGTCACATGAATGAGGGGAAGACTGACTTAGTAATTCTGTCAATACTTTGTAGATGAACACTAAGCAATGTAATTGTTGAATGAACCTTGTTTTCAGCATAGAATTCACCTTGAAGACTGTAACGACCATTCCCGTGACAGTAACTACAGCTGGGGCATTCTATCCTGAAATATTTTCTGGACAGAAAATATTTTGTACATTCTAGAAGTTATGAAGAGGTTATTGATCCTGGTTCAAGCAGGAGGACGTCTTCTGGATGTCCCTTTCTACTGGAATTATTCTACAATTCTGATTCTAGTTTTTGCGTGAAGGAGGACGGTAATGACTAATGTTCACTGCATCTTAAATAGAAAGGGATTTCTCAGGTTTTTTCTGTGCACGTTATAAAAGAGCATATTATAAAAGTATTTCTAACTAAAATTCTACCAGTGAGATTTTTTAAATATTTCTGTTGTTAAAAATGTCCAGATATAGGAAACAATTGTTATAAACTGTTTCATCGACTTTTATGTCTATCACTTGACTGTGACAGCAAATTTATTTTGTTTTGCAACACTCCTTGGTAGTTCAGAGTGCATACCTGATAAAAGAAAATCTTTATATATTGTGTAAGTAAGTTTCTTTCAAAATTTAGCCAAAAACTGAAAACTGTTTTTAGAAAAGAGCTCTTATTCCCCATTACATGTAGTGTATCAGTCCTTGAGAAACTCCTCAGCCACCATAGCACAAAGTTTTGATCTGTCTTTACTTCTTATCTGACACAGAATTTTATGATTTTAGCTTATTACTAAGGGCTATTTAAATGCTCTACCTTTCGTTCTCAGGGAAAGGTAATTCTTGTTCTCATTTCAATTATATTTAATGTAACTCACAGGATAAATTTTTACTAACTGTTGAAGTTATGAAGCATCTGTGTAAAATAAATTATAGCCCATGTGATTTCAAAGTTCTGGATTCGTAAACTTTTAGTATCCCTTATTTAGAGTATTTCAGGAGAATTTGAATCAAAGACATATCATGGTTGTGCGGTGTAGGGAACGTTCCTCATTTCAGCATTGCCGCAGCCCCCCACCTTTCCCTATGCGTTCACAGTGAGTGAACTCCCAGAACAGCAGGGGACAGGAGGCACAGAACAGCAGGGCAGAGGTGGCATTTCAGGCCAAATACACAAACTCAGGGGGACATAGGTTAGAGGCTGTCCACCTCATGGAAGAAGCTACATGCAAGACAAGTTTAATGGCCAGAGAGAGTGACTGCACTTGCAATAAGGAGTCTCGAAGTACAGCAGAGTGATTTGATACTAAACTGTCTTAGAAACTAAGGAGAGAAAAATGTGTGTCCTTCTAATGAGAAAATTAAAACAGTATCCTGGGGGTTAAGAGAGGCTTTAACTACTTATGTCTGAAGTCTGATAACGTAACCTGCCATGAAAAGCATTTTCCTGAAGTGTCCATCACCATAATCTGACCTAACCTGAAGGTCCTGTGGTTTTTGTGGCACCCTGGTGTCTGAGAGCAAACCACTTGCTCCGTCACTGATTTGGTGGGACAGAGAAACTTCAAACCTTACACTTGGCAAACTTTCTTTTTAAATGAAATATATCTTTATACATTTCATGTGTTCTACGTTATACAAAAGTACATCATTAATTTCAATATTTGCCTAAATCTATATCTATTTAGAATTCTCCCCTCCCAAACAAGAAGGCAACAAAACAAAACCAGAAAGCATTTCCTCACTCCAAGGAAGTGGTGCAGAAGTAAAATCTTCTATGGCACTTTAAATAATCTGCCTCTCTTTCTTGGTAAGATACTGACATGTCTTAACTGTTTTGATACAAACCTATGTTGTTCCACTGTTCCATCTTTAATTAATAGACATGTGGCTTTCCAGGGCGCAAGCAGAGTGACTTTTTTTTTTACTTTGACTTAGGCTTTTACTACTGTAAAGAAACTCAATCTAACAATGCTTGGTACATCACCTGAGAAGAGGTTTTCAAAGCAATCTTTTTTCTGCCAATTCAGATCAGATATTTACAGGTTGTCACTGACAATTATGGCGATAACAAGTTTATGACAATGCTGATAAACATATTCTTGTACAAACTCATAAGAAAAACCTCAATGATCATCTGTCTCAAGACCACATAATTAAAGAGATTTGACTCAAAGTCTTATTTTAGGATGACCAATTGAAAGAAACTTACAAATGCAGCTCAACAATCTGTAATGGTTTGCAAGTAAGGCCCAAAAGGAAACATTTTCTTCAAGGTTATTAAAAATAGAAGAATGTTGCATATGGTCATTAGGATTTATTTAAAATTAGCACAGAATTTAATGAGGCACACAGGAAGAGTATTAAGTAAATAACCTCATTTTTAGCATTTTAGCATTCAGTAGCATTTAAAATTATTCCCTCTGACTTTTCCCAGGTATGTAATATCAGACAACTCAAGCCCCTCAGGAAACACTTCACATTCCCATTTATTCTGTAAATAAAAATACAGTTCCTTTTCTTTTCTTTTGTGCCCAGAAGACCATATCACTCAGTAGTTTAGTCACTTAGGACACCTACTCATCTGGAAGCTTTAAATTTTGAAATTGTATTGTGAAGATAAATTTTTCTAAGGAGAAAAATGACAAGAGTTTCAACCTGCATGAAGATATAGAACCTAGACCACAGGGTCTGTCTCCTGATAGATATCTTGCAGAGAAATTCTCTGAATATTCCACATTACAAAACTGTGCTTCCTAGCTCACGGTATCATTAATGGATTGCACAGTAAGGCAAATTATTGCCCCTCATGTAAAGCAATTAAATAGCTGTCAGAGATGGTATTCAAATGTCTTTTAACCCAGATATCTCTGGAAGAACAAACAATATTTTCTTTTCTTATACTATTTTTTTGTCTAACATTAAGTCAGTCAACCTAAGAATGACAGTTTTTTCCAAAACTGGGAAGCATTTCTTTCTGGTTTTTCATCTACTTCTTTTTTTTTTTTTTTTTTTTTTTAGTGGTGCTTACACTGCTTTCCCTGTGTAACAGGAAGCATCACATCCTTTTCACAAAGGAACATATAAAATAATACAAAAATGGAGATATAGGCCATTTACAGTTTGCCAAGGAGCACATGGTGTGGGGATAGAACTGTTGTCCTGACACCCAGCAGTCAAGCAGTTCTCTAAAGATCAAAGTTTCTGTCTTTCCAGCTGCACTGTTTAGGGAACAGTGGCACAAAGATCCCTAAATTCAATGGCTTATTTTTAAATACAATTCACTTCAGCTGCAAGAAGCTTTGACGATCTAATATTGTCTGCATATTCTTGTGACTTCCTTGTGAACTTCAGGTCTTTAGGTCTATTTCTAGAAAACTCCCATTGTTGGATTTTGTTCTGTTTTTCTTTTCCCAGAGGTCTGGTAGATTAGTGTTTGTGTTAAATTGTAAGCATTTGTAGAAGCATACAATTAGTGGAATCTCTCCCATTCACACAGGCACAAGTTCTGCCTGGCTGACTGAAAAAAGAACTCCCTCTCATAACTATGGAAGAAAATATAGTAGGGATGATACCATTACACAACTTACTTCAGAAGATTTAGGGAAGGACTGTGACTTAGGTCCTGCATAGATATTGGAAAAAGTAAAGTTTTCTAATTTTTAAAATGTAAAGTTGCAAAAACCCCAAAATTCCCATTGGTTGTGGAGGTTCTACTACACATAAAGTTCACACACCAGCAGTCACCAGTCTTTAAAAGGAGAGAAGAGGAAAAAAAAACCAAACAAAAAACCCCAGATAAAAAATACCCTTAAGCTCTTTAAAGAAAGAAAGAAATACGAGGGTCCCACATCCTAAAGCCTATTGTGTTGAATGAAAATTATGTTTATAAACATTTATAGGGTTTTTTTGGGGGGTGTTTGGTCTATATGGTAACAGTCTTTTCTGCCTACATTGAATTTAGGTCATTTGGAGCACCATCTTGGATCATAGCCACACCTTCAGTTCAGTTCTGTGTGCAAATGAGTTGAACCATGAACCATTTTGCTGCTCCAGAATTTCCTTACTTTAGAAAAATCCCAAGTCCCCATTACAGTTAACGTTTCTGCTTTTTGCATTATTACCAAAGTACAAAAGAGACACATATGGAGGTGGGGTAACCAATAAGGGACATGGGGTATCCAATAAGGGAAAAAAACAACATGATTGAGAGCGAGCTACAACTTCTTCAAGTTCATGCTAGACTTGTATTTGATGTTGAACTGCAAGGCAGGAACCGCTCAGCCTATGCAGGGTACGCAGAGTTGGTTCATTACTTTGCTTCAGTTAAGAGCAGAACATGACAACTTTTACAGCTCTTCTCCTTTCTGTTTCTGTGCATTTCTAAAATTGCCTTATGTTTGTTTCTATTCTTGTTCTCCTCCTCCCTGCTCACAGCAGCTTTTTCAGCCTGTCAGCCTTTCACTGTTTGTTTTTAACCTTGACAATGATGTACTGACTTCAGCCTGTGAAGTCCAAAGCTCCTTCAGTCTCCCCTGCTGTCAATGTGGGCTTACCCCCTGCACCTTAGAGGCTGGATGTACACAGCCATCAACATTTGACATGTAAAAAGAAGTAGCCCCTATGTTTCTGACTGGTCAACAAGATGTCTGTGCCCAGTGTATGAAACAAACAAAGATGCTACGCAACTACTTTGCACTTGCAAGTCCAACACATACGGGATCTATCATGTCTGAATCACTTCTCTAATGCCCATCATGTGGAACAAGTATGATCTCTTTGACTAGGTTAGATTTTCTGCCCAAGTACATCCAGCCCAGCTTGTCACACAAGCCTGTCCATCACTTCACCTTGCACACAGTGGGCCATAATTCTGTGCATGAACAACTTGTGCAATCTGTGATTCCCAGATTTCTCTAATCCCTAATGGGACTATTGGGACTATTGCTATGACACTCACTACACTCCCTGGACTCTGTAAATCCCATACAGATGGTCAAAGAAGCCTTACAGTGGTAAACGATACCTTCGGAAATGTGCAGGTAGGGAGACTGTCTTGGAAACATGTTCATAGCAACCTTCCCATCTGGATGGTAAGCATTTTTAGCTATGGATTTACCTTACATTTTTGAACTACAGCTAATTTTCTTCAGCTCTTTATTCATCTCCTGCAGTGTACCCTGCCGCATATATATTTTTACAAAGCCATGTCTTGACTAGAGTTACTGCCATTAAACAGTAGAACTCCTTCCAAATCACAGGCAAAACTACAAACAGCCTTGAGGAACAGTCAATTGTATCTCAAGGGAAATTAAAAAATGCCCCTGCATTCTACTACCTACTTTTAACCTATTTTGTATGGGGGTTATATGCCATTAAGCACAGGGGAAATAGTGCTGCCAATATTTCAGACCCTCAGGTTTCCATCTGAAATGGGCTGCTTCGAAAAGTGTATTCAACAGTAAGTATTTAAACTGTACTCAGCTCATTATATCAGTATCACAAAATTGGCTCCCCATGGAAGTCTGAGATTTTTCTCCTGAAGAGGGAACCCCTCCACAGTTCATTAGCTTCTTTTCTATATCGTATTGCAATAGACCAAACAGAACAAGCAGAAAACCACTTAATTAATTTTGAGTTTCCTGAAATGGGTTACGTAATATAGGGCTGCTGGTGCACAGAAGTTGTAAAATATATACATTTAATAAGCGTTGAAAAGAGATTCTAATTATTTTGCTCAGCAAGCAGAAAGTCTTATATTTCAGAAGTGTTTTCCACCTGCGGATAGCCTAATCTATGAAGTGAGAGAAAAAAGTTTCTGAGCATTACCTGACCTTTTTGAATTCTGTGTTTGCAAAAAACATTATGCTGAAACCCTATGTACCAGGCAAATTGATCCAAAAGGCATACCCACCATAGCTGTTGCCAGTAGAAAACAGCTGGCAATTTGAAATCTATCGTGTTCTCTTTTACCATCCCTGAAAATCCACTCTCTTGAAAAGGCTTCATGCTGAGAAGTGTGCAGAGGAGTTTCCATCACTGATTAGCTGGCTGCGGAGCATTATCTGCTCATTTATGAACTCACAATGCGATGAGGACACAGCTAAAATGTCTGTGTCCAATGCCATGTGCCTGCTATTGCTGTCCCCTTAGTGAGGGAAGGAGAGCTTATAAAAGGTGCATACTGACTTCACTTAAGTAGTACTCCCTAAAACACGGGCCTGCTTCCTGCTAGCAATGATAATTTGGTGCCAGTTTTGGTAATTAGATCACTTTTACATGCCTTAATAACAGCATTCAGTAGTGTACATTAAGCTCCCACATGGACAGCGTCATTAATGCTTTGACTTTTTCCTCTTGAGGAAGCAGTAGGCTGGGTAGTAAAATTAGGAATTAGTCATGTTGCCAGGAAGTAAGAGTTTTATATATGCAGCATAATTTGTTCTGAATATGGGCTGCGGTATTTAATTGCAAGGGTTGCAAAAACAAAAGTTCTGACCAAAGAGTAAAAAGAATTTCTAAGAAAAACAATAACATTTTACACTTCACTTTAAATTTCTAAATTATTTAGTTGACAAAGAAATGCTGTCTATCTGCCAAACTAGGTACAATACTTTCTTGACATTAAAAACTCATTTTCCGTAAAATTACATATTACATGCCAGTAGTTTTTCTTACAACCATGTACTTTTTTTCTGTCTTCTCAGCAAATTTTCATAGCTAAACATGTAAGAAAAGGGTAAGTCCCTGTCTTTTAGATAAATAGCAATCAGTTGCCTAAAGAACTATCACCCAAATGATATTTTAGCTCTGCTACATTACATATCTCCATTAAGTAGGCCTGAATATAAACCTTAGATCTAGACTCGGGATTCAGGATCTACACATCATCTTCCTTTTAACTGGCAGAACCCAAGCACCCAGTTCTAAACTCTTAAGCATAAGGTTTTAGAGACTGGACTCATGGCAGTTTTGGCTCAGAAATATTTTAAAATCGTTTCAGCCTGCAAACTGGGACCCCAGTCATGGATGATTCTTCAAAAATTACTTTGTCTTCTTTCCCGTGGCTTTCAAAGTGTTTGTGCTATTTGTTGTGTGTGGCTGTAAGATTGGAGCAACTTGGGTTAAGCAGAAAGATCAGACAATCTGGTCATTTCTCCTGTTTTGGAGAAAACTATCTAGAAGTACTACATCACAAAGGAAGAACAGGTTTATTTTGAACATTGGTCTCATACTGAACCTTCATCCAGCCAGTGGATTTGAGAACTAAGCAACTAGAAGAAAACTTCCTCATGAAATTCTTACTGATTATAAAATATAGAGCTGCAGACACTGCTCAAATTGACCTGAACCTCCTAAAATCCTATTAGAGACATTTTTCAGACCATCCTTCTGGGCCTCTAGCTCTCAGTAACTTTTGGGTCAATTTATTCATTTGCTGATCCTACTGAATTCTCTCCGAAATGTACAACAGATGCAAAATCTCCCTATGCCTGTTGTTAAAGGTGTGATAATTTTTCAACATTCATCCCTAGTTTTATCTATATCTCCATAGTCTATATTATGAATTACAGATTTCAGTTTAAGGAATCACATCTTTGTTTTCATGCATAATTGATGTTTAAAGGGACTATAAGTTTCAAGGCTTTGTGGCAGCTAGTTAAAAAATTATTTCATGTGAACAGGAAGTAAGCTGTCTTCCTTTTCTTTGTTTTTTATCACTTGTATGGATATCAAATAGACAGGAATGTAAAAGACAGTCTCTAATTTGTCTCTGTGTACTAAACATAAAAAGAAGAAGAAAGCTTTTGCAATTCAGAGCAATTCTGTCAAAAGATTGCTATATACAGGCACTTATTCCACTTCACTTCTCATTTGCATATGAAATCCTGCCTGATAGATCTCTGAGTGTGGAGTAAATTAGAAAAGTTAACCACTCTTTATCCCTTATTTATGTGCTACATATTCTAAAATTAACAAGTTTTCTTCATATACAGTATGTTGAGGTACAAAATTAATACAAAAACTAGATCCAGAATATATTTTTTGTATTTGCTTGAAATAAGAGCATAAAAGCATTAGCAATGGTTTTCTTTTTAATTAACCACTGACATTTTAAAGTGTCAAGATGTATGCTGCAATGGAGAAGTTTTGAACCTACCCTGAAGAGAAGACAAATGATTATCTAAAAGTTAATGAACTGAGTTCTGTAATGGACTGGGTAGAGCTAATTGATATGAAGCAATAAGAGAATCTGGCAAAGGCTGAAAGTGAAAAATCTTCAAGCTGATGTAAAGTGACCCAGGAGAACTAATGACAGGGAATAAGTCAGACAGTAAGTAAGCAGCAGGGTCTGATAATGTCACTAGAGTACCTGTTGAATAACATTGTACTGAAGGATTGTTGTATGACTTCCACAGCATAAAGGAAGAGTTTTGATGACATAAGGCAACATCTTATCTCAGTCCATAAAAAAATCAAAGAATGAAGAGTGAAATACATATATTTCAGTTTCAGAAGCTGTTTTTAATTGGACATTTAACATGTTCACTTTGAAAAGAAGGCCCAGAAGACTACGTTTTGGGCTTAATTTCAACAATATACCCTCTCTTTAATACTTTATTTGGCTGAAGTAGGTAGAACTTTTACATGATCAAAACTGCCATCGTCTTGATAGACATAGATATCATTGAGTCTATACTTTTTTTGAAGACTGTTACCTTCTCAGATGCATTTCCAAATTGTAACTCTTTCACCTGAAGAGATTTTTTAAGAAACTCCCACTCTCTCCTGTCCAGACCCATTTATTAATGATGTCCTCTCATTCATTATACATAGAATCACAGAATGGTTTGGCTTGGAAAGCATCTTTAGTCCTTTAGGATCTAGTCCAACCTCTCCTGCAATGAGCAGGGGCATCCTCAACGAGATCAGGTTACTCAGACCCCCAGCCAACCTGACCTGGAGTGTTTCCATGGATGGGGTGTCTACCACCTCTCTGGGAAACCTGTTCTGGTGCCTCACCACCTTCACAGTAAAAAAATTTCTTCCTTATATCTAATCTAAACCTACCCTCTTTTAGTTTAAAACCATTACCCCTCGTCTTATCACTACAGGCCTTATTAAAAAGTCTGTCCCTATCTTTCTTATAAGACACCTTTAAGTATTGAAAGGCCACAAGAAGATCTCCCTGGAGCCTCCCCTTCTCCAGGCTAAACAACCCCAACTCTCTCAGCCTGTCCTCATAGCAGAGGTGTTCCATCACTCTGATCATTTGTGCGGCCCTCCTCTGGACCCACTCCAACAGGTCCATGTCTTTCCTGTACTGAAGACTCCAGAGCTGGATGCAGTACTGCAGGTGAGGTCTCACAAGAGTGGAGTAGAGGAGGAGAATCACCTCCCTCAACCTGCTGGCCACGTTACTTTTGATGTAGCCCAGGGTATGATTGGCCTTCTGGGTTGCGAGCACGTGCTGTTGGCTCATGTCCAGCTTTTCATCCACCAGTACACCCAAGTCTTTCCAGATTCCTTGCAGATTCTAGTTTCAGAGTATGTGTTTCAAAGTTAAGCACTGAAACACTGAGAAAAACAGTGCATACATCTCTTTGTGAAAGTACTCCTAAATGCTCGGGGCTCTTAGTAGTAGCAAAAATGAGAGACTGGATAATCAGATTCTATTCTTTACTTCCTCTAATATGTTGCCCAAATTCTCACTTCAGATAAGAGTAACTGATCCCAATAAAGTTAAAAAAAATAATCTGTATATATTCAGTTTTAAGTTAAAGGTTAAAAAAGCATCTTTTGCTGAGGTGGGGATAAATATTTGATTTTCCAGGCTCGGAAAAGTCCCCTAAAGTCCCCCCCTGAGTCATGTTTCTGGTACAAACTCACCACACTGGGAAATCTGCAAGAGTGCAAACAGAGTGGAATTTTCCATAAATCCGTGACACCATAATGTGCACTGTGCAAAGTTCAGTTTACAAACATTTAGAAAAACATATCAAAAGTCTGTAACTGGATGAGATCTCTGAAATGTTTCTAAAGAAACTTTTGGCAAAGTAGAAGAGTAGTTATTCAGTCATGGATTATCTCCTGCAAAATCTCTTGGTTAAATATCATACTGATCTCCAGCAATAAAGACCTTATATAAGAAAGAACTTGCCAGTTTCTCTCAGAAAAACACTGTTTGATAATGTAAAACTATCTTGTACATTGAATATTATTCTTTTTTTGTTATTAATTTTGTTTCAGGAGATTTAACTCATCAAAGTTGATAGAAGTTGAATTAAGTATCGTGAAATTATTTACAGAGCCACACACAAAAGACTTACGGATAACAGTATGGTGACAAACTCACTTTGGTGTTGTAGAAAGACAGTTTCCTCTGATCACAAGGTAAAATGAACTTTATAAAGTAAGGGCCTGACTATGGACGATATTTTAGTGTTGAAACATGTAAATAGGTGCATAGTGAGAATTTTCAAGTGTTAAATACAAAAAGCACTGAAGGAGGTTAGCTGACTCACATTGATTTGAAAGAGGGTAGAAATTTATTATCATCAGTGACATATGAAGAATATCAAACAAGTGGAAATATCACAAGATGTGCATATACATGCATATAGTGTGCGTCACAGCATGTATAGGTATCCTAGAGATGGCAAACAACAGAGTACTAACTTTTTTTTCCTTGATTATTCAGGTCTCTGAAGTACAGGTATGTATTGTCAGAATGGTGATAGACTCAAAATGGGTCATTTGTCCTAGACACACTTGTACATAGGCAAGCTTTAGCATCAGGGAAAAGGCCTGCAAAGAGCCTACTTCTTCCCCACCCTCCTCCTCTAAGGCAGTGAGACCTGTCCCACTATCAGTAATTTCCCTGTGGGTGTTTGAGTTCTAGAAGGAAAGAAAGCTTCATACCTCTGATAAACCTTTTCCACCAGCCAATTGGTCCTGTATGCAGAGAGCTGAGCATGAGATTGGGGTTTTGTGAGCAGCAGTCTAGTTCACAAAAGAAAAATGACAACTTCAGACTTGGGCCTAGAGCAGTAACCCATGCATGTACCTAATGCAGTCTCAAGTCTTGAGCTATCCAGCATAAAGGTATATGGAGAGTCAGGAGTTTAAACTTAAGCATAAGTTTGGTAGGGCTAGCACAACACACTGGTGAAGGTGCACAGCATTATAGACCTTTCAACATACAATTCTAACAGTTTTAATTGCAAAACTGAAACTGCATTTAATTTATAGTTGAGCACGGCATGGTACTAGCCTGATATGAGACAGAACCAGTACTAAGCTAGCAGCAGTTTAAAACTGAACCCTGAATGAAGATGAACTGTCCCAAACTTAGGAAGTGTTTGAGATGCTGCCTTAACTGTCTTGGGTACCTTATTTTGACTTTCGGAGCAATTCGTAAACAAAACAGATATATGAGCTCAGTTTGCTCACATGAGAACATCTGTTACCCTAGGACAAAACTATTCTCTGCTGCATCTGAATTAGAATCAACAGGAGCTTAAAGTCACGCATATGTATGAGCAGTATGCTGATTTGAAGTCATAATGAGAATTCCATCATTTAACAAGAAGCCCTGCATGTTTTTAAAATATAACTTTAAATATAACTTAAAGTAGCAAATTACATCTCAATGTTCAGTGACACACAGAAGAGCAGCCAGAAATAGAATAAGTATACTTGTGATTTGCATAAAAATCATACTAAGAAAGAATGTGCTATGGTCAGAAAGATAAAAATGACAAGCCAATGAGAGCAGTAGGGAATAGTAAAATTCTTGTGTAAAGTATTTCACATTTGAGACACTGGATATTTTAAAGAAAAGCTAAACATCTTTCTGAACAATTTTATATCTGTAGAGTTCAAAAACTGGTGAAATATTCCTGTTTAAAATCAGACTCTAAGAAGTAACATAAAGAAGACTTTTCGAAAGTAGGTATTGACAAAGAGCAGCCATGGGATTACTTAAAAAATGGGAACACAAGCAAATCAGTCATTCTGAACAATATGCATCTTAAGGGAAACAGCAAATAAGCTCACACAAACCTCTGGCAGTGTAGTTTTTAAAAACCATATTGAGGAGACATGGGAGTATGGTAGAAAGAAAAATGTGATATTAACTCTGTTCCCAAGATTTTAGGCAAAAAATTCAGTCTGCTTTTCTCCTCGCTTATTCCCTGTTTCTTCCCTCAATGGCTACAGTGTTCTTTGCTGTATTCTTATATATCATATTACAAAGCATTAGCTATTCACAAAGAGCCAGTCACTCCATTTTGAAGTATTTTATAATAAGGGTGAATTTGATGGCTCGATCTATAATTTGTTTTTCAGATAGTTTTAATATTCATTTTGCTGTTGTGTTACAAGCCCTTTGTCTTGTTTCTTTGAAAACTTAACAGATTGGCATGTAAACAGCATGTAGTGCTTATTACTATGTATAGGTCCATTCAATAACATATGATAATTCACAGTACAGGGGAAACTCAAAGCAGTAGCTCCACAGGGCTTGATCCTGAGAGATTCAGAGTAGCCCAGAAAAACACCTGAGCACATATTTATGGAATTAGTAATTGAACTTTTGTCAAGCAATTTATTGAAATTAAGCACATGATTAAAGCCTTTACTAGAGCAACTCCACAGTGCTCAGGACCACCTATGTCTGATAAAGGCATGTTTGCTGGCAAAGTTTTTGGAGGATCAGTTCTGCTTCTAATACCATTTTTTACTTTAATTTTGTCGTAT
Organism: Chionis minor; assembly: GCA_013398295.1. Classification (NCBI taxonomy): domain Eukaryota; kingdom Metazoa; phylum Chordata; class Aves; order Charadriiformes; family Chionidae; genus Chionis; species Chionis minor. Next base: position 259,540 of record VZSF01003620.1, on the reverse strand, counting down.
TAGAAGTGACATAGCTTCTCTACAGTTGTTTTAAAACATGGTATCTGTGGTTGACCCAGCATCAGTGTTTTCTTTCCTTCTTCTCAAGAAGATGTGAAGCCATATATATCTATGCCTTCTGTCATTAGCCCATCTGTTTTTCCATACTCTTCTCTACTATTCCTCCAGAATTATTCCTGATTTGAAAACCCCTTTCTAATCCTGTGAAGCTGCTATTCACTGAGCACAGGAAAAGATTTACTATTCTAATTAGAAGTGCTGTGTCTAAATGCTTTCAGAGTTGAGAAAATAAAAGGATGCAGCATATACCTAATAATGCTTCTTTAAACTGAGAATCACAAAGAGCATTAAAGGAAATAAACCTCACACTCACAACTCTAATAACATACTTGGATTTTGACAACTTAAGGGACTTATTTTTGAAGAAAGATTTACATTGGTGACAGATAAAATGTAAAAATAGGTGTCCTGTACAGGTTGGACATATTTGCAGAACAGCTCATATTACAAAAGTATGTCATCTTCACCTGTTCTTAGATAAATAAAAGCAAATAAGAAACATAAATATCATTTCAATTAAGAAATGTCATCTCCACTTTCTTCTTTTCTGATGCAGACTTACTCCCTCATCTCCCTAGCCTGTCCTGACCCAGTTAATGTCAACAGAGGCTGTTAGATATCCCAAATATCTTGACTAAAAAGTTTTTGCTTTCCCTAGTATTGCTTGAAGTATCTTCTTTTTATTGCTTTCAGTAAGAAGAACACCATGAAGGGGATTTAATAATTGTGAGGTGCAAGGTTAAGAGAGCACAATGGCACAAAACATTCTTGCTGTCTGTCTTGGGCCCTGCCACAGAAAATCCCACTCTGCCCAGTGACTTGTGAAAGATGGTGTTCCAACTGTCCACAGAGAAAGCATTCTGAGAAGAGGCTTGTGCTCGTCATACTGCTGTCAAGTGTATGTAGGCCAATAGGAAGGACAGCCACCATATTTTTACTGGGACTTCACAAAGAAAGAGCCTGGAGGGCAGAGAGAGGCTATCTAGTTCAAGCCTAGTTCATGACTTCTTTATGTGCCATTTGCCTATTCCCCTTATGTCTCATCCCAAAATTTCCACCTCTGTGAAGGATAACAGGAAGGATTTTCACAGGGCAGAATGGTGAACAAATGGGTAGGCTGCAGTGTAAGGAAGGCAGTGAAAGGACGTGAATATATTGCCCTGAAGGCTGAAACTGCTTCCTGTCATCCTGAAGTACGTGACAGAAGACCTTAGGGAGGACCCAAAATTTCTCCTCTGAGCTCAAAATGCAATGTGGGGGCATCCTGTCTAACTTTGTGCTCATTCTCACAATGGTTTAACCTAGCATGATACCATGTGAGTGTCTGTTGGTGCAAGGACTTTAAACTTAGTCTCATGGGCATAGGGTATAATAATAATAAAGCATAAGGCGTAGTGCCAGGTAAAAGCTAGTTGGATGCCTTGCCCATTAGTTGTAGTGGCAAAATTAATCAATGAGTAATTAAGGACACAAAAGAATGGCTTCAATGATGTGATTGTCAGTGCAAACCTCTAGGTGTTTTTAGTTTGAATTATTTTCATAGAAGAACAAATATATTCCAGATGTCAAATTTTGTAAGTGAATAAATGTGCCTACAGGTAAGTCGTAAGAATTGACAGTAAGGAATAATTCCCTTAGAGCTCATGAAAGTGTAGAAGACTAAAAAATAGATATATTCATTGGCCTCCTGTCTGCTGTCTTGTCTTTTAGTTTATTTGGATTATTTCTGATTTCAAACCAATAAATCACTTAACTTTCAGAGAAACCCCTGCAGTTTTGAAATGAATTATGTGAAGCGCCAGTCAGATTTTGCTGCTGATTGGATTTGACGAATAAGTTCTAAGATCACAAAACAGTTTTTAATAACCAGTCAAAATCACTTACCGAAGCTATACGGAAAAATAAATAAATAAATACAGATGCTGCTTAGGACAGTTGTGCTTTTGTTCACAATGCTGTATGTACACAGCATTCTAGTCATTAAATCTGACAATGCTGAAGAAAACACCCCTCTAAATGGATACAATTCAGTGCTTTTTGGACATGAAGAAATATGGTTAGTGAAGTTATTGCTTTTAGAAAGTACATGGATGGGTAAGAACAAGGCTATAACCTACGACAAAGAGCTGGTTCAGCTGAATTTTATTCAGAAGTTTCCATTGTAATGCTTAGTTGACAGAAAAAGAACAACTACATGCATATATTTTGCTATAATTAAAACTAAGTTTCAGATATGAATGTTGAAAAGGTTATGAGGCAATGTAAACTAAAAGAACACCTGAATAGTTCCACTGGATTCAGATAATGAATTCTCTTTGCTGAAGGAACATTTATCACATGGGTTTCTGTGCTTCTGTGTGCATAGATGTTTCATGCTTTTAGTCTGTTATGCATTTCATGGATAAATACTAGTATATTAATTCCTTTTTTAAAAAAAATAACATTTTTATGAGTAAAATATGCAAAACTATTATTAAATTTTATTAAGCAATACATATTTTAAAATAATCGTCTCTCAGGGAGAACTGAACAAAAAGAAAAGGAGTGCATTGCTTGCTATGGAATATCTTCTGGCCTGTGAAAGAATCATAGTGTAAAATCACAGAAAAACATAAACTGAAAAAAAAGTAAGAATTTTATTGTTTTGCCACAATGACAGCACACAAAGTGTGGCTTGACACAGTAAGTTATCTTGTGAATTTAAGGTGGAGAGATTCTGTCTCCAAGTCAATGCTTTACTTATAGTTGCGTTCAGCTTGAGACTGAAAAGCATAGGTGTGCATGTAGGTGTCTATAATTGTTAGGTGAGTTATGTAAATGAGCTGCTATAGTTTATGGATGTCTAGACAATACAGCCAAGGAAACCCAGAGAGCAATTCACCTGAGCAGCTGGGGATTCAGGGAGAACTAAATCACAGTCCATTGTCTTGGAGTGGTATACAGCTGCCTAAATAAATTCAACTGGTGGCCTTGCAGGTGATGTGGGATGAATGCCATTGCCTTCAGGCTGTTTCACAAATGCGTAGATTTCCTGTAAGCCCTGCATTGTATCAGGTAGCCTTGTGGCTTGGATTCTGCTGCCATCTCAAATGGCACTATCACCTGCATTTAGGGAACTAAAGCCTTCTGCAAATCTACCTTGACTGAAGCTTGGACACATAGGTGTGGAATTTAGATAATGAGATGAAGTCTCTGTGCTCAAAGAACAATTAAGACTGGACTTGCAATCTCTTGTGCAAGCCTGGAGAGTGGAGACTCGCCTGGCCAGCACGGGATGCAGATAAGGAGGGAGCCCTGTGTAGGCAGGACAGCCCTGCTTTTCATCAATGAAGAAAAGATAACAGGAACCTGTGTAGTTCTTTATTTCTTCAAAAGGCTATTGTGCCCGATGGCTGACCTTTGCCTCATTACCTGTGAAATGCATATTAAAGTTGACACCCCTGTATATGCTAATGAAGATTATAGAGATCACGCTACACATATATGACTATAGCACTCATCTCTCTGCACAAATCATACTACGTGTCACATAGGGGCAGGAAGCCTCATAATTTTGGGGATAAAAGATGGAGAAAACGAATGTTAAATGGGGAGAGAAGAATCTCAATACCTGATGGAACAGTCAATGTGCTGCACTCTCTTCCTCCATTCGAGGCAGGGACACCTTCTTGGGTAAGCGCTGTGCCTTTCCCCTTCTGATGAATGTTACCCCCGGGCCGTTATATTATTATTTTTGCTAGCAATATTAACTTTAATTAGTAGTGCTATTGTAGTCAGCAAATTTATCAAAGGCAACCTTGAATCTGTTCTGTCACTCTCCATAAAATGATTAATTTCAATTTTTGTGAATCTGACTCAGTGAAAAGTCCTTTGCTGGGACTCTGAGAGACAAATTAGTCAAAGTCCTGGGACTCTGACAGACAAATATTGAAACAACATTCCTTTTAATGTGACAATAGATGTCTGGATTTATCACTAGCACAAATGTACATGCCTTCAGTTAAATTGCTCTGGAGCCAAAGCCATAACAAATACCCATAAATTGCTAGCTACATCACAGGACAGATGGAAAGGGCAGAAATAGGACTAGGAGATTGTTTGTGTTGCCTTCCTTTCCCAGCTGTCCCAAGCACAGATAGTTGTGCAAAGGAGGTGACAGTCAGATCTGGCTAGTTTAATAGCACTGTTCAGAGAAAAAAATTAAGTCCAGCTATAGAACGGGGGTAGTGCGAATAAGCCCCAATATTTGGTAGAAAGAATGATCCTGATTTCACTGTCAGAATTATCCAAAGAGTATTCTAATAACAATAATAAAACAGTAAAAATGAAAGAATAATCATACAACTCTAAAAAGCCCTGAATAACCTGCCTACTTGTGGCAGTCTAGTCTTGATGCTGTGCAATATCCTTAAAGTAATTACAGCTATTTAGTTGTCAAAGTTGGATTCCAATATGTGGTTGAAGATGTTAGACTGAGATCGATTTCTCATACTTCCTTTAGTTGTATATGGCACAGAAATATGACTGCTTATTTGTTCCAGTATTTCAAGTTCAAGTAATAGTGAATTTAGTCAATACTTCAGCACAAGAAATAGAAATCATGTCACCGAACTTTTGGCCATGTAAGTACTCATTCCTTCCCCTAAACTAGTTTCTAAGTTCCTGACATTGCCAACACAAAGAGTGATTTGTCCCATTCTAAGGCAGGTATCAAACACATTACAATTTGGGGAAAAGCCTCACCCTGTAAGTCTCTTTGAGGAGGTCCTTATAATTTCATGGCTTCCCAAATTCGCTTTTCAGTGCTGTGAAGAAGAACATCTTTAAATTTTCGGGAACCTTGACGACAATATGCTCAGGACTTGACTCTGTGCATGGCATGCAGATTTCCCTTGGGCATGTCAGCCAGGGGATTTGAATCACAGAATAGTAGAATAGTTTAGGTTGGAAAAGACCTTTAAGATCACTGAGTCTAACTGTTAACCTAGTACTGCCAAATCCACCACTAAACCCTGTCCCTAAGTGCCACATCTACACGTCTTTTAAATACCTCCAGGGATGGTGACTCTACCCCTTCCCTGGGCAGCCTGTTCCAAAGGCCATTTCCTCTTGCCCTATCACCTGTTACTTGGGAGAAGAGACCAATCCCCACTTCGTTACACACCCCTTTTAGGTAGATGTAGAGAGCGATAAGGTCTCCCCTCAGCCTCCTTTTCTCAAGCTAAACAACCTCCCTTGTCCCAGACACTTCTCATAAGACTTGTGCTCTGGACCCTTCACCAGCTTCGTTGCTCTTATTTGGACATGCTCCAGCACTTCAACTTTCTTGTACTGAGGGGCCCAAAACTGAACACAGTATTTAAGGTGCGGCCTCACCAGTGCTGAGTGCAGAGGGACGACCACTTCCCTAGTCCTGCTGGCCACACTACTTGTGATACAAGTCAGGATGTTATTGGCCTTCTTGACCACCTGGGCACATCTGCTGGTCATATTCAGCCGGCTGTTGATGAACACCCTCAGGTCGTTTTCTACCAGCCACTCTTCCCCAAGCCTGTTGTGCTGCATGGGGTTGTTGTGACCCAAGTGCAGGACCTGACACTTGGCCTTGTTTAACCTCACACCATTGGCCTCAGCCCATCGATCCAGCCTGTCCAGATCCCTTTGTAGAGTCTTTCTTCCCACAAGGAGATCAGATATGCCTGCCCAACTTGGTGTCTTCTGCAAACGTACTGAGGATGCGTTGTGTGCTTTGTGTCAGCTGTTGAGCCCTGGGAGCCAGCTGTGGCAATCCCTTTAGCAGCATCCAACATGCAACTCGGACTTACTGTGAAGGTTTCATCCACCGGTGCATGGATCCAGATTTGCACTTCACAGTTATCCTGATAGAAAATAACTAATTTTTGTTATCTCAAGATGCAGTTACAAATCTTTCTACACTGATCTTTTGCACATTATATGAGTAACTTTTGTACTCAATAAATGTAACAATATCTTTAAAACAGCCCCTGCCAGGCCGAGTGATACTGAGCACATTAGATACAGTTTGTCTGTCTAGACATTTTATAGAAGGCTGACTTAACAGGTCAACGGTAAATGTAACGGAAATATTTTAGCAGAAATTGCTTCAATTTCCTTCGTGAAAAAAATAAAAGGAAAATAAAGAAAAAAAAAAAGTCTGTTTTGGCAATGAATACACAGTCATTTCATTCTTGTAGCTGTTTTGTTGCCTACAAAAGATCTTTGTCTTTGAGAAAGTTTAAAGAAATGTGTAGTGATCCTCAACTTAGAGACACAGTTACTGCCAGTCAGGAAGTCCTGAGGACTCTTAAGTTGGGAATATCAAAATTTGTGTTCTAAAAATTAATGGTGACTGTTCAAAAGTGCTCTACTGATCAGTCTGTTCTGCTGCATGGCACATGCCTTTGTAATAGAAAAAGCATCCTCCTGGCTATTAGGAGAACAAGGAGAAAGATAACTGTCTAGAAAATGTGAGGAACAGGTCTAAAATTTGAGGTCGTGAGAAGACAGGTCTCCTAAGCTACGTATAAAGTCTTTCCCAAAGTCTTTACATTTGGGAGTTGGATGGTCTTTTTTTTTTTAATTTTTTTTTATTTTTATTTCTTTTCTTCTTGCACTCTTACCTCTTTCTTAAAAGAGTACTGCACTCTGGCACCAGCCAAGAAAAGGAATTCAGTATTTGTGTGGGTCTGCCTCCAGTGGGACTACACATCACTTAGGTCAAACATTGGAACTGAAATGTTGTGCTAGATTTGTTCCGATACAGCATTTTTGACCTGTCATCTTTGTTTGTTACCTGGCAAAGCATTTAAACATGTCTGTGATCCTAAGTTTTTACTTCCCCTGATCTGTGTGAGACATTAATTGCAGGAAGGTACGATCATGGTAAAAAGCATTAACAATTAAGCATGTACATCACTGTTTTGCTGGGCGAAGGCCCAAATGCTTTCTCTTAAATTATAATAGATCTTAACCCTGTATGCTTGCAGCCCATGAGGTCTCTGGCTTTCAGTTTTGTTACCTTCCATATCCAAATGCCTTTCAAAATTCAGTTCTACTCTCTAGGCTAAAATGAACTCTCGTAAAAATACGGTAATTAAACCCAATTACAAAGATATGCATATTCCATGCTGAACAACCACAGGCCCCTTTCCAACAACCTTTTGTTATTTTCTCATCATCTGTAATTTTCCTGGCTTCCTATTTGTGTTCCTCAGTTATCGAACCGTTTTTGAGCGACCCTGGTAAAGTCTTCATTATTTTGTTGTTGTTGCAGACGCCCACTACACTTCTCTGACGTGTGAAAAAATACAAACCCAGAAAGGTGAGAAGATACAATAATTCCATGGAATCACAGCTCTGAATCACAGTTTCCGTTGGCTTTGCCAGCTTGTACTCAGGGCAGTGTTTATAAAATAGCCTAACCAGTGACAAAAAATTGTGGCTTGACCTAACTGGTCCTGGTCCATAATGAAATTGATGATGGATTTGTGAGGATAATCTTATGAAATAAAGGCCACATTTGGCCTGTTAATATTGGGTGATGTTGACCTCTAGAGTAGCTGTGCTTCAATTATCATAAATGCTAATATTTTTTAAAAGGCTTTGTGAAATATGTCTGTGTTCTTTTTAAAGAAATTCATTGCCAAACCTGCACGTCAATTGACTAGATATGGGGTTTTTTTTCAAAAACAGAGTATTTTTATGTCAAATCTTTTAATGCAGTCAGGCAGAATTATTTTCAAAATGCGCATAGTTTGCAATCTTACATTATCTCTTACTGCATGTAGCCCTTTTTACTTGTTGTCAAGCAGCACCAAGTTCTGGATCTCTTACTAGCCATCCAAACAGAAGACAGATGTAATGAACACTAGACGGTACATATCAAATGTGAGCACGTAACAGTCTAAATCTTGTTAATCCTTTCAGAACCCTGAAATATTTATTGCAAACAGCAGTCACAGTGAAAAACTTCCACTGCTATTGGTTAAATTAATAGGTTAATTAGTGTTTAGAAAGGGGCAAAAACACTTTGCTGAGAACTTTGTAGTAATGCTGCACTGTAGACCTTCAACTGCTATGAAATTTGGCTTATTTATCCCAGGTAAGGATCAGGCTCTGATGCATGTGTCTAAGCCTTCAAATGAGGCTTCTGATGTTCTGAGGATTATTCATATTATAAAACAATGTGAATATATAGAATAATATATTATTAAAATATAGATAATATACAGAATAATATATTATTCATATTATATATTCAAGATAAAGCAGTAGCATGTTATATGAGAACCAGTCTAGTTTTCTGAGGCCCCAAAAATGGCTAATGGATAGACGTGCTTCTCCAAAGAGAGACTGAGAGCATTCATCTGTGTTTTTGCACTGAAGCATCCTCTCGAGGAGCTCTTTTCCCCCCATTGGATATACAGGCAGCCCAGAAAGAAAGAAGCAGCAAAATAAGATGTGTGAAATTATGTGATGAAACCGTCCTCTGTTAGTACTAATTCTAACCCACCGAGGCTCAGGAGAATATTGTACATCACAGTGGCATGAGGGAGCAAACAGGAAAAAATGCTCACAGGCATCTACGAACTGTTTGTCAAACAAAAAGGAGGGAGGGAAAGGAGAAGAAAAGCATGAATTCCTTCTTTCTGCCATTAATGGGAGCTTTGTGAAATGCTTTGTTTGGCAAAGATTCAATAATATTATTTCTTTGGTTTTGCTTCTCATGGGCTCATTGTCAACTGTGGTAGGCTTTTGTGCTCTTTTTTTGGTTTTGTTTTTGTTTTGGATTTTTTTTTTTTATAATGTCATCCTAATTCAATGACATAAATCCCACTATTAACTAGATCTCAGGACCTCACATTCAGATTTGCTCAAGAGAGGCCCAAAATGGCAAAAGTAAGTAATAACAGATCATGATTGTGGTGCATACTATTGTTTGGGACAGGCTGCCACCCACTGATCACTGACTAGTGTCCAAGTCTAGAAGCACAGATGTGCATACCAAACATGGTGAGAGAAATCAGAAACAGCAGAGAAAGAAAAAAGGAAATAAAAATGGAACTCGTCAACAAGAAAGAGAAGGAAAGCATATTACATACTCTTATGGGGAATCAGAAATTCCTAAAGTTTTAAGATTACATTAGATATGAATATATTACTACTCTTTCTGCATTCTGTATGTTTTAGGGCTTGCCCTTGTTTTTTCACGCTGTGTAAGAGAATGTGTGGCTGCATAGTTTGCATATTTGCACCTGCCTTTATAGTGGAGAGCACTGTAACTACTTTTCCTAAGCCAAGCATTCTGTGAAATGGCAACAGATTTTATAAACTGAAGTAATGATAACAATTGCCTCTCACCATCTATCAAGTTGTTGATAGATACTGTATGCTAACAGGTATGCAAATATTGCTACAGAATTTTTGGAAAACAAAATTTGATCTGGAACTACAGGAAAAGGAAATAAATCTGTTTACTCATAGGTCTGACTTGATTATTCCTCCTTGAAAATCTGCTAAGGCACATGGAAAGTAAGGAGGTGATTGATGGCAGCCAACACGGATTCACTAAGGGCAAATTGTGCCTGACAAATTTGGTGGCTTTCTACAACAAAATTACCGCATTGTTGGATAAGTGGAGAGCAACAGATGTCATCTACCTGGACTTGTGCAAAGCATTTGACACTGTCCCACATGACATCCTGGTCTCTAAATTGGAGAAACAGATTTAAGCAATGAACCAGTTAATGAATAAGGAACTGGCTGGATGGTCGTACTTGAAGAGTTACAGTCAACGGCTTGATGTCTAAGTGGCGGCAGTGATGAGTAGTGTTCCTCACAGGTTGGTACTCGGACTGGTATTATTTAATATCTTGTTGGCGACATGGATGTTGGGACTGAGTGCACCCTCGGCGTGTTTGCCGACAACACCAAGCTGTGTGGAGTGGTAGACATGCTGGAGGAAAGTAATGCCATCCAGAGGAACCTGGACAGGCTTGAGAGGTGAGCCCATGCCAACCTCATGAAGTTCAACAAGGCCAAGTGCAAGGTCCTGTACGTGAGTCAGGGCAATCCCATGCACAAATACAAGCTGAGCAGAGAGCAACCCTGAGGACAGAGACTTGGGGGTGCTGGTGAATAAGAAGCTCAACATGACATGACAATGGATACTTGCAGCCCAGAAGGCCAACCATATCCTGGGGTGCATCAAAAGAAGTGTGGCCAGCAGGTTGAGGGAGGTGATTTTGCCTCTCTACTCCGCTCTCGTTGAGACCCCACCTGCAGTACTGCATCCAGCTCTGGAGTCTTCAGTACAGGAAAGACATGAACCTGTTGGGGTGAGTCCAGAGGAGGGCCATGAAGATGATCAGAAGATTAGAGCTCCTCTGCTATGAGGCCAGGCTGAGGGAGTTGGGATTGTTTAGCCTGGAGAAGAGAAGGCTCTGGGGAGACTTTACAGCAGCCTTCCAGTAACTGAAAGGAGCCTACAAGAAAGCTGGAGAGGGACTTTTTACAAGGGCATGTAGTGATAGAACAAGGGGTAGTGGCTTCAAAACGGAAGAGGTCAGATTTATATTAGATCTCAGCAAGAAATTTTTTTACTGTGAAGGTGGTGAGGCACCAGAACAGGTTGCTCAGGGAAGTTGTGGAGCCCCCATCCCTTGAAGTGTTTAAGGCCGGGTTGGATGGGGCTTTGAGCAACCAGGTCCAGTCGGCTGTGTCCTTGCCCATGGCAGGGGTTGGAACTAGATGATCTTTAGGGTTCCATCCAACCTAAATCATTTTATGATTCTATGATTATGACAAAATGTTTAAATCGTAATTCTGAAGGGAAATTTCCAGAGAAGGTCCTCAGCAAAAGCAAGCATTTGGGTGTTGGCTTTGGCTTTGAATGGCATACTTAGAATTTTGCCTCCTCACACCACTTGCCACCAAAAGCTTTACTGAAACCAGCAGAGTGACTCATGAATTAAAGACTTTCTCAGTATGAGTAAAAGTCGCACTTGATCTTTACTTCAGCTGTTTTTGTGGATACCCAGATGGACCATTATTTCCTTAGTCATCAGTTAGCATTGATTGGTCTGTCAAAACTTCTGTGTGTGAATGACTTCAGTGAAAATAATCTCTAATATATGATCTTCTACATACTTTCATTTAATTTAAATATACAAGTAGTCCTGCTGACTTCAGTGGAATTGCCTACAAGAGGTTGTAGGCATATGTATAGCTCTAGAATGAGACTCTAATTATAGGAGATTTAAAACAGAAAAATCTAAAAGTTCAGTGTGAATACAATTATATCTGTTTTTTTTTTATTTTTTATTTCTACCTGGTCAGAACCACTGGAATTAAAAAGAAGAAACAGAAAAGTGGGGTTTTTTTGTAGAGATTCTTAGAGTAAACACAGTGATCCTCCAGAAATGCAGCAACAGTTCAGATTTCCACAAATTAAAATGTCAACTGTAGCTTGCTAAATTCACTGTACCACATCTCTTCATCAAGAAGAGACTCTTCTCTGAGGCCTGCTCTAAGAGAAGGTGGTAACAAGCAGTAAGACCTCAAAGCCCATTATAGACTGTCACATTCATAAATATACCTGAATTCACAATATATTTGTGTGTAACGTAAAATTACCTTGTTTTGGTAAAGCGTATCACGTACACTATTTGAAGTATAATTATTCTTACCTTTTTTCCAAATAATTTTTTTTCCCCAAACATTTTTATTGGTAGATTTTGGGCTTTTTTTTTTCCTCTTCAGGTTAAATTAATAAAATCCAAAATCACAGGTTTCTTGGCATACTCGGAACTGAAAATCAGTTGTAGGACATTGTCGTGGGTTTGGGCCGGATTGGCCCAAGTAAGCCGAGCGACAGATGTTCCCTCTCTCCTGCTGAGCAGGAGAGANACGGAACAACGGAACAACGGAATGCTGAGCCTTTGATCCCTCAGCTTTTATACTGAGCATGATGCAGATGGGATGGAATACACTGTTTGGTCAGTTTTGGGTCACCTGTGCTGTCTGCTCCTCCCCACAGATGGGACCCCTCTACGCCTCTCTGCTTCCAGCCCTCCAACAGGGCAAATAACAAGGTGTCTGGCCTTGGTTGTTATCGCAGTAAGTCTAAGCAAGGGCCTCTCTGCATACCGTGCCTTGGCATCAGCTATAAACATGGGTCTTATCACTCTGAGAAAGAGCAGTTTTCTGCACAATATGCTGTTAATTTCAGCAGTTAGAAGAGGCCTAGTTAGAAAGCAGAGTTACTGAACAAAATTGGTCCTGTTTTACCTCAAACCAGGACAGACATGCTGGTGTCAGCAGGTCCTATTTCCTTAAGGTGAGCCCTGATCAAGGCCCTGCTAAATGCAATGAGAACATTTCAGTCACTTAAGCAGCCTTTGAAGTAGATAATGTCAGAACAGTGTAAAAGCAGATAGATTTTTTTTTTTTTTGAGTTAGCTCAACATTATAGTGTTTCCCGACTGCATACAGTTGCTCTCAGGCAATAAATCACAGTATGAAAAACGAAATTTAGTGTTGAGTTGACCTGAGCCAATTTTTTTGTGTATGTTCAACAAACTAAAATATATAGCAATTTGGAAATCAAAGTTCTTTTTGTCAAGAATACCAATGTGAATACCATCATCAGTTTTCAAAAGCTTCCCAAAAACTATTACTATTTCAGCTTTTTTTTGTAACTTTCCATGAAAACAAATAATAAGATTTCATGCATGGCAGGAATAATAAGGTTCACTAAACCCTAGTAAAAATGATAACAGGCTGTGCAATGATGACAGTACATGATAACATAGCTAAATAGATAAAAGGTAGCATAGCTAAATGATAACACCCCTTTAGAATTTGAAATCAAAGTATTAAATAAGAAGCCTACCTCCTTTGTTCATTCTCAAGTAACCTTTTCATAAGTTTGAGTTCTTTAAACACAGAGCATCCATCTAAACTCCAGAGAGTTTAGAATATTTCACCATTTGATTGCACTAAAATTATCACAATCTATTTATCTGTTTGTTCATTTATTTATTTATCTGGGAAAATATAATAAAAATTGAATTTAGGATGTCAAAATTATAAATAATGAATAACAATGAAAAATAGTGGTAATGAATGGTAGACTCTGAACACAGATGACTGAACTATGTTATTGATGCCTAATACAATAAGCAGAAAGAAAAGATCCAATAGCCTTACCTTTTTACCCTTTTTTTTTTTTTTAAAATAACAATATTCCTACCAAAGATAATCAGTTTGATTGAGGGATCTTTTTCTGTAATGCTTCTGAAGTGCTTTGTTCATAGCTCTTGCCTTACAATCATCATCATCGTTATTACTTTATCAGAATGGTATAAGATACCTAATTAAAGACCAGGATTGCATTTGCGCATATTTTATAACTTTATTGGAATCCTGGTTTTCTTTTTCTTCTTCTAAAATCTCAGCCTTTACTCTAAAATCCCACATCTTTTTTTTTTTCACAAGATACCGTAACTCATTTCCCTGCTGTTTTACACATACGTACAATTATCCCATTCAAATATACAGAATTTCAAGGATGGCAAAGAGTGGCCAGAAGAACATAGAGGAAAGAAGTTTTTCTTGTTATGATGGTCCTGAGATGGCCATATGAAGATGGTATTTCATTTTCTGTTCTGGTCAAATAATCATTTTATGCATTTTAAAAAACATAAAATAAGGATAAGATTTTCTTTCTTCTGTTTTGCTTAATTTTCTTTCTCCTGTTCTGCATAGTTTCAGTGGGGATTGTTTGTGCACAGTTTCCCAGTCCAGGGCCTTGCAAACCTTTAAAAGTCGGACATCACATTATGATTTCCTCTTTTAAATAAGAGTTTATGTACACTGGTGTTTGCATGGGTACCAACAGATGCTGCCACTGGTGCTGTGTGGTATCATCCCTCAGTACAAGGCTGAAATCCCTCCAGTTTGGAATTGTCTGCTAGATCTGCTACATGCCTGTCTGTCTGTGCTAATGTTGTCTAAAATATTTGTTTCCAAGCAGTAACAGTAAAGCCCTGTGTCATGCACAGGAATTCTGGCTTCTATGCATTCTGTCTCAAAGCAAATACATAAACTTATAGCATAATAAAGTGAAAAAGGTATGAGTAGATTTCAGCCTTTTATTAAAAAAATTATATTGCTCTGGCTTGAGATAAAACAGGACCAATTTTGTTCAGTAACTCTACTTTTTAGCTAGGCCTCTTCTAACTGCTGAAATTAACAGCATGTATTGCCGAAAACTGTTCCCTCTCAGAGTGATCAGACCCATGTTTATAGTTTATGCCAAGGCATGGGATGCATAGAGGCTCCTGCTTATACTTATTTCTGTAACACCCAAGGGCAGCCAACTTTGTTATTTGCCCTGCTAGAGGGTTGGAAGTGGAAAAGCGCAGAGGGGTCCCACCTGTGGGGAGGAGCGGACAGGACAGGTGACCCAAAGCTCCCCAACAGGGTATTCCATCCCATCTGCCTCATGCTCAGTATAAAAGCTGAGGGACCAAAGGGTCTGCTCCCTTTCTTCAGTGGCTGGCATCTGAGGAGGACTCTGTCTGTTCATCTCCCTTTGATCCTGATCCATGCATTCCGGAATCCAGATCCAGAATCCAGTTCTGGTCTGTCATTGAATCCAGTCTGGGACTTACCCAGTGCTTACTGGTGACGTGATTGTCATCCTGGAAACTTGATATAGTTTTGTATATATTTCATTATTTTATTTTTATTATTTTTATTAATATTTCATTGAAGTAGTTTATTTCCTTCTAAATTCTTAAGTCTCTTTTTTCTCTCTCTCTGCCTCCCTTTGAAATGGAGAAGGAGAGAGGGAACATCTGTCACCCTGCCTGATTGGGCCAATCTGGCCCAAACCACGACAGATATAATGCATAATAGAGTAAATAACCCTTTTGATTATGCTCTATTTTCTGACAATTTTAATACTTTACAGTGCTTTATAAATTATTACTCAATTGTAATGGAGCCTTGAAACCATTATTCCCAATATTCCTTCATACTTTCTGGGCCAATAACCAGTATAACCCTGGTGCAGGATCATCCAAGTGCTGTGTAGCTATTGTCAGAAGCTTTTGTGATGGGACTTCGTCAGACAAAGCTTGGAGTTGAAAATCTTCAAATATTTTTTTTTAAAGTGAGTGCTTGAAAGAACTGAAACTAATACTGTTGTCACCAGTCTTGCTTTCCAAGCCATTGACTTTCTAGCAGCTTTCAGCTGAAGCAAACTGTACACAGTCCTTTTTGGTTCCTTTGCAATATTCCCTTCTTTCCCCTCAAGATTTAAATCTCTGCTCTTGTTCCTCCTTCCCTTCCTGCCACATTTGTTTCATGTTACCTGCCCCACTCCAGCAAGGTAAATGGGCTTTCTGCTCTGCTGCCAGTCACCGTGCTTTAAGAACTTACATACTGTATTCAGGATATAGGTCTTTAGTCAACAAATAAAACAGTTATACCATCCATCACCCATCATTGTAGACTGAGGTAAATTTTACCTTTTTGTAGGCAAATCTGATCCAGACAAATTTTCAGGCAGAAAATTTAGCCCTCTGCTCCAAGTCTATTCTCAAAAATCTGGTCTGTTCTGTCATGGTCCTTGGCTAAACCTTTGAACCAGCCTATTTGGAAGATAGCTAACTAATCTGAGAAAACAAAAAATCAGGGACAAAAAAGAAAATTTGATGTCACCCATTTATGCAATAATAAAGTTTTCAATACCCAGTGAAACTTATTTGCAAAATACTATTCTAGTGATGCAAACATTATTAATGTGAGCTTGTCTCTTCAAAAGATACCTCTACCTCTTTACCCAAATGACATTACTTTTCAGATCACTATGAGCTTGTCTTAATGCAATGCAGTACTTATGAGTGTAATTACATGTTGTTTGTGTGTGTTACTGATTTTTTTTCACAGTGACTATTTTAGCAGAAGATAAAGCAAAAGCAGGAACTTTTAACTAGTTGTATTTGAGTCAAAAAAAATATTTTGTTGGCCACATCAGCCGTAGGAGCAAAGGTGGCAGTTTAGCTTATTGCTAACCAACATATTTAAATTACAGAGTTCCAGGATATGATGGAGAAAATTACTTTTCACTGACGATCCACTGTACTTGCAAAATGGAAGTTAAGTACTTGCATAAGTGTTTATATTTTTAATCAACTTTTACACGAAATATACATGAACAATATTTTAAATTTCTAGCAACCATGTGTCTCAGTGACATACTTTCTTCTTGACTGTGATTATGAGAAACCAGAGGTGTATTTTATGCATAGAAGAAAGGATGAAAACATTCTAAAGATTAAAAATAGTATCAAGATATTCTTGGCAGAGCTGGTGATTCTGAGAACAAAAGACCCAATATCTATTATTCTATTAAATGCAACCTGTACTCTGCATTGTAAATCGAGAAAGATAAAGGAACAGGTTCAATCATTAAAGGTTTACTGCCATGAAAAGGCATATAGTACACCATTCTTTGAAAAACTATATAGTATACTGTTCTATAAAACAGAAAACAAGCAACAGTATATAAGACTGTAATGAATCAGTTGGTTGAGACACTGGAAAGTCTCAGCACAATAATTTTATCAGAACAGAAACTGCACAATAAAATAGTTCCATTAGTCAACAAGTACTTAGAAAGCTGCATATTTTTCATATGAATAAATATTATTGAATCCTCAGTCAAGATAGGCAAATAATGAAAATGTTTTTGGCAGTATTCAAATTACATTTTTCGTAAATACTCTGGTTATATTACACTGTTTGTTTTTTGGGGTTTTTTTTCTGTCAATGAACATTCTGTCAAGAGCATTCAATAAAAGTCAAGTTCAAATCACAGTAATGATTCCTATGTGACCAAAAGTGTTCATGTATGAATATTGAGCTGAGACATGGCACAGTTATCCAAGTGTTGGAGAAAACTGGAAGAGGGCAGATTTAGATTAGATCTCAGGAAAAATTTTTCACTATGAGGGTGGTGAAGCACCAGAACAGGTTGCTCAGGGAAGTTGTAGAGGCTCAGTCCCTGGAAGTGTTCAAGGTCAGGTCGGATGGGGCTTGGAGCAACCAGGTCTAGTCAGAGGTGTCCTTGCCCATGGCAGGGGTTGGAACTAGATGATCTTTAAGGTCCTTTCCAACCTAAACCATTCTATGATTCTATGAAAAACTATGCTGTAGATACTCTTTAACTAACACACCCTCAATTGTAAATAAGCTCAATAAATGAGCAGTATAAGGGATTTGCAAATGTATTTGTCCATAATTTTAAATGTTAGTAGTCTGAATAAGCAAACAGTTAAACTCAAAGCATTATCTATAAGCATTTCAAGGGGCTAAACTCATCAAACCACTCCATTTTTAGGCAGCATTTGTTTACTGGTATTCCAAAGCTAAAGTTGTGATTGAGTTCTCAAGTAGTTAAACCATTGAAGGATATTTAACATCTGAGTGCTCACATTGCCAGATTCAGTAAGAGTTTCCAGCTCCCTGCTGATTGAAGTCTTTCCCTCTCTCTGGCTAGTAAAGAAGGCTCTTTTGAGAAGGCAATGTCTATCTTTGACCTGCCTGTCTCCACAGATTGTAGAGGAACCCAAAGGACAGCAGCCTCATACCTGAAATACCTGTAGTTCTTCAATAGTAGATGATGTGTTGATGCTACTCTACCGCAGTAAGTAAAGACATTGCCTTTGATTTGGATGGGTGCTGGATTTGTCCCATTACACTGAGAATACCAGAGTTCTCAAGATATACTCAAGCAGGAAAACAATACATCCTAAACCAGCATTACTGGGAGCCAAATTTGACAAAATCCTGCTAGATACAGAATGTAATACCACTGATTAGATTCTGATGAAATGCTCTGCTGAGGAATGTCCTTGTGGTCCTGCTTTAAAAATACAAAATCATAGCTGCTATCAGTGATGAAATGTAGCAGACATTTGCCTTAAGCCTTTGTTCTTTAGCTTCCAGAAAGATCTAGATTAGAATTCCCCATTTATGGTATCTATCTTCATAGCATTATATTTGTTCCAATATTCTATCAGAACATACAGCATGGATTTAGGAAATTTGACTCAGTTGCATAACAAAATGAACACACCTGTTCTGTAAGTGGCTGTCTGTCTTGGCACCAAGTCATGGATATTCAAAAGTTTTATTACAAGCAGACACTGCACTGGATGTCTGTACAAATTGCTAAAATTTGTGCTTCATTTCTGTACACAAAAATCGAAGTAGTTTGCTGAAATAGAAAAGTTTTTTAGGGAAAGCAAAATATGTATACTGTGTTTATTTCCAAGTTATTTAATTATTCATGCTTAATTTAGAAAAGAATATGCACAGAAGTATTGATCAGAGCATAAGGTTCCCTCAGTAAAAAGCTTTGGGCAAGATCTCAAAGTTACTGATTACAGACCCCTCAAAAAAAAGGACTATTTTTCTGAATTTGAGTGTCCAGAATTTTCTGAAGATTATTTTGAGGTGTCTCAAATTAGCTCCTCAGTCATTTTTGAAACTACTACTTCTCAGGACTATGAAAGCATCCACTGAAATTGTGGTATGTTGCAACTGTTTAATACAGGTTATCAGTTTTTAAACGTCCTTTACAAAAAAGAACTTTGAACTCCTGGATGGTATTACTATATTTTTTTCTTACCAGGTTCAAAATAATAACTGAAATGATTATGCAAGAATCCCTTTTTTAAGTTCAATATGATGAAGGAAGCAACGGGGTACATTGAAATTGTCATTGTTGCAATTTTATCTGATTCCAGAATCTTACAGAAAAATATCAAACTAACTGAGCTATTTTAGAAGATCTTTCACACTACATTTAAAATAGACTTTCAAAAATTCAATCTTTTTTAAACAAATTTGGGCTTCTTCACATTTCATGTTTCAGAAATATGTACATAGACGATCTGCATTGCAGATATTACAGAGATATTTAGCTTACAAATTACTAATGACCTGATTAAATGAACAGCTATATTGATTGAGGAACCTGAGCAAAACTTTCGTAATGGCATTTTCAACTTTGGTATGGAAGATCACTCTGAAGGTGATCAAAATGATGTGATTCACCTCAGACTAGGTCAGGCTCATCAGCTCCTCTGTATCACCCCATTTTTTAATGAAGTCCATTCTCCAGCAGGACTTCATCATTAGCATATACATCATCGACTTCATTGAATATTCCCAAATCTAAGGTTTTGGCTTTTGAGATTAACATAGCAACAGAGCTCTCCTGCCTCGTCCTACCTGCTAATTTACTGGGCTATAACTTCTCTTCTTATGGAAATCCTCTTTAACCAGTTCTTACAAGACTAAAATATACAGACTTTTTCCTACATACATTCTAATAGGGGGATATAGAAAAAGTGATGTATTTTTTCCTGGGTTATTGTGGAAATACTTCTTTCTAAAGAAAATTTTGGACAATCAGCAAGCATTTTTGGTGCTAAGAACAGTGCAATGACATTAAACAATAAGTAAGGAAAAGGATGAACAGCATAGCCTCATGATAATATTCAGAATTATTTGAGCAGCAAAATAACTCTAGATTTTACATTTTTATTTGTTGACTCATAGGCATGTCCTAAAAGAATAAATAAGAGAAGCCAGAATTAAATTGACATGTAGCTGTCATCATTCTGAACATTTACCTGTCTGTCCCTTTCTCTGTTCAAGCTTTTATAGATAGATATTTAAGCTTTGTTATAGATTTTAAGCATTTGAGGAGAAGATTTATGTCTTAGCAAGCTTTTGCAGCAAACAGGAGACAGAAACATAAATCTTTGTATGGTTCTATGGATACTATCTCAATAATACAGCCACGTAATTTGAAGACATCTACAAATAACAATATGCTTTCTTGCCTTGATTATTATGTAGATTGTTGTCTTCCACAAATCTGTTTCTTATCACAGGAATGGAACATGATCCATGATTAGAAAAATTAATAAGCTAAAACTGTGAAAACCTAATAGAAATATCTTTTCTTGGTCCAAAAATCATCCAACGCATGTCACAATTTAAAAATGGGCAAATATAAAGATGGGCATTCTGTCCAAAGCCTCATGAACAATAGACTAGACAACCTTAATGTCAAACCTAACCTGCCTTTATCGTGCTTAAATATATATATACAGAGAAATAAATGAACCAGAAATAATTTTTTCTTTTGAGTTTTCTTTTCATCAAAATTACAGAGCATTTTTTTTGCTTTTGGAGTACTTCTAATATTGGCAAAATAAGCAAGAAGTTAAATTCACAGAATAGGAGCAGAGTTGATCAGTCCTTAATGACATTCACAGTTGTGAAAACTTAACCTTACAGCTGGACACCAGAGCCGAAGCCAAATATTTCTTAACCATTGGATGAATGCCTTTCTGGATGGGTCTTTCCTCAGTCTTCCTCAACATTCAGAGGTTTACTGGAGAATAGTCTGGATCATACATTTGTGGATATTGTTTTGTACTTGGCGGGGGGAAGAAGGGGGGAGAAAGGTTGGAAGCCCATAAGTGAACAGTTACATTCTACTTAATTTTGCTACAAGTTTCAGAACTACTTGTTAATAGGAAAAAAGTACCCCACCACAATTTCACAGTTCCAACTGTAGCCAGATTCTGGGGTATATATGTGTTGTGCTTGCAGTCTCCTATATGATATTTGTTATATATCATCTCTCATTTTCAAAAGGTAACATGTCTTAATGCTTTATTACATGAGGTGCAGTGTCTCTAAATATAAACTTTTAACCACTGATAATGGAATAATGCAGGTGACTGTATATGCCAATACAGATTTTAGAAAGAAATGCGAATAATATTTGATTTAAAATACAGAGAAGTATGTAAGCCAGCAAGAATGCAATTATGACAACTTGCCATTCACTATGGTTAACAATGTTCCTGCTCATTTGAAAAAGGGTGTGGACTTTTTAATGATTACAAGTAACCAGGGTTATGGCATTATATTCCAGATGAGAGGTAACATTTCCAGCAGGGAATGTTGTCTCCTGCCATGCTGGAACAGTCTATCACCAGTTTCATAGAGATAAGTGTGACACCTAGTGAATTATTAACACTTCCAACATGTTTTCTGGGCATGAAAATGGTGGTGAAGGACTCCTTATTAATCTCCCAACTAATATTTAGATAATCCTGTTAAAGATCTGATGAAATTTCAGCCTTAAATAGTTTAACAGTATTACAAGACAAGTTTAAATATTAAATAATTATATTAAGTGTGTCTGGCGTGTCAAACTTTTTAATTTTTGTACTGCATTTGGTATAAGGCTCTGATAAAATACAAGGCTCCTCCAATAAAATACAAGCTATTCATTCTTTTTCAGTAACAGCATGATATAAAGAAAGTGCAAGACCTGAATTCTCTTCTTCCTTCACATTATTTTCACCTTATTAAACAATTAAAAGACAAATCCTTTGGGTCTTATTAAACATTTAGGCTCTTTTTATTTTCATGAAACTATAATCGACACATTCTCACTGTGGCAGAGAATGAAAGGGATATTTCTTATCATCGTACTTGGGACAATTTAAAAATTATTCTTCGGTAAGACTGCATGGAAAGCAACTCCCATTCTTCCTCCATTTTGACAGGCTTTACACACTGTTTCATGAGTCTAGTATTACTTTAAGGCTTGAATGAACACAATTTTCCTTTGCTTTCTTTTACTTTAACATCACTGAAAAAGTGGTGGCACTGAAATACGTTTTGCTGCAAACCAGGTTCTTTTACTTCTTTGTTGTTCAAAGAAAATGAGGGAGCCAAAATCCATACGTAGGCCAGGATGGTGACCTGTAGTTTCTATATCTACTGATTTTTAGTACTCAAAGATAAATGGATTTTATTGTAATAAAGGCATCTAATTTTGACAAGTCACAACAGAGCACAGCATAACTTTATAATTCATGCTGTAAGGAAAGTAAATCTTCCAACTTTTAAAATCAAAGGCATTTTTGTTGCAGTCCTGTGAAGATTGACACTTAAAATACATTGCATTTATAAGAATAAAATACTGCAGTCTTCCAGGAGTCTACATTTTCAGCTTATGATGTTCATGTGATTGCATGTCAAATTCTGCAAAAACACTAGATTGCCACAGTGTGCAAGACACCCACAGGCCAGGACACTACACCTACTGTAAAACAGAACTTGTAATCAGGAGACAGCTTTGTGATATGAATTAAAAATTAGCTATCAGTAAAGACCAGATTTATCCTTACTTATATCAGCTAAGATCTGCCATTCAGTTTTACCAAACTATTATATGCTGATTGGGATAACCTCCGGATGGAACATTCAAGATCCACTGGAACCAAAATGACGGTTAAATTTGTATGGACTTTACTAAAAGCAAAGTAGGAAAGTGAACACCCTTCAGGATGCTGAATTCCACCTAGTTGCATGCCCAGATGACCTTAGGTATCAGTGATACTTCTCCTTTTAAACACTCTTGGAAAAGTGTGGGTGGGTGTGCGGGGATAGCCGAGCATCACTGCCTTTATTCCACCTCAAATACTGCTGATATTCAGTCTTCAGAGTTACAAAGTAAGGGACTCTTGCCCAAAAAGTAGTGAAGGCCTCAACATCCTTCAGAGTGCAAAAAGACATTCTTACTGCCCTTCTTGACTGCCTGTCCCACAGCTAGATGTGCTCAGCTGTAGAGTGACAGACAGTTGAATTGATTCTGTCCAGCATCAGTAAGGACTTCTTAATGACAGGACTTTAAAACTCTAATTCTTTTTCCAAAAGACTCTATCTTGTACATACAGGCTTCCCCAGATCTGAACCTGGTCTTGAATGTTTCCATGTGTATGCTGATTTATATAAATGCTGTAGAGTAACATAGACTCCAGCACATTAAAATACTCATTGCTTACAAAGAGAGAAAACTATATCGAGTCACAAGAGGAGAGAAAAGAAGATAATAGTAAGCTTATTTATAAGTAAGACTGTTGCTCAAAAGTATCACAGTAAGAATATCAGTTCAACTCCTTCAGTTACAGAAAAAAAACACCCAGAACAAATTTCTCAAGAGGGTCTTAATGCTGAAGCCTTCAGAAACTTGACATCTGTCAAATATTATCATGCAACTGGTACGTCTTCTTTTCAAAACAGCAGATCCTCTATTACCCCAAAAAATCCCAAATACAATTGTGTTTCAACTAGTAGTAGTTGCTGACTTTTCAACACTGGTCAGAAATTCTTCAGTTTTTGTTTTCATGAAGACACCTTTCCTAAAGTGTCCAGGGGCTGGGACTCATGAAAAACTTTGACATGTACTTTTTGGACACCAGTGTGCCTAGCTCTCAAAAGCATGGCCCACAGCAGGATCAAAACCCCACATGGTAATTGCGTATGGGTATATCTGCCGCAGACAGTCAGCTATTCCCTTTAGCCAAGCTCTGAGCACTGCAGCGCATATAACCTCTGACACAGCATCGTGCAAACCCTGCTAACTAGTTTCTTCAATGGTTCTGCTTTCTATCTCAGCAACATAACTGGAGAGCATGGCCTACTGCTTGCACTTGTCCATGAGGAGACCTCTCACATGTCAGATATCTGGGAATTGTTTGGCCCCCCATGTTGGAGTAGTGCCAGTCATCATGACAGTTAAGATACAATAGAAGCTGTGCCTGAAGTCCTGCACAATTCCGGTACTTAGGTAAGACAGAGGTAGACACCTCCATGCTATACAATTTGAGAAACCAAAATCTGTTCCTGAAGGTAGAGACAACTGTTATGTGAAATATTTAAGCAGAATTCACTGTTTTCTTTTTAAAAAGTTAGTTCTATATTCATAAATTCCAGAGCATCCCTTATTTTTTGGACTTCTAACCATTCTTTCCGCATAATAATCTGTCAGAAGTGGTTCTTCTCTTTGAAATTCATGTCATCTGAAGTATCTGATTTCTTCTAACAGTTCTGCAGATAGAAATTTCCCTATTCAAGTTTGCCTAAATACACGCGAGGAAAGATAAATGTAAAATTTAAATTTTGATTTTGTGTGGGCTTACTATGTGTCTCATTAAAGTCATTTCAACGTTCATTTATTCATCTTCCCAGAATCCTTATCAGGTACGTAAGTATTATAATCCTCTTTATAGATGAAAAACTTTGCTGCTGTCAAACAAGGTAGTTACTGACCTATGAGTAGAATCTGAACACCCTGCCTTGCAGCTAGGGCTTTCACTTAAATATTATCTTCCCTTTCCTATTGTCAAAAAAAAAGAGAAGAGAAATCTAGAAAGAATATGTACAAATGACTGGCAATATTTCCTGAGCTGTATTGCATATTGCTGAATAAGAAAGTAAATCAGAGGGTAAAGTAAAACAAAAGTCTTTCTATCAAGCTACAGGGGAGGTCCAGATTATCTTTCATTCTTTCTCTCTTCATTAGGAAGTATTTGGAACATATCTGCAGAAATCACCAGGTGGGGCTGAGGTCCTTATGTCTGTGCTGTATGTGTTCCAGGATGCTTTGCTTTGAACTGTCTCCAGCCTGGGACCATGCACTGAGTGTACTCAGCAGCTGGTGTGCTTTAGATGTCATTTGGGAATGCACCTTCTGGCTTCTTTTACCCAGACTACATCCAGTTTGTCTTCTCTGAATCCTCCATGCATTAAGAACCAAAGCCAAGCACATAGGGACGGCCAGGATATTTACTTTAGTGTGCTTCAGATTCAAGTAAAAATGCTAAAGTGGACATATCCTTTTGATTTGTTTTACCAGTTAGGCACTAAATCTAGTTTGCTTTGTAGTAGCCTGACCTTGGGATTGGAAGACATTTTGGGAGCTGCCTCTCTCCTCTCCACTAGCCATGAGAATGACAGCTCTGGGATTTTGAGCAGCAAATTGTACGCCTCTCTGCCCAGTCTGCACTGGTATCTCTGAGCTGTACAGGACCTGCATCCTAATTCCTCTTCTCCAGAAGGAAGAGAAGCAGCAACTTGGCCTTGAGCTGACTGTATCTGGAAGGAGCTGTGTAGGCAGCTACCATTTTTTAAACACTTACATCTTGTGTCATTAAGGAAAAAGTTAATGGGGTCAAGGAATAATCCCAAAGTCCTAAAGTCTGTATCGTTTGGTGTCCTTATAGTCACTGAACAAAGAAAATTAGAAGTACTACAACAACAAAATGTTGAAATAGATGATGAGTGTCAGGATGTCCAAAAGGGGACAGAGATGCAAAGGATTCCTGCTTTGAACATCCTCTGTAGCAGCCTGAAGAGGTGCACCCACACACAGACTGGTGGTTGCTGCAGCCCACAGATAAATGTCATCACTGCTGTCTTCTTCTTCACACCAAGCTGTTGCTGGAAGTCTTTCTATGGCACCCATTATGAAGAGCTGTGTCTTTATGAGACAATAAAAAAATTAGTGGCACAACTGCTAAACCATTGAACTCATGGCTCCAAAGGATTTTAACTAAGCAAGATTTTACCTTAAGACTCAAACCCCACGGAAATATAATTTCTATGTTCTTCTTTCCCTGTACATACAAAATCAGAAGAAATCAAACTTTGTGTGGCATGACTCTGCTATAAGTGGTGCATTCCACAGGTGGGCTAAAAAGCAGTAATAACACACCTGGAATTTGTGTCATTTTGAGTGGCATTCTCTCCAGTATTCCTTGGTTATGACCCAAATTTATAATGAATGGAACAGGGAAAAGAATGGAAATGCAGGTAAGTATTTGTAAATAATTTATGTCCAGTAAATGGCATTTTAAAAAATTGTGGCACATGAAAATATCTCAAGGAATGAGATGCAATTGCCACGTTCTGTGTGGAACACTAACTATACAGAGATGGAAGAATTTTTTTGTTTCTGCTGTCTGGAGTATGCAAGTGTATGATACTGCCCTGTAGCTGCCTCATTTACAGGGAAAGTAACAATGTAGGATAATTTAATTCCAGTTGAGTGAATTCTCCTGGGAAAGAAGCTTTCCGTCCTCACTAATCTTCAAGTCCTGCAGAAGTTTATATGCTAGAACTATGTGAGGCAAGTTCTATTGAAATCTATAAAACTACTCATATATTACATGTTAAATGTATGCATATTTATAGTACAAGGATTTGTGGTGTTAATATGGAGTTCTGGAGTAACACAGAAAAAATATTTTGCCAAAACAACTGTTGCAAAAAAATGCAACCAAACTAAACCAAATATTTAACTGACATCTCCTATATTTGCCAAGCTTATTGGATTAAAGAATTTGTTACCCTAACAAAAAAACTCCACTCCAAAACCAACAAAAAACCCCAACTACACACTCCTTTCCCCCCCAGTCTCTGTTGATTTGTAGGGTTTTTTGAAAAACCGATAGAAATTTTTATCATAATTTATGCAACACCCCAATTAAAAAAAGTTCAGGACAACTTTGTTTTGAAAATTATTCCATTTTTATTTTAAATGTATTTATAGATAATGTTGTATTGCTCTAATTCTTCTTATCTCACCACTACCTGAAAATAACTATTTAAAATACATATGTACATTTACATACATACTACTGGAAAATCACCACTTTAGCTTTAAATACTATAGCAGTGTAGATACGGAATACTGCAGTATTATAAATAGTACTACAATACCTTACATAATATTAATAATTATATTATTAATAATAAAATTGACTTCCACACAACATTTAGATGGGAAACAGTAGTATTCTTACTTTATATAGATCTTATTATGTCTCTTTATGTCACATCCGTATCTAGATGTTCTCTATTTCTTCTATGCCTTAGATATGAAAGGTACTTTTAAAAGCTTTAGGAAAACAGATTGAGGAGAATTCTGCTGATTCTCGTGACTCTGTCTTATCAGTCTGATTGACACTGAAATGTGAAATTGCTTTTGTTATGACATCGTATGTTGTCACAGACATTATGGAGAAAAGAATGCAGGGATTCAGGGTTCAGGATGCCCTTAAAAAATTACACAAAAATTAGTTTTTAATTAATAGAAACAAAATAAAATAAAAA
Source organism: Chionis minor (assembly GCA_013398295.1). Classification (NCBI taxonomy): domain Eukaryota; kingdom Metazoa; phylum Chordata; class Aves; order Charadriiformes; family Chionidae; genus Chionis; species Chionis minor. The sequence goes on along the minus strand of VZSF01003620.1, from coordinate 232,393 downwards.
ACCCCACCAGACTGTTTATTTAAGTTACATTCAGAAAAATGAAATATTTTTGTTGGGAAGGAATAAATGAGAAGTCTATAAAGACACTGTGAAACAGCAAAGCACTGTTCTGAGCAGAATATGCATAGTAACAGCTGAGTTGCAACTCTATGCACGCATCTAAAAGACAAACAAAAGACTTCTCCTCTTTTAGTCTAATGATTAGGGAATTGAGGGAACTGTGGGTTTTAATCCCTCATATGGAGAAAAGCTTGGGGTATTGCTGGCTACGTCCTAGAAATGCACATGGGCACACAAAATGAAGCAAGTACAACGAGCGTGAAGGTTTCTCCAGCCATATTTTCCACTCTTGGTCCCATTCAGGCACTCATACACAGATCGTTATGACAAGGGGAGGAAGTGGGGCGTTTTTGGTTATCATGTAAAAGTGAATAAGACAGTGGCACACTAATTCAGTACTTTTGTTTCTTCTGGAACAGATAGGTGGTAAACGATACAGGGATTTTCTGCAGTAAAAAGAAAAGATGTCCTTCATATTTTGTAGTTTTTTCTCTTTGCATAGGTTCACAGTGTTGCTTCATCCCTGTTAAGGAAGGCTAAGAAACTATAAGCCAGTAAGAACCTGTAATCCAAGTCTTCTTGATAGTCTTCCATTTTGCTCACCTGCTATAAAATGGCAGAAGGAATAGGATGCTCATCTCCTCTAGATCTCACGTGGCGGGTGCTCACTCTGTCTGCTAACGGTAATGGGCTACATTCTTTAATTTTGTACTGGGTAGTAAAATCTTTCTGAAGCCATTTAGAAAAAGAAAAGATACAGAAGATGACACAATCCAGCAAAACAATGATCTACCCAAGTTGAATAGGAAAGATAACAGCAAAGCATGAAGTATAACAAAATAAGTCCATAAACTCAGTGCTGGTCTTACAGTATTAAGTCTGATGTCTCTACAGGCTAAGTTAAGCACCAGCTCTGTTTGAGAAAGCCTTTGCCATTAGTTTTTCCAGGAACTTGCCCGAGGTCTGTCCTACCCAACTTCACCTATAGAAAGCTCTGCTCTTTGGGGGTAGGCTTAAGAAGTGGTAAAAGAAAATGGACAATCACAATCATTATTCATATAGCTCTTTAAGTTTATTTGGGACTGTATGGTATGCTGTTATGAGAGCCTCTGGCCAGAAAATCTTACAGTTAAACAGCATGAGCTTGAAACAATATGTTCAATTATGCAAATAAACACAGAGTGGTTTAAAGGGCCAGACGGTGTGAATCAGCCAAGTCTTATACACTTAAGTGGCGCTCAGGCAATTTACAGCAGTTGAGAATCTGCCCCGAGATCCCTACAGATGGGAGGCTGTGCAGAACATCTGCGTTTGCAGCTGTGCTGTGAGAAAGGGATGAGAAGTCACTGGGAGAATGCTGTCCAGGCACACAAGGAAGAACAGAAGAAATCATTAAAAACAGAGAAAGCAAGCAGAGTTCACGTAGTGGAGAGGAGGAAGTCATGTAGCGGGATTAGGGATGCAGTTACAGCCTCACTTAGTAACTTTAAATGAGCTAATACATTACTGTTTTCTTGTCAAGGGGTAATCTATTTCAGAATATTTTAGAAGTTTACTAGTTGAAGGAAAAAAAATGATAGATTTTCATATCTTCTACAGTAGATTTTATTTGGTTTTGTTTTCCTAGAATGTACGCAAATTTGTATCTTCAGATGTTTGACAGCTGACACACTGCAGGAAAAAATAATAATAAAAAGGGTAAGTGACCGAACCTTTTGTAAAAAGAAAAAAACAATACATCCTCTTGGACATGTGGATGCTCTGGATTTTTCTGTACAGAGCTGTTCCATATTGTCTGCTAATGCACATGCCAGCCAGAAAACACCCCACAAGGTCACATATGCGCACCCCGGGTGTGAGTGCCTCATTGTCTCGCTTGTACTGCTAGTCAGCCGGCTGGAATGCTGCTCCTGGTGTCTGGCAGGGAGGAAGCCCGGTTTGGCCCAGTCTGGTTGAAATGGTGGTGGGGTAACTTCCAGCAGCACCAAGGGTTGACTACTACTGTTGCCACTGCAAGGTGTCTCCACTGTTAAAAATTTTTGAGCTTCCTTTATAGCTCCATTTCAAGCTGGCTTTTTTTCTGTTTGTTTGTTTCAAAAGGCTCTTGCTAATTCTGTGGTTACTTTTTAATCTGGCTGCTGGTTGTCTTACTCTTCAGTGTAATCTGTTTTGGGCAAACGCCTCCTCAGACAGTTTTGGGTATTCTGATCTCATAAATGCTTACAAATACTTAAAGGGAAGGTGCCAGGAGGAGGGTGCCAGTCTTTTTTCAGTGGTGCCCAGTGATAGGACAAGCGGCAATGGGTATAAAATCAAACATAGGAAGTTCCATCTCAACATGAGGAGGAACTTTGCTTTGAGGGTGGCAGAGCACTGGAACAGGCTGCCCAGAGAGGTGGTGGAGTCTCTGACTCTGGAGACATTCAAAACCTGCCTGGATGCCACCCTGTGCAACCTGCTGTAGGTGAACCTGCTCTGGCAGGCAGGTTGGACTAGATGATCTCTGGAGGTCCCTTCGAACCCTTAACATTCTGTGATTCTGTGATTCCATTCACACATACATTCCTGTGTTAACAGGCATTGTCACCCACATAATTTTTCCAAACATCGGCTATGCAAGCATCCCCACAGGCTATGTCCGGGAAAATATCTTGGGGTGGTTCATAGTCATCTGAACATGAGCTCACAATGCAAGGCAGGAGCAAAAGCGCTCAGCTAAACCTTGAGTTTATAGGCAGTTACTAATGAACCATGGAGAAGCTACTTTGCTTTTGATTTAGTCCAGAAATCTCTGTTCAGCTGTATAATTCATCCCAAATTCAAGAAAAGGAGTGAAAAAACTACTGGTTTTTCAGAATGGCAATTGTATTGAAATGCATGACCTGAAGTGACACATATCTGGAGACAGTCTGCTTAGAGATGGCTGATCTCAAAGTTTAAATATGTGTACAAAGGAAAAACAAAATCTAGGAAATAAAGACTTAATTTCAGCAGCAGAAAGTTGAAATTAATACAAGCTCAGTTTAGAGGAAAGGCAAATGTTTCAGGTGAGAGTCTCACTATCCTTTCTCTTTAAACAGCTTTATTCTAAATAACTAGCTTTGTCTTTTATAACTCACATTTAAGCATTGAAGTAAAACAATATCCTGAGAAATAAGCATTTTTAAAAAAAAAACCCAGAACAATATATATATTTGCATTCCAAATTTTTTTTTCAAATCTTGATCGTAAAACTTGGTAGCATATATCTAAATTTTTCATGGTACAAATATATGCACATAGTAGCTTAAGTCACAGAAATAAAATAAGTTGTCTCGTGTAAGTGTATACTAGTCCAGACATTACAGTAACTAGAGCTGGATGGAAAATGGAAGCGAAGTCTGCTCTGATAACATATTACAAAAAAGCCCCAAAACAAAACAACCACAGCAAATCATACTAAAGTTCAGTGACTCCTTTTTCTTATTAAATGTGAAAGCTGTTCTACTCATCAGCATGTCATCCACAGACCTTAGAAAAGGAATCATTGCTAATTAGGAATATAGCTGGTTAATACAAGTGTAATTATTTTAAGCCTCCTACAAAAATCCTCTTGAGTGAAAAAAAAAAAAAATTAAAAGTTAGAAGAACCTCAGAAGAAAATCTAAAGAATTGATAAATAATTGACATAGGGGCTGATTTGAGTAAAAAGAGATTAACATTAAAGAACTGGAACGATTAGATGAATGTCACTAAACAGACAGCAAATGGATGAGGCACTAAATCCCTGTAGGTAGTGAAAAAGCAGTGCGAGGAAGACAAGCGCTTGTTTTTTGTTCTGAAAGCAGCTCACTGAAGAAGCTGGGTATAGGCATGGCTGCTATACCGACTACATACTTCTTCAAGATCAAGAAAGTTTATTCACCTCTCTTTCTGAAAGGTAAAAACTTAAGAGTTTGCAAGGTGGGTCCTTTTCCAAGTTAAATAATTCTTTAATGAGTTTACCACTTATTTTCTCAATTAACTCCCAAATTTATCTTCAATAATTATTTTGAAAAGTGAACAATTGAGTTCTTTCTAACAGGTGAACGAAGTGAATAGGGAATGATGAAGCTCCTTAAGTAAGAACTATTATGGGAAGCAGGCTGTAAAAGGGAATAGCAATCTTTTTATTTGCTGATTAAAGGACAAGATGCTACTGAATGCAACCACAGGAATTCCACTTATTTGAATTAATAAGCGTGTTCTCCCAGATCATTCACCCTTTGGACTTCTAAGTTCTTATTTTCACAGTACAGGAGTTTAATTTTTTACTGCACCATTCCACATTGGGAAGACAAGTAGTGAAATATCTGCAGTGATAAAGTCAGTCATTTCCCAGCCCACTTTGCACTAGTGTTAACAAAAAAAAATCTACCTTTGTCCTTAGCATGAGCAGAGAATTAGATCAAAAAAACCAAAACTTGAAATTTAAAATGTAGAGTTAAAAGCAGCACTGTAACTTAATAATAGTTGTATTCACTTTTTAGTCAACAATTAGGTCTCAGTAAAGCGCAACAACAGATTCTTGTCAGTACTTATAGAACAGCAATTGCTTGGCCATGGAGTGGAAGGAAGAGGAGAGAAGGCATTGTGACTGCACAGAAGCATAAGTCCTCTGTGCCAGCCACGCTAGTAGTCAGCATATCTCAGAAGTCATAAGCACCTAGAGGACAACCCCGACACCAGTCTTTTTTTTTTAATTTTTTCAGGAACCTATCTACGACTCCATCTTCTAATTAATATGTTCCCAGACAACTCTGATCTTCAGTTCACAAGAAGTCGTCCCCAATACATGCGTTATTCTCACTGAATTTTCAGTCTGTGCAACAAGAAGTTGTACAGTGTGAAGAAACTATCATAAAATCACATGGAGGCTGGGAACAGTAACAAACACTGTCAGCTCCAAAATAATGCTTTTAAGAATCACTTTTTTGTGTGCAAACTCAGACCTTGTTTTAGAACATCACTGCATATCTGTTCTATTCTTTTCTTCTAGGAGACATTCCTTTCTGGTTTTTGGGTACAGTGAAAAATTTGTTCACAAGTAGGCATAAAACCAGGCCAGGGATCAATTTGAATTTTTTTTCTGAAATAAGGCTAAAAATTGTGAGGGAGAGGGTAGGAAGGAGGAAAGTGTAGAAGAGGTTCCTTTGGCCATGTGGGGAGAGGTAAAGACCAGAGGTCTTCTGCTCACTCTCCAAACTTGGCAGCTGGAGTCTCTCCCTCTGCCTCTCTGTGTCTTTCTGCCTGTCTCTCTCTCTGAAGTGTATGGTGTCTAACTGAGTGCCCAAGCTAAGACAGTTTACTGCCAATAAGCCCCTGATAGATCATACTAGTGTAGACAAAGTGCCACGTGAGCAACTGTTTAATTAGCCAGGCAAAAGAAATAGATTCACAAACACATGCCTGGAAAAGCAATGCTTGCTTTGACAAAAATACTGCAGCAAGGTAAACACCAGGGAGAGCAAACTAACGTGCCTTAAGAACAATATTGGCACAACAAATACCAATAAGGAGATTTGGAAAGAAGAATGAAGCTAAAGATGAGACAAGTCTTCCAATAACCTTCAAACAGTGAAATATCCCTGCTCCAGAAGCTCTACTCTTTTCAAGGTGAAGCTTGCTATATTTATGTGTGGGATTATATGAAGCCTGTGACAATGGCAAACTGGACTAGTTGCCAAACTAGATGACCCTGTGAGTCCTATGCAGAACTCTTTTAACAAAGGACTTTGATATTGAATATAAAGGGGGACTTGCTAACATTAATTTTAATTAGACTGTACAATAGTACCAAATTTAAACTGCGGAAATGCATTTATTTACATTATATTATTTACATTAAAACCACAACTGGATAAAGCAGCTCTGGGAGTTATCCATTGGAAACTGTTTTTCAGGATGGATTTCTGATCAGACAAAATTTCTTCAGCTGGGTAAAATTTCTCCTTTTGAAATTCATATCTATCTTTATTTTCAATGTGTGTTTCTTCTGCCTTGCCTGTCCTTTGTGTCTTGATTACAGCACAGTTCACTGGACCTTGGCAAAATGAACTGTTAATCAGTTTCTCTCTCTCTCTTTTTCACCCTACTTCCCTTCAGGTCAAAGATTAAATTTACTAAAATCTTACTGAGGCATGAGTTGTTGGAAGAGAAGAATTGGATTTTCTCTGGAGCAAGGACCTTAAAATTTGACACAAATATGAGTCATTATGATTGTAAAAATGTAAACTGTATGCCATTTGGTTCTAATTGTTCTTCATTGAAAATGAATGCAAAAAGATTAGATTTAATACAGCATTTTTGAGACAATTACACAAATCATGCATAAGTAGGCTGTGGGGTTTTGTTATGAAAAAGAAGGGGTACATAAGAGAAGAGTGATATAGCTTTAGGTGCTGCCTGTTGGAAAGAAAATAATAATGTGTTAAATAGGATTTATGAAAATCAGATTACAAGACTTTCAAGTTAGGCAGCTTTCCAGAGGTGCAAAGAATAATGGCCCTCTTTATATCAAAGTAATCAGCTTTTGCTCTTACACAGAGTCCATTTACTGACACTTCTAGGAAATGTTCCATTTTGCTTCCTACCTCAGCTAATTACTTTAAAGTTAAAGGAATAGATTAGTGGAAAATAATCATTCTAATGCTTACTAGCTTGTTTGAGCTTTGATAAAGATGCAAACCATCCATCAAGTGGGAATAAAATATATTGTCATAGCATTAAAACTTCTTTTAAAAATATCTGAAATAGTAAAACAATGGCAGCAACTTAAAGCTGCTTGAGGTCTTGATAAAACTTAGGTATAATTTTGAATAGGAAACTAAGAATTGAAGACTGTAATCTTTCACAGTCAAGGGTTAGATACAATAAGATGACAGCATCTCTGCAGAGCAGTGCTGCAATGTCTCTGAGAACAATCCTGATCCTTGAATTAATTGTCCAAGACCCTTTACATAAAGAGAATCAGGAGAGGTAGATTCTTGAAAATGGCAGTCCACAAACCTCACACGCTGAGAGGGAAGGCACCTAAAATAAAGCACTGGGAAATATTAACTGTGGCTGAAATCTTGCCTTTCACAATTCAGGTGGAATTAAAGTGAAATGCTACCTCCTGATGGGGATCCTGTGCTTTTCCAGGTCACATTTTCTCTTCAGGGGCCAGAAAGGGGGGGTACAAGACAATAGTTTGAAATCTGGAATGGATTTTTTCTTATCTCCTTTCAGCTGTTTGAAAGTTAGCACACAGTCTAAGGCAGACGTCTAGGATCCTTCTAAACACAAGGCGGAGAAGAGAACTTTCCTTCCACCTGGCTTAGACACCATCTTGGAGATACCCAAAATTCTGTTGGACAAGGCCTACAGCAACTAGACATAGCTTCAATGTTAATCCTGCTTTGAGCTATGGCTCCAATTAGAGGACTTCTGCAGGTCCTTTTCTACCTAAATTACTCTGTGATTCCATGACCCTGGGGTAGGATAGCCCACAGAGTATCCCCAGGATGGGACTCTGGATAGACGCTCTGGAATGTCTTCTTTCTGTTGTACGCAAAGTAAGCCAATATAACATCTTTGGCCAATGATTTTTTATATTATGAAAATATTGAATTCAGAGGTAGTCCAGGGCTTCTCAAAAGAGTATGCAGAGCTAAGTGTTGCTGTGTGACAAAAGGTGGGCTCTCTGTACCCAGGAAGCAGAAAAGAATGAAGTAAATACCTTAGCAATCAGAGTCTGCAGGTCCAGGAGTGGAGAAACTAAGACAATGACTTCTGCTCCTGAAAGGGGCTCCTCTCTCCTCTCGTAGCTGCTGCCAGAGCACACATGTTCACTGTTCCCTCAGCTGCACTGACTGCCAGCTTGGTTTTCCAGAACCCAAAACCAGACAAAATATCTATGGTTGTTTGCCATCATACATAGTTTACTATAGCCATAACTACCATCTTTGTCTACTCAGAGCTGGCCACATGCAAGTCCACCCTTAAAATCAACTTAAGATCTGTTTTCCTTTATTGCAGCTGGGTCAGGATAAAAGAAGTATATCAATTCACTCACCAAAACAACAGAGGGAAGGGAGGCCAACAAGCCCAGAATTGGAGTTGTCATACAGAGGGAGGTAAATCTGGGAAAGGACAGAGGTACATGCCAATCCTACTCTCTGTCCTAATACAAAAGGCAGCCCAGTTTCGTCCAAACTCTGTAAGAATGATTCAAAGCAAGACTTCTCCAGGGGAGGTTGTGATGATGCCTTCCCTCTGGGCAGTTTGGTTTTGCTCTGAGATCCTGTCCGAGAATAACTCCTGTGAGGACTGCAACGCCAGCTTCTAAGTCTCAGGCCAGTTCCTTCAGCTAAAGCCTAAATCCCAAGCTCTGCCGGAGCAAGGAACAAAATCCAGTTTTTCAGTTCAAACTTGCAAAAACTTTCAGTACTGAGAGCAAACAGTGGGATGTCTGCTGTGACCATGAGCTCTGTTGGCAGAGCCCGCATTGAGTGTCCGTGCTGTGCGCTGCTTCATCTATATGACTCACACCTGGACACAAATACAGACACCTACTAAGCATTTACAAAATCCCAAAAAACACCATACGGCATAAAATACAGCGCCATCTTAAGTGCAACCCCTGGCCCCCCAAGCTGTTGTTTCAAAGCGGACGCAGACAACTGCCTCCGAAGTCTTAAAATAGAGCTGGTCAAGGCACAGGAGGGTCACACTGTGGTTACAGTCCCTTCCGTGGCTGATCCAAAACCCAGCCTGCGAATGTCGAGGGGAATGTAAGGTATAATTATGCCAGAAAGACAATAAGAATGATGACATAAAAGCTTTAAATACTCACGGTGCTCTTCCTACTTATATGCCTGCAGTTGTCATCTACTCTTTCAAGATGAACACAACTTCGAGTGCAGTTCTTAGTGGCTTAGTAAAAAAAGGAGATTTTGGTGAAGTCTGGGTTATGGGCACTCTATTAATAAAGTTAGACTTCAAACTAGCACTTTGTATTTTTTTTTATCATTCTAATGACGTTTTTAACTTTTTGTTCTTCTTTACAATAGCATGATGACAGTTTCCTGAGTGATTCTGAAAGACCCTCAGCTAATTAGGGTCCAACAGAAGTACATACGAAAGATTTTTAGCTTTAACTGGCTTTTGTAGATTCTCTCTCATTATTCCCTCCAGATTTGTAAAGGTTCATGACATTAACTTTGATTCCCTTGGGTTTGTTTCTTCTTGTACATTCTAATATTTACTGAGCTTGTACAAATACCTGTGATATTTGCCTTGAAAATTCCTCATCCTAAATTAAAATGACCTGCTGATTCTTTATTTCACATTAAAAGCTTTTAAAGGAATTATCACCTGGGCTAGGAAAAATCACATGGTTAACATAAGAACAACCCCAAATTCTTCCAGAAGTTAGAGAGACTTGTGTATGTTTTGAGGTTTTATTTATTTGTCATTTAGGTGCCTTTGCAGTGCTTCCTCCTTTCATGAGAGCGCCACGGGCAGACATACAATGGAAATTATTATGTCACTGAATTTTCTGAGCATATTAAACCAGGAAACACTGAAACACAGGAGGGAGTCTGTTCCTGTAAGACATCCAGGAGAATCTGCTTGATAAAGTTGTTTTTTATGTTTATTTTTATTTTATTAATCACAAAGAATGAGACTATTAGGTACTTCTTTAAATCTCTTGGGCTTTTGAAGTTAAATATCTATATATGATAACTTCACTTACTCTGTCCCTTTCAGGACACAAAGGCACATGTTACTTGCATGCTTGAAGTGCTCAGAAATATGTTTCAACTGTGTATTTGTATGCAGTATATATATATGTATATGCTGCAGCAACAGCAATAATTCTGAAGACAAATTTTAAAGATGTATAAACAAAAGGACCACGATTATGGGAACATAATCACTTAACAAGTACTGCATGTTTTGATTTTTCTTATTTCTTTCTCTGGTTGATTTATATTTTAGCTCGATTTATAGTCTGATGTGACTTACTTTTCAGGGCCCTGAGGGCATGACCGGCCCTGATTGACCCTGCCCAGCATTCTCTGGCACCCCAACCCCAGGAGCCCACAGCCTTCGTGGTCCCTGTACATTACTGTTCCACCAAAAGACATCACACTGGCACGAGGGAGAAATGTAACTGGTTGCAAAGGTCATGCAACCAGTGTTTTACTGTAAACACTTTTTTTATCATTTGCACTTACTTAAAATCTTTCAGTTTGAATGCTTTCTATCAGTTTATATTGTCGCTGAAACTTATGCTGAAAAATGACGGGTAGATAGAAGGAAAAAGTGTAATGTCATAAAATAAGTTGATACCTGATACTGAAAATGTAAGTTTTTATTAACTAGTGATCAGAAAAATAAAAATGTGGTTTTCTTTCTTTATTTTACATAATGACTTGATCAAAGCGTTCTCTATGGTTCTGCAGACGGAGGAGGAGGGGAGCAAAAACAGACAGCAGGAAGAGATCTATGTGAAGCAATTATTTCTAAAATGGCTGTGGCTGAAATGGAGTAGCGAGAAGACAGGCTAGTTCTACAGTAAAGAAAATGAAGGCAACCCAAAAATGAAACAGGGGTCTTTGGTGTCTGCCCAGAGCTTGAGGGCTTTGTTATTTCGTCTTGAACTGAGCTGCTATTTCTCACTCTAAAATTACGTTTCTGTTGTGCTCTGCTTTAAAGGTATTGGACTGCATTCTTTTGTCAAGCCCTCATTGAGCAGCCTGTTGATCATTCAAGAGGCTGCTGTTTGGTTCTCCCGCTGCACATGTGCATTTTTAAGCTTTTTGAGTCTCAGTGAAGTCCAGTCACTGAGTCTGTCTTTGGATTTCAATACGGTGTCTTGAAGGTCCTCTGTTTAACATCAGCCTTGAGGACTAAGGATTTCTAATCTAACTGCCAAGGTCCTGGGACTAATGCCTCTTTTCCAGACGTATATCCCGAGGACAGTCATTTTCCAGAAGTCTGGGCATGTGATTACTATGATTTACAATACACCTCTCCAAGGATACAGAGTAATTGAAGGTTATGAAAGCCAAGGGTCTCAACAATTTCTACTACCATTTTCACAATTACGGCCAGAACAAAAATACAGAGCAGAAAAATGACACACCCTCCTCTTCTTTATTTTCCTCATTGTGAGGAAAATGTATGGGACGTTGTCAAGAGATCTTCTGAGATGTGCAAGACAACCTGTGTCCCACTCTTCCTTTATTGTCCCTTCTTGTCATCAGTGACCTTCTATTCTCGCTGAAGTGGCTAGTGAAACCTCCTTCCTTTCATGTCAGTTTTTCAGATGAGTATGATCAATCTCAACAGCTGATCAAAATGTATAATTGCTGAATCTTGACTGGCTCCTTCTTTACCACACTGTGTGTATAGCCTTTGCAGACCTATTAAAAATTGCATGATTCTAAGCAGTTCACCCATCTGATTCTGCTTTATCCATATGAAATAAACATGCTAGCCTATTACTTATCTGTACCTGATCCCAGGTGGAGTACTCTGAGAAAGGTGTTAAACCTTTGAGGATAGATAACAACACAACAAGGTCAGGAAGAGAATTTCAAGGTTACACTGAAAGGTTAATTCAATATACTGTATCACACTTTATACTGCATTAGAAGAATACAAAAACCTCCCTTTCTCTCCATGGACTGTGAAAGCGAGCAGAAAAAAACTCTATAATGGTCAAGATTACTGCTTGCAGGTGATGATTGATGAAACAGTGAGTTGAAGCTTATCACAATGACAAATATTTAATATAACATCAGGAAAGTTAACAAACATGAGAAGAAAGACCTTGGAAGGGACCAAGAGAAAAGCATTGTAATTCAGGCTGTTATCACACTTGAATTAACTACTGATTTTAACTGAAATGCTTCAGTGCTGTTGTGTGGCAGACCAAGTCTCTTAAGGGATCAGTTACCTACAGAGTGATGGTCAGTCAAGGAAAGTTCATTTCTCCCTACTGAACAAACCATTGATTTTCCAGGGTTTTTTTTGATACAAGATGATATCCTGGCTCCACTGAAGAAAATAAGAGGTTTGCTATTATCTTTGCTGCGAATAGGGCTTCTCATTGAAATTTCAGAAATTTAGTGCGACAAGAACTATTATTTCAGAATATGTGGAAAGTGCCTTATACAAGGCACTCAGTAGGTCTCAGATGGCTCCCAGTTTGCAAGAGGGGTAAAAAGTGTTCCTCCTTCTTTGACATGTAAGTAAGACTGGCAACACAGGGTCATTTTCCAGCCTTAGTAGTTGCTATGAAGAAGAATTGGGGGACATGATTCCCTAAGGGAGGCAGGGACTCTGAATCATGTAGGAATGTGTATGAGGTGATATGGACACATTGTGATCACAAAATGGATGAACTCCAGCCTATGATGAGCTACTACAAGAGCAAGAAGAAAGATGGCAAAGAGAAAGAAGATGCTTACCTGTCGTTTTGGTATGACTTGTCAAAAATAAACCTCAGTAGCCCTTCTTTGAATAATCACTTTAAGGGGACTTCCATATGATTACAATCTTTTCAGTACTCTAAATCTGAATAGTAGTTTACTGAGAAATATGAGATATTAGGCACATTGCTTCAAAGTGCTTCTAACCTCAACAAGAATAAACATAGAAAAACAAGAGGAATTAATTTATTATCAATTCTCCAGCATTACATTTTGCTCAGTTGTCAACAGAACATGGACAAAAGCACTGAGGCTGAAGAAAAATACCTGTATGAGAATCACCTGCTAGAATGAGATTCAGTATATGTTCACTTGTGACCTAAAATGCAATTGCATGTTAGTCCTAGTGCAGTTTTTAGTCCACTTTTAATTAACTGATTTTTGGCAGTGCTCTACTTCATCTCCTCCCAACATCCTGCTTCTCTAAGTAGAGCCCTAGCTAATAATCACAATGATAATTTTCTAAATTTATATCTTGTTTTTCAAGTAATTACTATAGCAGAGGGGATTGAAGATGGATTTTTAGGACAAATATAGAGGAAAAAAGAGAGCAATGTCTAAACTTTCCGGAGGATAAAAGCCACTTTGAGCTTGAGAGGGCGACAGTGATTAAAAGAATTGTTACAGTAGTGGGCAGAGTCAAGGGGTTTAGGAAAGTGGGTAGAAAAGCATAGAAAGAAGAAGATTTATCCAGCAGCACCCTGGTACAAAGCCTCAAAGGAGAAATTTGGCAAGGACTACAGTAAATTGGAATGTATTTGGAGAATTTCTCCAAATAATTTTAATAGCAAAATTTGCATACACCACATATACACACAGAAAAATCCCTGTCCTCTTTGAAATTAAAATTGGCTACTGTTTTGCATGAAAAGTTGCAGATCTTTGGGTGAGTTTTCAAATGAACTCTTAAAGTTTCTGCTTGGTTTCTTTATTATTGCTGTCTGAAACAATACATTAAAGGAAGGGAAAGGCAAAAAAAGAACATTTGAATTTCATCTGCTGTTTTCCTTCACCTTTTATCATCATATTTAGCAATTACATCGGACTCTAACTGAGCTATGCCAGCCATAAAAACAATGTTACAAATATCTGAAATGACAGGTACTCTCTTGGAAAGATCTTGTTCCTTTAGGGAACTATAGAGCTTAAGTGAGACATTAATTGAGGTTAACCGGAGTTGTTGGTGCTCCGCATTTGAAATCCTAAACAAAACCATAGAAGTCTAAAACCTGGTATTTAATTTTGAAAGCTTTTGCTTTTAGTTGTAGTCTCTTACATCTTTTTGTAGAAAATTTTGCAACAAAAATGTCTTACTATGTCTTTGGCATAGGTTTGCTAGTGTATACTATGGCATCTATTTCAGGCACAGCTACATACGAAAGAATAGTAGAGTGAAAAATTATTAATGTATTTGTTTTGTAGAAAAAGGTATTTTGATGCAGAAAAGTAATGGAAACTAACATAGTTCCATACAGAAACATAAATCATAGTTCATGATGGATCCAATGTCTAGCAACTATTTTTTTTTTCCCTTCTCTATCAAACAGTGACTCAGGAGAGGCATGCTCCTCAGAACTTTTCTGGTTAGCTTTGATGGTCATACTTTTAGCTCTCCAGTCTTGTAAAGCAGCATCAAAGGCAGCAGTAGGAATTACTTCTGACTGAATGTTCGTAAAACAGTAGCAACTGCTGTTGTACAGTATAATTTCCAGCTTTTCCCGTATTTATTAAAAGTTAAAGTTTCCAATATACTGCTTACCTGAAATGCCTAAGGAGGAAGGTAAGAATATGGGTGCTACAGCATAATGACAGTTAAAAAGCTAATTCCTCTGTTATATGAAAACAGTTTCCAATGAAATGAAGAGCTTCTCACAGGTGACCTGGTGAGGACACTGAGAGGAAAGGTCATGTTGTTGTAACAAAAGTTGAAGAGAAAAAAGAAAAGGGACTGGAGATTGTATATTTTCAGTAGAATTTTTTTTTTAGTATTGACCTGAAGAATGGCAGTGACAGCATACCGTTGAATTCCAGAGCAAAACAGCAAATATTTAAAGAACATCTGTATGAGCGCAACAGAATTTCAATATTCTAGAAACTGATGCTCTGCAAGTTGAGTTTAGGGGAGTTTCTCATTAGACAGAAAAAAGTTTCACAAGCCCACAAATATGTTCTAATTTTCAGTGGATTATTTATGAATTGCCTTATTTTTTATAATTAATCCAGCCAAGATTTCAGCTATGATTTCAGTCTAATCATTCCTAACCAGGCATTAGAAAATGTACACGAGGGAAATAGTACAATTATCTTCCCTATAAGAAAAACTGTGATTGTGCTTTTGATCTCTAAATTTTAAACACAATTACTTTACATAGAAAACATATGCTGCCCAGGTATCCTAATATCTATTTCCTTCAAGAGAGGGAAGCCCATCATCATTTATAATAAGCTAGTGCTGCCACCTATAGAAAAAGAGACCTTACCTTCTAACCTATGTCAAGCACAGTGCAAATAGAGCTATATTAGGAAGAAAAGTATATATAGAATTACAAAGGGGAAGTAGAAAGTGGATGATGGTTCACCGAAAGTTGTGAATCAAATCTATGTGCGTCAAGAATAATAATAACTATAGTGCTAGCATTTTATGTATATTAATTTTTCTTTATATTTACATGAAGAGAAAGACAATCATAGGAACAGATTAGACTAATCTTGAAATCTCTACCATTTCAAGTCTTCAAAAAACAAGTTAGATGAACATCTGTCAGCCATGGTCCTATCTTGAAGAAAGGAACAGACTCAGTAATTTTTCTAGGTTTTCTGTAGCCTTTGTGATTTCACAAAATTACCTGCAGCAATATTACCTTGATGCCTTCCTGCTCTTCTTATCTGCCTCTGCCCTTCATTTCTCCTTCCCATTCCTTAACCCCGTCTTAGCCTGCACGTATGTTTGTATGACCATACTCTGAACAAACACACAGAAACCTGAAACAAAAACAAATCTTAAAAAAAAGTATTTAAAAAAATACTTGTAAAAAAAGCAGATGCACTTTAAACTGCTACTGTTATTGAATACTTTGTCTTTCAAAATCACAGCCTTCACTTCTGCGATACTGTGATTTTCTGTAATAATTTCATAGGAGTACAGGAATTCTGATTTGCTACCATGCATTCTGAGCCATCACGTTGTCCTAGCACAAGGTTCACATAGAGCTATTTGTTCTGTAAACAGCATGGTTAGTAACAACAAAATCCAGTCCATAAAACAGAAACTATAGCTTGCAAACCATTTGTACAAAGAACATTTATTATATAGCTCTTCTTGCAGACTGAAAAGATAAGCAAAAAGAGACAGCAGGTCTTGTTCAAAAAGGCCTTTCAGCAGATGTCTAATTTAAAGCCTATGAGCGATTCCAAAAGCAGAGCACCTGCTTGTACACACAAGGATTTGGTTGAATCTCCTGCAGTAGTAGGAATGAAGTAAGTGAAGGATGCCATAGCAACAGTAACTCAGAAAGCTCTTTCCGAGGAAGGGGGAATTCGCAGCACCTTTCCATATTTAATGCAGGTCTCTATGTTTATTTTGCAAATGCAATTTGCAAGAAATTGACTAAGTCTTTTAATTAGGGTATTTATGGAAAGTGTTCCGCAACAGTCCTGAATTCTTAGTGTGGAAAGAGCAAGTTATAATCATTCCGTTGACTTCATGCATTAGCTATGAAGCAAGAGAATAAAGAAATTATTTTTTCTGAGTAAGTAAGCAAGGTACATCAGCTGACCAGTAACTGACATATTAATAGATTTTTAAGCCTCAAGCTTGTCATCAGTTGTAAGAAGTAATAGCACAGAATGTTTCTTGGAAATTTGCAAAATCTGGGAAGGCAAGGTGCTCTCTCTGTCTCTTAACAGTGCCTGAAAGAGCACCGTGCCTGTATGTCATTACTATGATTTTGTGTATATTTGTATGGAAATAGAACGATAGTTTGTACGCGCTTTCACAACAACATTCTTGTTACTCTTGAAGTCAGTAGCAGATACTTTTACTTTGCTGTCCTTTGGTAAAAGCACACAAGAATAAAAAGTTTATCTTTGCTACGGTGATCCATTGCACTTAAAATCATCTAAACAGTTGTCATACTCCCTCTCTAATAAGTGGTGAGGGACTGAAAACTTCAGTCCATCCACATATAATTGTCTCAGATGGGATGACTTTTTCTATCTGAAACTGTTGTACATTGACTGTTGAAGAAGACTAGATGACTACCTAAAAACGGATGCTTAAATCGTAGACCAAGGCAAAACATGCATACATCATATTTGGACATTGTTTAGGTCATTCCTTAGCCTTTAAAATGGTATTGTCATACCTGGGCAGAGAAAGCCTTTAGCCCCACAGAGACTTTTGGGCACAAATGAAAGTTCACTACATTTATACAGATTTATAAGGTTTATGCAGATTACTTCTTCATTTGTGCCATTTTCTTAAATACTTTGGAAACAGTATTTTTTGGTGGTATTTATTTCAGACATATATGCAGATAGATTTTTGCTCAGATGGGCGATTGGCTAGACAAACCTGATTGAAATTAACACAAATGCATTAATAAATAAGCAATAAGGACCGTGAGGCATAACTTTGTCTTCACTAACAAAGAAACTAACGATGCACCTGTGTGGAATGAGATGCTGTTTATCTGTGAAACTCTGAATGGATAGAAGGCATGAATAAAAGCACTACCACTTTTCAATACATTAATGGGATAAAACTGTCACAGTGTCTTCTTTTTTGTTGCCTTTTTTCACTTCAGCCAAATGTGTTATTTTCAAGATCTTTATATTTTCTCTTGCAGCACTTACCCACACAATTAAATAAGAAATATAGGTGAAAAGGTGTTAATTTCATAACAATGAGATGTGAAATTCAAATCAGAATTACATTCCGGTAAAATTAACACTGAGGTAGTAGACAATATGATAAAATGAACTAAATGGCTTTATATTGCAGAGAAAAGGGGGGAGGGGGAGGGGAAACAAACCAAACCCACTACATTTCACTTAATTAACCCAGACCTGCAGAGATTTGTGCACCTGTTTCCTTTCTGATATGTGGGAGTCCTTTGACTATTCATGTGAGTTGAGTAAGCATATGAGTAGCTATTCATTGCTTCAGAGCCTTAAAGAGTGCCTTTGTTCAGTATTTACAAGTGCTGTTTGCTCCGCAGGGGGAGTGGCACCGCTTAAGTCTTCAAAATATGTCTCAAATGCTGTGTAGAGCTAGATAGGATTTTACTAGACAAGAGCTGGAATTTAGCTTTTTTCCTACATTAATATCAAACAGAATGATTTATCCCATGTTTCATAAAACTGGCATTGCCATGCCATTTCCATTTCCACTGCGGCTGAATTTTCATCTAAAGCCCGCTCCTTGTACTTAAGCTATTTTCATTACAGTTTTGAAGCTGCACTAGATACATCTTGTTAAAATGAAGCAGAAACTCCAAATAAATCAAACTGAACACTAATTTGATGAGTGTCGCCCCTCACCATGAAACAGAAGAGTGACTTGGAAAAACACCTGCTTGTATGTGTTACCAAGGGTCTTGTCCTTCAAAACATGCGGGTTTTAATTTATTTTATGAACCGTACCAGTGGTCAGCATGTCTCCTTTCATAAAGTGCTTTCACTCTGTACCAAGTTGTGGGATGTCTGTATCTCCTAGATTCCTTTATCCTTCCCAAACAAGGTTTGACAGTGCTTATATAAAGGAATGACAGCTAATAGTCTGCATTCTAAAACTGGAGACGTGAATTGTGATTAATCTGTGTCAGGGATTAAGTTTACAAACACAGGTAGGTCTGTTAATAACACTACTAGTTATTGTGTCCCTGTCTGGCCTCAGTAACAATATTGCTCGCTTAACAGAGAAAGAAAAGACTATACAAGGCAAAGTCATCCCAAATCACAGTCGTCAAACACAGTGGTGTTCTGGTCATAACATAAAAATAGCACTTTTTTGGCAAGTGTCTCCCCAAATGTATCTTCCTGAAACTTTACATATGCAAATGTTCTCCCCTAAAAGTCATGCTATCAAGTAATATCTGAGTGCTGGAACTTTTGGAGTCCAATTAGATACTGCTCAAACCAGCTTTGTTGCTGTGTAAAGGACACATGATAGGTGATTGCAGAATTGGCATCTCTGTAGGGAGATTATTGTTATTTTTAAATAAAGTCCATTTTCTCAATGCAATCTTAACTTGGAAACACTCACTCAAGTTACAGCTCCTGTGTGGAACCCAGCAAACTATATTTAAGTCTTAAAACAACACAGACAACTCAGAATGTGCCTGATACAGCAAAATCTATTTTTGACAATTGGATAATTGCAGTCTGTCTTCACGGAACAGCATATACTTGAAAGTTGAAAGGACAGTTACACACATATATATATAGATCTCTAACATGAATATTTAAGGAGGAAATTCTACTAAAAAGTAAGTGTAAAATTGCAAGTTTTAATTCCTTACCCTCATCTAGAGGTGGCAAAATATTATTAAAATAATAAGGATTAAACTTCTGTTCACGTGTGTTTTTTTTTTTTTTAACCCAGTGTTCCTATTTCTGATTAGGCCTTCAAAAAAAGCAGTGAATTAAAATTTGAAGCATTAAAGGGGTCTCTCCGTTAAGCCTAATAGGAGTCTCTACTTAATTCATTGCAGGCCTCACCTGCAGCATTTGATTGACCCTACCTAGCTTCAGGTACCCAAATGAGGCATCTAAACTCAAAGTATATTATACATAACTCCTTATCTAGTCAAAGAAGATATGCATCCAATTTCACGCATGCTTATATTCACTCTCTATTCACTTTTAACGACTATGCCACTATCTTAGGCACACCAATTAGATATGTAAAGTTGATGAAAGGGATGAAAAAAGTGTATGTAAATAATGTGCTGCAAAACTCTCTTGCACATTTGTTCTTCTTTCTCCTTTGATACTCCCTGGTCCATCACTTATTTCAAAATGCCAGAAATGTGCTCTACTGATAGATAAGTTAAACCTTAAGTCTGACAATAGAATTATCACATTAACAACAACAACAAAAAATAAATACTGCTGCTCCACAAGTTTTGTGATATTTATTCCACGTGGTTAAGTGCACATATTCAAATCTTCTTTGTGTATCAAACCAGAGAGAACAACAAAATTTTTCTTCTGAAAAAGGAAAAATACAAGACTGCCATGATTTAGTGTCTTAAAAATTCCTTTTTACAAACTTGTCTTTACATTTTCACATCAACACAAAGTGAAAACAAAATATGAATCCCATTATTCTTCCCAGACATGTCTTATGATCATAAAATCATGATGTAAACCAGTTGTCAGGAAAGACCTGATAAAGCCAGGGGGTCAGAAATACACAAATGATTTTGTAACATGCAGGAACACCCACTTCACATGTTAGTGAGAATTTTCTGTGTAATGAGAACTACTGTTTCTCTTGTTAATACGCTCTATGACGTTAATAAGGTCTATGAATTCACTACAAAATATTAAAAAAAAATGTAGGAGAAAACCACACAGATTTTTGTTTCTTGCTCATAAAAAGGCAGAATGTTCTTCAAAGTGTTTTGTTTAAAATGTTGACATTTGTAAGATCCTGTGCATGTTACAAATGTCATACCTTATTTTCATATGTAACCTACTTCTTTAATCAGTTTCTATCTATTAGCTTGTGAATCCAGGCATCAGTTTCAAATCTGCTGTTTAGTTTGGGTGTGGATCGGCACTTATTCTAAAATGTAGGCTGATATGAGCAAATATATGACAATACATGGGAATTTAATACTTAATATTTGTATGCTGCATCCATGAAGAATAGCATGTATTATAATGATACAGTATTTTATCTTTCAGATTAATTTATCTCCACAACAACAGCAAAATGAAATTAATAAGAGATGCAGTTATTATCTAGATCCATCCTGACTCAATGCTGGAAACATTGTTTTCATGGCATTTAACTTCACTCTCATTTAATTTAATCAAGACATGACCTCAGAATTACTTGACAAACAAATGAAGTTAAGAACAGGTATATGTAAGTTTGAAAACTGAAGCACTGTGTGTTGGCAGGGTTAGGCATGGTACTTTTGCTGTGTAGATCCGCAAGTATATGCCATTGATTATGTCACAAAAGCACATAGATTTTCCAGTCCGAGCACTATTAAAAACAACAAAAATATCCATGATAGTTGATATAAGATCATTAATGAGATCCATTCTAAAAGCACAGATGAGAGTATCGAAATAAAAAGTAATCAATCTTCTAGACATCCGGCAAATGCAATGACTTTTAAAGACATGGCAGCATCCAGATTCTTATTCAAATGTCATTGGTACAGATGTGTAAGTTTAAACCAAACTAGAAAGTTATTTTCCAAAATAATTGATATAAACCATCATTCATCATCTGGGGTAAAAAAATACATATATTTTCTAAGGCATATATTAAGGAACTCTGGGAACACTGGAACTATTGTTTAGTACTTCAGCATCAAAATACAACTTCAACACTCATGCAGCATTTGTACCTAGTCACTTATTTTTACACACTGTTTAAGATAAGTAGACATGTTTCCAATGCATCAGCTTCAGAAGAGAACAAGTTCTACAGCTGATGCATTGGTATCTTATCTGTCAAGCAGATGTCATTCCATAAGCCTATCCTAATCCTCTAGTCAGACAAGGAATTGATTTTTCTTTTTTAAAGAAGAGTTAGAAATAGCTTAAGGGTAAAAGTGTCACAATTATGTTCTCTTCAATATATGTTTCTCAAGTATTACAGAACAGACATGTTGTAAGTTACTATTCACAAAAGGTAAGGTTGTACATGAAAAATGTTTACAAAATGAGGACCCAATAATATACTGTGAAACATCTGAAAATACACTCTCGGGTGGTACAAACCTTTGAAACCCATGTATTAAAAAAAGGACTGATGTCTTCCTTGCTCAGGAAAAAAATGTACAATAGTAAGTCGCAGAATGGTTGAGCAGTTTGTTGTTGGTAATGCCCTGGGATGTGTCTTCAATAACTTGTGCACATCTGAGATGGTACCATAAACATGTCACAAAATGGCTCCAAATTCTTAGGCAGTGTGTTTTCCTTCTTTTTCTTAACATAACTTTCTGATAACTTTATGGAAAAGAATTAGGAGTTATTCCCAATAGAAGGAAGTGTAAGTGGAAGAAAGATTGCTGTGGTGATTCAGCTCAATATAACATGGAAGGAACATGCCTAACTAACTGTAAGACAGTAGATTAGTCACTGAGGTTTGAAATATGGAGATTAGCATGCAAAAAACTATCAATTCCAGAAATTCAACCAGATGCATTGAATATTAAACACTGATAAAATTATGATCAGGAGTTACCCATATGAGATTTTGTCAAAGGCCTGTATTTTATCAGTGAATGGAGCTATATATTAGCTATGAAATAATTCTTTCAGAAGTAATTTCATGCACAGAAAAGAGGAGTACATACAGTGACAGCAAACATTAGTGAAAATAGCACATATTAAGTTGTTCTAGGTTGATGCTCAGTAGCCATATTAATCATAGAATCACAGAATCATAGAATGTTAGGGGTTGGAAGGGACCTCTGGAAATCATCTAGTCCAACCCCCCTGCCAGAGCAGGGTCACCTACAGCAGGTTGCACAGGATGGCATTCAGGTGGGTTTTGAATGTCTCCAGAGTCGGAGACTCCACCACCTCTTTGGGCAGCCTCTTCCGGTGTTCTGATACCCTCAAAGGAAAGAAGTTCCTCCTCATGTTGAGATGGAACTTCCTATGTTCAAGTTTGTGCCTGTTGCCTCTTGTCCTATCACTGGTCATCACTGAAAAAATACTGGTCCCCTCCTCCCAGCACCCTCCCTTTAAGTATTTATAAACATTGGTAAGATCCTCCCTCAGTCTTCTTTTCTTCAGACTAAAGTCCAAGTTCCTCTGCCTTTCCTCGTAAGAAAGATGTTCCAGTCCCCTAATCATCCTCATAGCCCTTTGCTGTACCCTCTCCAGCAGTTCCCTGTCCTTCTTAAACTGGGGAGCCCAGAACTGGACACAGTACTCCAGATGTGGCCTCCCTGGGGCAGACTAAAGGGGGAGGATGACTTCCTTCTACCTGCTTACTACACTCTTCTTCATGCACCCCAGGATGCTCTTTTTAGTAAACAGGCAATTCACATGAGGTCATTGTCTTTATTACTTGGCTTAGTCCCTGAAGTACCACTAACTAGCAAGTAGCACTAAAGCAATCTGATCTAAAGCTGTATTTTTCTCCTGCAGATGTTTTTAGAACATTTCAGTGAAGTTGAGGAAATCAACTGTGGTCATGGTTGTTAGCTTGGGAAAAAGGAGAGGAAAACCAAAGCAATTTGTTTAACTAGAAAGGAAATGTAGTTTCCTAACTAAAATATGTTTCTTGAATAAAAACTGATCTCACTGGTCTTGTTGCCAGACAAAAAGCCTTTTTTTTGACAATCAGACTTCTTACTCTACTCAGGCCTGCCTCTGCTATGCAGTATATTCACATTTTAGTACAGCACTGTGCTCATCCCATCTGTACACCTCAGCAAAACCAGTACTTTCAGAGGAATGTTTCTTCCACTTCCTGTCAATAAGGTGAAGAATAAGGTATGAAGATAGCCCCTACTTCCACTCAGTTTATCAAGGTTTAAATGACTGCACAAATGAAGATATCAGAAAAATGGTCCCAATGTATTATCTTCTTTTGGAGAAAACGAAGTAAGTTTCCTCAAACTAATTTGTTTAAAGGGCTTTTTCCACTGAATTTCTGCATTTTCATGTATATTTTCTAAGGGAGATGTCAAAAGCTATGATTTTAAAATGACACAGGTGTACCAGAAAATTGTATCCCGAATTTTTTTCACTATGAAAGAAAATGACATTTTACTTCTGATGTCATGGTTTACAGTTGAGTGAAGTGACTAGATTCTTTACAACTAACAAGCATGGAGGAAAAACTGCAACTGCAATTTGTTCAATATCTGAGACAATCAGGCTACATGTGACTGCGCCAAGGTGGTATCGTAATGCATATATACAATAGTTAAAAAATGACTTCATCTAGATTACTGATAAACTAAAAATAAAATGTAAGCTTATGCACACTGGGTCATCTCTCACAGTGTGCACTAGACCAGCCAGAGGAGATGGGCACTTTAGAAGAAAAAGATGTCCAGATACCAAAGGAGAGCGGAGGAAGATGTTTAATGCAAACGGATGAAGGCAAAAAGTTTTAAAAAAGAAGTACAAAAATAGACTGTGTTCACTGGAAGGAGAGATTTAGATAAGGATAGAACCATGAATACACTTAACAACTGAGAATGAGGTATTTGAACTACATATGGAATGAAGGAAAAAGAAGAAAGAGATCACAGGAGAGTGGGATAGAATTGTGATGGTAAAGATAAAAAGAAAGAGTAGATTCTGAGATAACTGAAGAAGGAAAAGTAAAAATATATGCAGAGAACTTAAACATGAAGAAAATAAGGCAGAGGTGCTAAGGCTTTTTTTTTTTGGTTATAATAAGAGGATGAGTGACGCTATCTGATAAGCAGATCTTCCATGAGGAACAATTATTTTACAAGACAAAGCCAGATTTTAAAAAATAACTTGTAAAGGTTTCTTATTGTCTTATTTTTGAGAGGAAAGAAGTTACAAAATAGCTTTGATAAATAAGAGAGATTGATTTTGCTTTAGAAAAGCCAGAAATAACAACTTGATTCATGGTTATTACTATATCTTATGCCATGACTAGGACAGTACATTTGCCATGGTACATTTTGTGAAACAACTCCAAAACAATCAACCAACCAAAAATACCACAGATTGTTAAGAAAATGCTGTGGAACTGATTGAATATATGTTTGTATCAAATTATGAAAACCAGCTTTTATGGATTAGAACATCTGAGACAGTGGGCCAAAGGCCATTGAGCATCTTGTCCCTTCTGCAACAAAACATTTTCTCCTAGAAGAAACAGTGAATTTTAGTGATTGCAAGTGGAGAAACTAAACACTGCTTAAAAAAATGAAGGGATGGAGATGGGAGCTTTCTTCATAAACCTATGAGCAAAGAGTGACAAAACTGCTTTAAAACATTATTTTCCAGATCAAGAAGGCAGGAAATGCTTCCTGGTTTATGAATGCTGACCAAATCTAAAACTTGTAGGAGTGAAGTCAGGATGTTGCATTAAAGGTAACTCTCCACTGGTACCTACACTTTTGTCTTTGGTGAGAAATTCCTTTGCTGAATGTCCCCATTGGATATACTGTTCCCAAATGGTTTAACCTGAAACACACAGATAGATGAACACTAACAGCATTTGTACAAGTCTATGTACAGTTTATGTCAAGTCTGAAGCTCTGATCTCAGGTAGTAAGACAGCATGTATGGTGTGACAGAGCTGGTACCAGCTTTCCTGAATTCTCCAAACCATAGCTCTTTGCTGTGCACTATGTGACCTTCTGCACAGACAACCTTTCCACCCTGGTGAGCCTTTCTAGCTAGACCATGAGAATCAAGTTATTTGGTGTACATAGCACAGCCCCATACGCACAGCCCTCTGCATCCTTTGCTAGCACATGAGGCATCCAGAGCAACTCCTGTGTGTCAGACGTTGCCTACTCCTTCACTGGCGAAGGCTGTGAATATGCTGACCATCCAGGAATGGACACAGTGGAAGGCAAGTGTGATTATATGGTAAGTACGATTGGTAAGATAGTAATGATTAAGAAGGAATAGATTCCCAATATATCTTGGTATCATCTGTTTACCTCTCTTCTCCAAAAGTACCTGGGGTGTCTTTGTACCTTCCTGAATGCTTTAATGATTTCCTGCTTTGCCCACTCACTGCCCAGTGACAGACAATCCATGGTCCATTGCTGCTCAAGCTACATTTTCCTTGATCCTCTGTATCCTTTTAGGTCTTTTTTACGTGGGTTTGTGTGTTTGCTGCTTTGCTAGGAGATGACAGGAGACAAAGGGAAGGGGATGCGGCAGGGCAGAAAGTTGCTGTATAAGCAATTGCCGTGGCTCAGGGCAGTGAAACTTTGTACAGGCAGTGGAGGCAGAGCAAAGTTGCCTGATCAGGTCCTGCAGGAAGGATCCCACCGCTGTGAAAACCTCCCTCCCTGCACCAAGCCAAGAGCTGCTGTTCTGGCCCCTTCCCACCTACCCATCAGGGGCCCTCTCCCCCATGCCTAAGCTTTTGGTGAAAATTCTTTATTTAGAAGTGACCATGCCTTTTCTGCTTTTTGATGGGCTGTAAAGATCCCACGACCTACAGGGTCCTCACAGCCAGATCTCTGGTCTCTCCAAATAATACTATCCGTGCTCACTCAAAGCACACAGACCCTCCTCCTTGTATCCTTACTCTTTGTGCACCCCTTCCCTCTCTACTCTCTTCAGCTTGATGTTAGGTACTTGATACCCCCAGACTCACTCTCCTCGTCCCAGCTCTCTGCCGCCCCTTGCAAAAGCTTTCCATATTAAGCAAGTGGCTGTAAGCAAAGGCCAGAACCTAGTGGGGTAACGTCTGCTGCTGAACAGAAATGGGTCATCAAAATTATTCATACAAAAGTAAGACTACTCCCTGAAAAAGCCAGCTTGTGAGAAGATGGACAAGGGAAAGAATGGAGGCAGGTGTACCATCATGGCTCAGAACTTCTAAAATCACGAGCTGGGACAGAGGTGGAAGGCCAAGATGGGGTAAGAATGAAAGAACAGACCGGCACGGTGCAATTGTGTTAGATGCCTGTTACAGCCTGCCTGATCAAGAAAAAGAAGCAGATGCCTTCTTTGGGCAGCCTAAATACAGGGTGTCCTGGTGTGAGCGACACAGGACTAATTTCTTTCCTAATGCTTGGTAAAGCTCTAGTTGTGTAAGACTCTGGTGTCTGAATTAGTGAAGATATTTACTGTACAGCCAGCTATGGTGTGTGGGTTTCAAGGTCTCAGTGTTTTCAAGCTCACCAGGTGCAGGGATGAGGAGGAGCAAGACTCGGGCACTTGACCCAAGCTGGCCAACAGGACTGTTTCATACCATGAACGTCACATTCAATATAAATTAGAAAGTCTGCTGCGAGGTAGGGAGTTCTCCCCCTTGCTCGTGCTCTCCCCCTTGATGGCTCTCCCTTGATGATGGCGATCCAGAAGACTTCTTGCCCCAGTGCCGGATCCCTGAGGCCTTCCCTTCTTCCTGAAGCTGTAGTTCTCGCAGTGTCTGACATTTACTGTCCACTGCTGGGAGTGCACAGCTTCCGACTGATACAGTTGGCTGAGTATAACCCTTGTACTGTATACTCGGGTATCGGGATCAATATGGGTTCCTTTGTGTTAGTACTATTAATTATCCACTTCTATCCTATTAAATCTGTTTATCTTTCAACCCCTGGGTTTTCTTGTTTTCTTCCCCATTCCCCTTCCTGGGTGGGGAGGGGTCATCGGGTGAGAGAATAATTGTCTAAGCAACAATAAATTGTTATGGGTTTTCTCAA
Source organism: Chionis minor (assembly GCA_013398295.1). Taxonomy (NCBI): domain Eukaryota; kingdom Metazoa; phylum Chordata; class Aves; order Charadriiformes; family Chionidae; genus Chionis; species Chionis minor. Next base: position 205,248 of record VZSF01003620.1, on the reverse strand, counting down.
ACCATAACACAGGGTCAGGCACAGTGTCTGCTGTTGCAGAAAGAACACAAAAGGCCCAAATATTCATTGTTCAGTCTAGAGCCTGTGACACTCTAGCCCCATGTAGGCAACTGCATTAGAGCTCTGTGCTCTGTAGAAGGAAGCCTCTTTTCCAGGTAAGGCTGACCTTCTTCCCTGCCTACTTCCCTATACTGGCTGGCCTGGAAGAAAGAGTCCTCCCCGAAGCAAGAAGGCATACTGCCCAACGGAATACAGTTGATTCCTGACAGCAAATCTGCTGCATTGTGGGGTCCTCTCTCCATGGGCTCACAGGTCCTGCCAGGAGCCTAAGAAACCCCAAGCTAGGAAGAAGTAACTTGTTTCTTTTGTCTAGGGAGCTTAGCAGTAAGTAGGGTGTGTGAGGCATGGCACCAAAAAGAGTTTGCTATCATTTCAGAGAGAAAAGAGCTGTCCTAGCTTGCAAAATACTTATTTCCAAATGTTAAAAGGCAACTTTTTAGCTTATATATTCTTTCTGTTCCAGTCAGTGCTTTTACTTAATACTTCTATTTCTGCAATGGTCAATAGGACATCAAATCCATTTTTCTCCTCACATTGTCCAAAAAAGGGGATTTGCACTAGCTCATGAGACTGATCTCGCAGGATTATTTATTGATTGAGAGTTAGATTAGAACTGATTTGATCTATAGTGAACCTGAACCCTGAGAACACACTCACTCAATTATCTTTTGATGTTACTGGTGAAGTCTTTGTTCCATTTCTAAACCACTGTGATAGAATATCCCTTTTAATACTAGGTAGATGTTTCATGAACTTTTCACACCTGAAGCATTCATGATGGATCATCAGTTAGTATTTTATTTCCTTTGACTTGTGGGGTTGATGCTGCTGATCCTTTTCTCATTATTGTTATTATTATTATTATTAATAAAACAAGCTTCTGCTACAGGAATGAAATTCTGTGATCAAAAACTCTCTAAAAGAATATCTAATGAATTCAGCTGATGACTGAGAGTATGTGAGCTATAAATGTGTCAAAGGATTAAGAAGAAGGCAATGGTGCTTGACTTCCCTGGTTCATTCAGTGACAGATGTTAGATCCGAGGAGGAGGGGGATGTTAGAAATAAGCATTTATTTATTCATTCCACAGTCTCCTGCAGCAAAAAAATACAGTAGTGACAGTGTTCACCCACACTGAGCAGCTTAGAAATGCCAATTTATGCTTAAAAAAAAGCTGATTGTTCTGTTAACATGGAAACCTTTCATAGCACAATAAAGGAAAAAATCATCTACCTCCAGGGGCTTACCAGCTACACAGTATGACACATACGATAGCACATTACTGCAAGTTTTATTTATTTCAACTTGAAGGTCAGATAGCAGATATTTTTGCCGAACTGCAAGCCCAGGACTCATGTTGACCCTTTTCAGAGAGCTGATCGTGGCCCAGTATATTAGAATTCTCTATAAATAAAACCAGTGTTTCTTGGCAAAGGGGTGCATTTTATCCCGAATGTAGATGTTACATCTAGATGAATGACCCTCCAACCTCTCCAGTCTCTTCCTTGAATTAAAGGTGCCACAGGTGGTGTCACTAACAAAATTGCATCAGTACAAGGTCAATTATAATTCCCTCACTCTCTTCAGTCTCTGCAGAGCCAGGGAAGGACAGTCACATGGCTTCAGCATTCAGTAGCTCCTTTCCTTTGTACATTTTGGGATGTCGAAGTTCCACTTCCACTGTGCCAATGTGAACTTTTATGATCTTGTGGGGTGAGGGAGAAAAGGATACATTTGAAAGAAAGCCATTCTGCCAAGATCATTCTTTTTTTTTTCCCCCTAACATTTTTTTAAGAGATGAACAAAGGTTTGGCAGAGAGGTCTTCAAATCTTATGTCTCAGCACTTGCAGGAACCTTTCCTTTGCTGGCCAGCCTTGCCCTCATCCTCATCTGAAGACCATCCCAGGACAGTGACCCTGGGGAGGCCATGAGGGTGCCTGCTGACAGGCCTGGGATGAGAGGAGCTCCAGGGGCCAGCAGATGGTCACCAGTGGGTACTGCTGGCTGCCAGCTCTGGGAACAGTGCTGGTGGTGGCATGGCACAGGAGCTATGAGCACCCATGCAGCCTCTACTGTAGCTCTAACCTGTGAACAGATAGAGATATCAAATCTGATGCTTCCAACAGTCAGGGGAGATGTGTAATTATCTATTTAGACACTTACACTACCACACAGCTATGATATAGGTAATAATGACAACTCACTGTGCTCTTCTCCTTTGCTCTTCCTTCCCATCTCTTCTCTGTCTTCCTTTACCAGCCATGAATGTGTAGTGGTGTTCCAGTGGGGGTCTGCCTAATTGGTCAGGATTGTCTCAAAAGAATAATCTGCTGGAGCAATGTGAATATGTTCCCAAAGCAACAGTTTCCTGTTTGTATTTAAAAATTTTAAATGTTTTTCCTGGGATCATCCAAACCAGGCACTTGATGCCTCTCCACAGGAAAGTGCCCATCTTTAAATATGTCATTATGAGTGTGATTTCTTACAGAAAATCACTATTTTTAAATCCAGGCAGCATCTCTTTGTATACCTGATTATTTCTTTCCATTATTCTTGAAGGGCACATACAATGGCTGTCTCCTGTTCGCTATGTAGCTTTATTCAACAAAATTCCGTCATTTGCTCTGTAGTTTTATATATTCATTATTCCACCATTTGCTCTGTAGCTTTATATATTCATTAAAGGTCTCTGAAACACACTATCAAAATGTCAAGCACCTCGCGGCTCTGATTCATGTCTGCTCAGCATTCAGGAATTAGCTCTAGCAAACCTTCTGTGAACTTTTAATTGCAGCTGGTACAAACTTTGCGCTCTCTCTGCCTGTCTACAAACATCTTTTGATACTGTTCTGTGATGCATTTGAAAGCTGGATCTTTTCTTTCTATAGCAAATCAACACTCTTCTTTCCATTTCCCTGACTGGCTGAAATTGCTGTCAGTGCCCTGGAGGATCAATTAGAAATTATTTCATTTGTGTGACTTAAGAAAGATAATCTGAGCTCTTTCTCCAATGGAAAAAAAAAATTACAAAAAATAACTAAAAACCTAATTTATCTCAGTCCTCCTTTCTGCCTTAACCACAGCTAGGACTCTGTCTCCTAACCGGGAGAGTTTTATTTTCATTTTCATCTCTCAGTAAGCTTGCATGCAGTCGGTGTGGTGCGAAAGCATGGCCATGAACAGCCCACCCCTTAGGTCACAAGTCCAAACAATGCCCAAGAATTGGTTTGCAATAGCACTAACCCTGGATCATATCTTATCTCAATACACAAGCAACAGAATGTCACTGAGCGTGCGTAAGTACATGACATACCAGCATTGGTGTACATATGCAGAGTCCCGTAGCTCTCATTCCTGAGCGTGGGTTTTCTTTTCAACCTCAATGTATCCCATCAGCTACATCCACATTTTTGAGAGGAAAAAATATCTGATTTGGATTAGGTTGGCATGTTCTTTGGTCTAAGCTCTGTTCTTCATCCAGATCTTCTTGCTACAGCACCATTGCATAGCAGAAATTAAAAATGTGTGTTTTTCTCAGGTAAGTATCTACATCAGTGTACCCTCAAAATCCATCTTTTATCATCCCATAGCTCTCAGATCTCCTATATGTGAATTGTTCATGGTAGTGATGGGCTTCATATATCCCCAAGCATTTAACTCACTCTGGCCATGACTGCAATAAACTCACAGACATGACTCCTCAGCTTTGACTCAGAATCTTTAATGTTTTGTCTGTGGAGACTTAACAGGTTACTGGATCCAGATGTCTGTCCATCCTTTTCCTACTGCTTAGCCACTGCTTAGCATATCACAGGTTGGCATGTTATCTTAAAGGAACAATACGTTTATTTCATGTTGATACAACAGTCTATGAAGTATGATAGATAAGAGAGGACCTTCTTCCCTTTGGCATCCAGGAAGAACAGAGCTGAAAGGTAGGGATCAGGGAGGGATGATACTGTAAACTCGGCATGAGTCTGTGAAGGTGGTGACTCAGTCTTCAGTTTCAAATATTATCTAGTGAGCTTGTTAGTAGGGTTACATCCTGGCAACTTATACTGCCTCAAATCCTGCTTTTTCCTTCTTCACATTTCCCTGCTTTATGATACATATTTCTGTTCTTTACCTGCATCATTAAAAACACCTTCTGCAATGTATCTTAAATCCTCCTTAGTATTTTTCCATTTGAGTTTCAATGCTGTCTGTGGCCTGAGTGGGCTTCTGAGCACTTCCTCAGATATGTCTGTGATTTGACAATGAAAGCTAACCCTTGGTGTCTCAGCATTTGCAAACAAGTGAATGCCTATTTCAGATTGAATTTGCTGCAGGGATAACATGTAAAATTCGTCCTCATTGAAATTAACTGGAGGCTTGGCCATTGAAACAGAGTTTCACCCTTAACTTCTACATATAATTTCACTCAGAAATAAAAAGAGAACATTTATTCATGTGGTCTTTCTAGCCCCTTATCTAAGGACACTAAGTCCGTTCCCTAAATTAGTTTCATGCAGCCACCTAACAGGTAGAAACTTTCTCTGAGGGTTGAGGGACTGACCCCTTTTACTGATGATCAAAGACTTAATAACTCAGCTCTGACACTGCTTTCTGACCAATACTAGGTGTACTACTGCCCTTGAAAAAACTGGATGAAGAAAGTAAGGTCCTGTACATCTAATGTAGCTTCTTTCTCTGTATCATGGTGATTTTTGAAGAACACACCTGATCAACAACAACGTCTTAAGGAACAAACAAGACATCTCTGAGCATGTCTGTTTACTGGAAATTAGAAAATCACAGGGACTCATGAGACACATGTGGAACTTGTGACAGAGCATAAACATCCCTGAGCAAAGCAGCCACCCAGAAAGTATAAATGAAGAGTTTAATTATCCTTTGCTGTGAGCAAGCATATTATTAGTAATAGCTGCTCAAGAACTTTATCCCAGGCAGAAAGAGAGCAGCTGGTTCCCCAGAAGAGATTCCTGTCAAACACATTGAGGAAGGTTTTGGAAGCAGAGACTGTCAGTCATAGGAAATAGAAAGCAAACCAAGGAAAGCAAAGCTTTTTCAGACTTAACACTGGGTTTCCATGTTAAAATCTGTAGCAGATAGAGGAGAGGACATTACCGTCTTTGAGAAGAGAAGTGGCCTCTATGTAGAGAAGCAGTTCAGAGCTATATATACAGCTGCTTGTCATGTATTTTGATACTCTGAATTCCTGAGTTACAACTAATTAGCAGAGATTATGGCAGGTGAGATGCCTGCTCTATGAAGTGCCTTACCTGGATCTTAGCTGTGTCTGGTAGTCAAGTCTCTTGTGTCAAATTGACAGTTTAGAACCAGTTCTCCTGTTGTGGAGTTATTATCTTTCAGCACAATCATGTTTCCTTTCCCCTCCACCACCATGATTTCTAGAACAGTTCAAAATACTGATATCCTGAACCACTTGCATGCTGGCTGAAAGGAAATGAAGACCGTAAGAAAAGAAAGTATACAAGGAACTCCTCTAATGGAGGAACAGTAATAGAAGCATATACAGCTCTCCCAGCTGGATGAGAAATAGAGCACCCTGAGTCTCTGAAATCAGGAGGAGAGGAGAAGACAAAACAGGCCAAAACTTGTGTTTGTGAACCTAATAACCAGCTCTGCTTTGAGAAGTTATGAAGAGTGACCTCTAATAAATAATTTACTAGAAAATAACACATAGAACTTCTCCTGTACTGGAAAACATTCTTCAAAAAGGTAAGTAATTTTCCAGTTCACAACAGTACTGAGTCAGCCTCTTGTTTCTCAAATGCAGTGGGAATATAGAGACTGAAGGTCTAATTACATAGTTTCTCTTCCCATGTATCTACCTTTCTGTTAGTATGCAAGCAGAAATTGAAGTGTAGGTCTAAGGATCTACCTAATCAGACCTAATTAAAATAAAAATTTCTCTGCTGTCAATACTGCTATTGTAAAAAAGGCTTCTCACATGTTAAGCATTTGGTGTGGAACCTAAGCCTTGGCAAATCTCCCATTGGTCTCATTTATTTCAGACACATATACTAAGCAGAAAAACACTTTTCAGCGATGAAGGAAGTGAACTGGAAATGTAACTATGAATAAAGACCTAAGTATTCTTCCTATAAGATTTTCCTTTTGTATTTGAGGTTTTACACTGAAAGCTATTTTTTTCCTTCTCCTAAGAGTTGTATTTATTTCATGTGGCACTTTCTTCAAAGCTAGCTTCTGATATTTGAAAGAATCTTCCTGAAGACATTTTAAATTCAAACCTGATTAACTTGGTCTTTTTGATTTATTTTGATTGCCTACAGGTACATGACCCATTCCAATTAACTACTACAGATGATTAAAATAATCATCTTATTAGCTAGCAGCCACAGCTACCATGGTACGCTCATTTCGTACATTATAAGAAAGTCCTGCAGACATAAGAAACTTTAGAGAAATTTTGAAAATACACAAATTATTGGAAATATGAGAGTAACTCCCAGCTCTACAAAATCTCCTTCATAACTAAATTTTAGAATGCCTGAGCACCATGATCTCCTAGAGCAGAGACCAGCATATGAAAAGGTGTACTACTGTATGCAGTTCCTAGTTATCAGCAAAAAAAAGGCTAGAACTAAAAAATCACATCTAAAACTAGATACAGTCAGCCAAGTGAGACTACTTTTGACCAACTGCATACCATCTAAGTGTACTGAAAGGTACCTGTGCTATTTCTGTTATTATCAGAAAAAATTAAAAGGCTAAGCACTTGTTTGTATGTGATAACTTTCTACAAAACACATTTTTAATTCAAAAGTAAATATGTCAGACATTAAAGTAGAGTTGTTTACATATTTCCATTTAAGTTGGGGAACGATTTGGAAAAGGAGGTACATCTTCTCCATTGGACGGGGGAAAATGTTAAGGTCTATGTCAGGCAGCGCAATGCCCTCTCAGACAGTGAAGATCACTCTATTTCAGGATCAGCTAAAAAAAGATTTAGACTATGGAAAATTTTGGAAATGTCATAGCCTTTTCATTGTTATTATCTTTAGAATGAGTCAGTTCTGAAGGTTTTTCATTTACAAATTGCAAATGTGAGAGAAAAGGTGAAAAAGGTTTTAAAAAGTGTCAAGCACTTTGGAAACCAAGAGAAATAATTTTAGTTTGACTACGAACTAAAAAAACCCCAAAACAACACATCGCCACCAGCTAGAAATGTCAACTATTCTAAAAGCCTTTTGTGCAGCAGAAAAAAAGGATGGGTTAGAAACCCAGGGTGATGCTCCTGAATTGGGAGATAGTGTCTGTCAAAGAGCTCTCTGTGTTGCTGGAGAATTGCTGCCTGTACAATGGAAACAGATGCCTGTCTAAAAATACAGGGGGTCATAAAGGAGATGCTTTTCAAAGTTCTTAAGCTATTCACTTTTTTTCCCCTCTAAGTTGAAAGTGCCTGCTCTTGTTTGACTTGCGTGGAGTATTAGTCTATGTATTAAGAAAGCCATCAGTTCCTCTTTAAGTTAATTTCCTCTTTCTAATCACAATACATATCAAGATGACAACAAGCATGCCACAAAAAACCCAAGGACCAAATCCATTATCACCTGAGGAAAACTGCTTGATATTTGTGGCATTTAAACTCCATTCTCAAATCTAGTTAAGGGATGTGGTGAGAAGTGATAGCTCTCAAAGAAAGTAAGAGGCCACAGAAACATTCGTTTTAAAGGACAGTGCAGGGGTGCTCAATATTTCACACAATGTGTCTTAAATTGCTGACCACCATGTTTTGCATGTTGACAAAATATTATCCCTTTTTCTTTCCTCTTAATTATTAACAGCACAAAACATGGTCATCTAAGAGTGTTCCTCTTTTGCATAGGCTAAGGTCAGTGCTGTTTTTTCACTTTTCACAGATCTTCTGAAGGAACCTGTAACCAAATAACTACAATTTGGATGTATATGTTTAGGTTTGGGACTGCAGTTGCTGCAGCCTTACTATACACCAGTAGTGTAATACTTAAAATTATTTCATTTTTCAGCTGTTTTCTGAAGAGAAGCCATATGAATACAACAGAAGTCTGTGGCAGAAGTGTTTTGCGATGAAGTACAGGTTCAGAGCAGTGAATTCTGACTCGTGCAAAGAGATAGTGAAGGAGGCAGTTTTGTGATTGAGGGTGGGGAGTGATTACGCTGGTGGTGTAATTTTGAAAATGCTACCTGGAAACTTTTGAATCTGTTGACCAAGAACACTTGCTGTGACTACTGACCACCTTAAATAAATAACTCTCTTGCTTGACAGGCTAAAAGCTTTATCAATTGCTGAGAGCTCTGAGAAGAAATATCAGAGATTCATGTAGCTCATGGAACAGATCCTCCTAGAAGCTATGCCAAAGCACATTGAGGACAGGTAGGTGATCCAAGACAGCCAACATGGCTTCACCAAGGGCGAGTCTTGCCGGACCAACTTAGTGGCCTTCTACGATGGACCGTCTACATTGGTAGACAAGGGAAAAGCTACGAATGTTGTCCATCTGTTTGGGCCTTTGGCACAGCCTTCCACAACATCCTTCTCTCTAAATTGGAGAGGTATAGATTTGACGGATGGACTGTTCGGTGGATGAGGAATTGGTTGGATGGTCACATCCAGAGGGTGGTAGTCAATGGCTCAGTGTCTAGCTGGAGATCCATTGGTGTCCCTCACGAATCTGTACTGGAACCAGTACTTTTTAATATCTTCATCAGTGACATAGGCAGTGGAATTGAGTGCACCCTCAGCAAGTTTGCAGATGACACCAAGATGAGTGGTGCGTTTGACATGCCTGAGGGACGGATGTCGCCCAGAGGGACCTGAACAACCTTAAGAAGTGTGCCCATGTAAACTTCATGAGTTTCAGCAAGGCCAAGCGCAAGGTCCTGCACCTGGGCTGGCACAAACCCCAGTATCAATACAGGCTGGGGGATAAATGGATTGAGAGCAGCCCTGCAGAGAAGGCCTTGGGGGTACTGGTGGATGAAAAGCTTGACATGAGCCAACAATGTGCACTCGCAGCCCACAAACCATATCCTGGGCTGCATCCAAAGAAGTGTGGTTGAGGGAGGTGATTTTGCCCCTCTATGCAATTCTTGTGACACCCCACCTGGAGTACTGCATCCAGCTCTGGAGTCTTCAGTACAGGAAAGACATGGACCTGTTGGAGTGAGTCCAGAGGAGGGACACACAAATGATCAGAGGTGTGGAACACCTCTACTATGAGGCCAGGCTGATAGAGTTGAGGTTGTTTAGCCTGGAGAAGAGAAGGCTCTGGGGAGAACATATTGTGGCCTTCCAATACTTAAAGGTGTCTTATAAGAAAAATGGGGATGGACATTTTAGTAAAGCCTGTTGCAATAGGATGAGGGGTAATGGTTTTAAACTAAAAGAGGGTAGATTTAGACTGGACATAAGGAAGAATTTTTTTATGATGAGGGTGGTGAAATATTGGCACAGGTGGCCCAGAGATGTGGTAGATGCCCCATCCCTGGAAACATTCAAGGCCAGGTTGAGCAACCTGATATAGTTGAAGACATCCCTGCTTATTGCAGGGGACCTTTAAAGGTCTCTTACAATCCAAATTATTCTATGATTCTGTGGGCATACTTTACCTATTTAATTACATTGAACTACTGCTGATGCTTGTTTTCTCTTCAACTGTCTCTGGTTGATGACCATCTTAAACTGCTTACCTTGGCAGTCCTAAACAACACGCTTGTACTTAGCAAGCTCGTCATATCAAAGATGAATGCCTCTGATTCTAAGAAGAACAGCCTTACAGTAGTTCATTGTTCTGACTAGGTTTTATAACATCCATAGTATTTATCACATAAAGCATTGTCAAGAGTAATTCTTCTGCTTTGGTAATAAAAGCAGTTTCCATAATATTCTGTGTTAACATTCATTCTTCTGTCTCAGTAGTGTCAAACCTTTAAGTCTGTATGTGGGATATACCTCTTTTATAGTGTTGTGGGTTTTTTTTCTTTATGGCAGCATTATAAAATTTCTCTTTTTAATAAACCCATATGAATCTTATTGCAGAAAAAGAGCTATTTGGAAGGATGCTTTTACAGCCATTTTGTTGCTAATGGTGCCTTCTTAGCAGACACATGCTTTATGTGGTATTTTGCCAGAATTTGAAAGCATCTTGCCAAAGAAAAACAGGTATTTTTCTGTCATTATATATGGCTAGTCCAAGTCACAGTCCTGGCTGGTTTTTTGGTTGGTGTTTCAAGCTGCACTGGGTCAAGTTCCAGTGACAGTTGATATTTTATTCTTTGATGTAGGCAGGTGCAGTAAGAAAAAGCTATGGCACAATATCACAAGAACTACCTGTAAAGACAGTTCAGATCTCTCTACAGACATAGTGGAACCGATGAGCTACTAATATTAACTATAATTCTAAAGCATGTGTTTAAAGCCGTATCTGTCTCATGGATCAATACTCTAACATAACAAGAAAAAGGAGGAAAGTATTTTAATGATGACACCAAAAATCAATTGCTTTTTTGTCAGGCTTGATCTGTATCAGGAAGATAGATGAAGATGCTCCGAAATGTTGACAGAATATCTTTGAACAGAAATCAGAGCCAAAAAAAAAAACCCACTAAAGTAACTAGAGTTTGAAATGGGGAGATGACAAAGTCCTTACTTATTGCCATATTAAAATAGAGGAAAGACTTTTATTTGTAGCTTCGTTTATGTTTGAGCTTTCATTCATAGATGCACTTTTTAGTGAGTGCTCAGCTGGACTCATTTAGCTATGTTCTCCAGTAAATAAAAATGGTTGTATCTCCATAGTGTCCAAGGAAAAACACTAAAGAAGTTGTAGGATTTATTTTGGATTTGTGGTGATATAGGAAGAAATGAGATTCAGTTTGTAGATTATGGCACCTAACGCAGGAATTTTTAAGAAGACTTTCAGACCTACCTTGAGCAAGGTGTGTAGGCTGCCATTACGCTGCAGAGATCTACATTATGCTGAGAATTTAGATACCAGCGGGTGAACATGACATGTAGGTGTCTTAATCTTTAAGCTAAATTCTAGCTATGGTGTTTTACTTAGCTTATTAACCTTGAAACTGAGAAGTGATTGTTTGAGAGAGTCATGCAAAAAAGCCTCTAGTTCATTTAAGGAGAGGTAAATAAAAAGTTGCTTGGGATTCTTGTGTGGATCTGTGTGAGCCTGAATTGAGTAATTTTTGTCTGTCATGAGATTTGCCAACTTCAATTTTTTCTGTGACAACAAAATAAAGTAATTAACAAAGGACTTGAATATTGATGGAAAGACTGGTTTTCAGGCTGTATATCAGGATTTCAGACTACAGCTTATCGAAAGAATATAGACATTAGTATCCATCCATACTAATGAAATGAATATATTTGGGACCATTATCCATACAACTAAATTCTCTGACCTTCTAAGCAACTTAGCCTTGTGACTGCCTAATGAGACTGGTATTCAGCCCGTGCTAACTCCTGAATAACACCCAGGAGGTGTTTGGGGCACTGCTAGCTGACTTGATCCAAATCACTACAGGACCTATTCTAACAATTTAGCTTTATAAACTGGTCACTTCAGGGCCTAGGAATATCTCTTTGTACTCTTTCAGTTTATTACTATAGATACAGCTTATGTTTTTATCTAGCAACTTATTTATAGCAATGTATAAAATCATGAGTGTTCACATGCTATGGTTGAAGATACATATTTGGATACAACAAAAAAAGCACACTAATAAATCTTTTGGATATTCTGTAAAGAAAGAGAGCGAGTTTGAGACTCAATCTAGATGTATAATATTAAATATTATAGAAGAATGCTGTGGTTGAGGAACAATGCTATGAAGAGACCAGTACTGTCAAGTAGCAGGAAAGGGAAGGGGCAGAGTTTTGAAGGAAAGATCTTGGAAAATATCCAATGTTCTGTTACTTCAGCAAAGTCAGGATATCACTGCTATAATCCAGTTTTGTCTATAATTCTAAATTAATGAGAAATAGAAGAGAAGATGCCTAAAATGTGGGTAACTTTGAACTCAATTTTCCTTTTAAAATATCCAGTAATTACAGGAATTTAATTTATAACATTTTTAACATTGATTATTTTTCTGCACTCCTTATTTGATTGTTTTGGATTTTTTTTTTAAGTCTTTCAATACTTTATCTCCCAAGTTGTACTTAGTTGGAAGGACAGCTTGGACATAATTACCAATGTCTATTTCTGTTCTTCTGAACCAGAGTAATTAAAATTCGCTGCACTTTCAATTTGCGTGCATTTTGTAGACATCTGTCAACATTACCTACCTGGATTTTCTTTTTTCTCCTGCATGTTTTAAGTGTATTTATTTTTTCCTATTCCTGCTCTGCAGGAATTTGAGCAAGGTCTGAATGTTAAGAGGACAGAATGCCTTTCACAGAATCAGGATAACAGAATGGCTGAGGTTGGAAGGGACCTCTGGAGATCATCTTGTCCCATCTCACCTCACCCAAGCAGGGCCACCTACAGCCAGTTGCCCAGGACCATGTCTAGATAGCTTTTAATTATCTCCAAGGTGGGAGATTCCACAACCTTCCTGGGAAACCTGTGCCAGTGCTCTGTCACCCTCACAGTAAAAAAGTGTTTCCTGATCTTCAGAGGGAACCTCCTGTGTTTCAGTTTGTGCCTATGACATCTGGTCCTGTCACTGGGCACCACTGAAAAGAGCCGGGCTGCATCCTCATTGCACCCGCCCTTCAGTGTGTTATATACATTGATAAATTCCCCTCTGAGCTTTCTCTTCTCCAGGCTGAACAGTCCCAGATCTCTTCGCCTTTCCTCATATGTGAAGTGCTCCAGTCCCTTAATTATCCTTGTGGACCTTCGTTGCATTCTCTTCAGTACGTCCATGTCATTCTTGTCATGTACTGAGGAGCCCAGAACACTGGACACGATACTCCTCGGATGACACTGAAGCACTGCCTAAACGGGAAGGATCCCCTCCCTTGACCTGCTGGCAATACTTTGGCTAATGCAGGTGAGGACACTGTTTGATTTCTTTGCCACAAGGACACATTGCTGGCTCATGTTCAGCCTCGTGTCCACCAAGACCCCCAGGTCCTTTTCTACCAAGCTGCTTTCCTGATGGGTTGATGGGCGGCTCCTGGCATATATCAGTGCATGGGGTGGTTCTTCCTCAGGTGCACTCTGCACTTCCCCTTGTTGAACTTCATGAGGTTCCTGGCAGCGCATTTCTCCAGCCTGTCGAAGTCCCTCTGGACAGCAGCATAACCCTTTGGAGTGGCATCACTTTCAGAAATCATTTGTTAGAGCAAGGTGTTATTTCTCACATAATGTATAACACAGTTTTCTTTTTAAAGTAATGAAAAAGTGAATTAAACTTTATAGAGTGGAATGGAATACGGGCTTTAGATTAGAAGGAAAATAATTCTTAACAGGTTTGTCAACTCAAACAGTAGCTCCAGTTCACAATATTTCTATCAAGCTGATGCTCTCCGTTAATTTGGCCAACGCTTAAAAGGCAAAAATGTTGACATATTCCCCATATGTTCTTTATCTTCATTTCTATATAAAAGAATAATTAAAAAATCTATACATATGTTCCAACTGTCAGAAGTAATAGTATTTATTAGGTGAAGATTGGTTAATTTATTTTTAAGCCCCTGATTATCATTAAGATAAGGATGATGCAGACACTTTCAGTGACTATTACTTGTATTTATTTTAAAATAAGTTGTCTTAAAACTTATAGTCAGTTTTAATTTTATGACATTTTATTGAAGAGCAGGTTACATGTAAAAAATTACTTTGTTTCTTTATAAATATATCTTTTTTGGGGAGGGGAGTTTCAAAAATACTTCACAAATAAAGCAGAAAAAGTGGTCAGGGATTTTCTTTAGTGGTTTTCATTGGGTCTTACTGCTTCACTCCAGAGTTTGATTTCAGAAAAAAATTATTACCTGGTTCAGCTATCATCTCTGGAAAAAAATATTGATTTTTCATGAAATTGTAAGGTTTTAGTGCTGGAACTTGACAAAAAAAATGATTTATCTTGTTTTTAGGAGTATTGTGTACTGAGACATTCATTAGAGTGTGAGGACATGCTTCAGGAGTTTTGTATCAAGAAATGATTTAATATTCTACCTCCAAATCCTCCTGTTATTAGTTCCTTAAAATTGTAGAATTTATATCCTGTTGTCCTTGTGAAGTAGTAGTGAAAAAATATTGTAAGAAGGGTTGGAAGGATTGCAAAAACCTGTTAAATTATGGGTCTCTGATGACTGAACTTCAGGTTAATTCTATTTGTGACTTTAAAGAGGTTTATTAACTGATTTTTAAAAGTAAATTTATATTGGCACTAAAATCAACTATTGAATTGCAGGTGTTGTTAACTGATTTGTTAAGAGATATGAAATTTCTTTTCTTTGACAGACAAGTATATAATGTGACAATAAAAATGCCTAAAAATTTACCATTGTCTCTAAAGTATGTGTAGTTTCTTATTTCCATGATGCAGTCCTCAGCCTCCCTGTCATAATACCCCAATATTTACATTTAGTGATCATATCCTGCTCTGATGCAATGTCATCAGAGTGGAAAAAGGATGAATAAAACTGATTTTCAAAGAAGCACTTTGCAACACAAGCAGATAGAAATCCCTACTAATATGAAGTTTGACCATTTAACTCTTCAAAACTTGACTGCACAAAAAGTCTTGAAACAAAATGGACTTTATGGTTTTTNTTAAAATTGTAGAATTTATATCCTGTTGTCCTTGTGAAGTAGTAGTGAAAAAATATTGTAAGAAGGGTTGGAAGGATTGCAAAAACCTGTTAAATTATGGGTCTCTGATGACTGAACTTCAGGTTAATTCTATTTGTGACTTTAAAGAGGTTTATTAACTGATTTTTAAAAGTAAATTTATATTGGCACTAAAATCAACTATTGAATTGCAGGTGTTGTTAACTGATTTGTTAAGAGATATGAAATTTCTTTTCTTTGACAGACAAGTATATAATGTGACAATAAAAATGCCTAAAAATTTACCATTGTCTCTAAAGTATGTGTAGTTTCTTATTTCCATGATGCAGTCCTCAGCCTCCCTGTCATAATACCCCAATATTTACATTTAGTGATCATATCCTGCTCTGATGCAATGTCATCAGAGTGGAAAAAGGATGAATAAAACTGATTTTCAAAGAAGCACTTTGCAACACAAGCAGATAGAAATCCCTACTAATATGAAGTTTGACCATTTAACTCTTCAAAACTTGACTGCACAAAAAGTCTTGAAACAAAATGGACTTTATGGTTTTTGGGGTTTGTTTTTGGTTTTTAAGTACTAATTCTTTCATTGTTACACACAAGATGAAGATTTCACTTAGGTTTCAAAAAAGTAAAGACAAGTTTGGCCATTGGGATTTCATCATTTTCTGAAATCACTGGGGTATTACCTTAGAATTCCTTCCATAAAATCCGTATTTTCCACATTAATTATATCTTACCAGTCTTGTGAATGAAGAACAAGTTATGTACTAAGTTTTATCTACCATTGCAAAGAAATGTACGCAACAAGGAAACTTTTCTAGCTTGGTTTTTTTGGTTTCGTTTGGCTGGTTTTTGGGTTGTGTTGGTTTGGGGGTTTTTTTAAACAAACAAACAAGCATGCATTCTTGTTAAGACTAAAAGCACATTTTGAGAATACCTGATATTTTAGAACAGTTTCAACATTTGCCGCTAGTGCAGAAGATTTTGTGAGGTGTACTCCCACGAGTAGTTGGAGGTTCAGGTATGAGAATAGCTGACACATCTACACAGGAGCCTCAGCTTTATTGTACGTACGGCAGCACGTGCACAAGTGCCATACAGATGGGCCCCAGCATGCATTGGCCAGACTTCTAACCATCTGCCCTCAAAGTGATAACTCCAGAGTTGTGTCCAACAGGAAATTTGCTGGCATGAAAGTGAGTACTTCTTAGGCTCTTTTGAAAAGACACTTAGGATTTTGGAACAGCCAAACTTCAACCGCAAAGAACAATGAGCTCAATACAGGGGTGGCAGCCTCTGTTTGGGAGAGTACCAGGTTTTGGTCTGCCTGTAGCTAGCTCGAGGACATTATAGATACCGCCTTAATTTCTGGTAGTTCAGCACATCTTTGAGTTTTACCTTGAAGGCAAATACTGTTTTCAGAACTTTTTTTAGAGGTAGGAATACAGGTGACAAACTTGCCGTATGTAGATTTGTGTTTATTTCCCAAAAAATCTTGGTCTGCAGAAAATGCTATACATCTATATAGTAAACACTCTTAGACTTGCGACAAATATTTTGGGTTTTATTTTAAATGCACATTTGAATCATGGCCTGCTGCCTTAACATACTAAGAACAAAATGTTTGTGGCGTAGCACTCTGAAACCTTTCTCTGAAACATAATGTGCTCATTTTCACGTTCTCCACAAAAAAATCTGTGAAAATAGAAATTTTAGCAGCGTTCCAGAAAGCCATCTTTCATCCTAGAACAAGCACATACGAACACCTGCTCTTCCATGTTGGAAAAATCTCAGAGGCAAGAAAAGAGGCTCTTATGTGAATCCAAGGATTACTCAGCAATGCCTGCTGCTGTCTTGAGCAAACACATTAGTCTGTTGCTTAAAACAGATGCAGGTCACGTTCTCTGGGCCAACAAGCGCCGACAAGATTGTTGAATTGCCATCTGTGCTTAATCTGTCACTAAAGAGCAAACAAGGGTGTTCCAGCCTCTCAAAGGAAATGCTGACTGGTAGGAACATGTGCCGCATTAGAAGGCCCTCCAGTAACAGGGCTTTCTTCAGTTGTGCCTTCTGTTTGATTGCTTTCGTAATTCTTTCTCCAAGGCACTTAGCTTTATTCTGTCATTTTACAAGGCTGCTCATCTTATTTAGTATGCTCCTTTCTCTTTTTTAAGACTTTTTTTTTAAAATTATTTTTATCCTTGAGGTTAAAAGGGATCCATCACATAATCCTAATTTTAAATAGAATTCTTCTTGCTAAAATGATAATCCAAACAGAAATCTGCCCCTGTAAACCCTCATTCTGAGCACTGAATGAATGAATTTTAGCTGTAAAATATTTTCAAATAATGCAGAGATTTATAGTCAATTAATCTAAAAATTGAATGCTTATTTGGCCAAGATAGCTATCTTAATCAGTATAGGCATTTATTTAAAAGATTAAATGCTAAAAATGAAAAAAAAAATTCCCCTTGAAGATTTTTTTCCCCATATATTACAGAAGTTACATAATTTCTGGACATGTCTGTTCTAATTAGCCATCTCCTTGTTAAAGAAATCCTATTTTTTAAAACATGATTTAACAAAGTACGTGCTTAGGGATGTAAAAATGCACAAGAAGTACTTTCAAGTTACTTTATTTTAATATATTATCAGAGGGTTTTTTTAGAGACAACTCACACTGGAGCATGTTTTCAGGAGAAATGTTCTGCCAAAACCATTAGTTTGCCAGTGGGTATTTTAGTCCTCTTTTCTACACCAGAGACACTTCTGTGGATTAAAAGTAGACTTTACCCTGCCAAAATCCATCTCTTCTCTCTGACTCTCTCCTACGTATACACTATTCATGCAGCTCCATCTTTATTGCCCATCACCAACGAAAGGATGTAATTTCACAAACCGTGTATTATGACTCAGCTACTGTAGCAACTAGAAAAACATATTAAATTACTTTCTCTCTAGAGGCAAGACATCTCTTTGATAATTAGGCGAGGCAGCAGAGAAAGTTGGTGAAAACAAGTTCAAGATAAATCTCCCTGGATTTTAAATAATGTGGATGAGATGTATATCTTGTATGAAGCGATAGACTTCCACTGAGTTAAATGACATTCTTATTAATGCAGCCTGAGAATTAAGCTTGATGTGTTTTGGGTTATTGCAATTTATCTAACAAACTACTTAGCTACCTGCTATTATGGGCTGGGCGGTGGGGGCAGGGAGAGAAGATAAAATATAAATAGTCAGGCAGTTTAGTTCCTCAGGCAGTTAGAGGGCTTCCCAGTGGAGTCACTGAAATAGTAGAAGGAAAATAATTTTGTTGCACCTTCCATTCTGCTGGAAAACTACAGCAAACTGGACAAATTGTTAGCCTTTAAAAACTCTGCATGAGCTTGGTTACCTACAAAAGGAGCAAAATTATGAAGAGAAACACTTCTGAGGAGAACAGATAAGGTCTTTTTTCACTCTGACAGTACATGAACTCCTCATGAATCTTCTGTAACCTCACAAGTTTTCTAGCCAAGCACCCCCTTTTTCTGAATCTTACAGTTATATTTCAATATGCCTCTGTCTCCTCAGACAATGGATTATAAGTAGGTTTTCTTCTACATCTAAGAGCAGAGACGTCCCTAGCCTGTATTTTGCTGAGCCTAAAAGGGAGAAGATTCAGCCCTAGAATGGCAACACCTTTTCTTTGTATGCAGCTTTGCCAAATTCAGTGGCATATTACATCAACTATAGGGACCTCTATAAATATATCTCTACATTTTTTTTCAGCCTTATGGGCACAAATTCGTCACTGTATTTCATATTCACTATGGTTTTGCACTCCCGAGCTCTATTCTATAGAGGCAATGACATTAAAAAATGAGTGTTTGGATTTATTTTTTTTTTAGTCTCTAAAACATTTCTAGAGCAGTTTTTATGCCCTCTTTGTGATATATGGAGAAGACAAGGCAGTGTAATGTAATGGTCATTTTGAGCCATCTTTTGGGATGTATGATGTAAGCTGATCCTGGTATTAGCATGCATAGCTAATTCAGTTTCCCCAAACTCACACTAACAGAAATGAAAAAAGGAAAAATTATTTGGAAACAAAACCAAATTATGTTCCCTTTTTTCTCTTAGCAGATTCTCCCCTCTGTCACCATTGTTTTTTAAAAAAAAAACAATGACAGTTTGTCAGTGTGACCCTGAACTATGTTTCAATTTTGATAAACTGTTTTCAAGCAGGAAAACGCTCTGGTGGACTCTTTGACTAGCTCTGCATACTAGAGCTGAGCAGATGGAAAGTTACTTCTACTACTCCCACCAGCAGCGAGATTCAGGGGGCTGATGCTTTTCACTTCCCAGGAATTTTTACTGGCTTAAAATTTTTCTCCTCCCACTCCCAACCTTCAATCCTCTTTGGGGCTGAAACCAGCTTTTCTTCTGTTTTTCAGCTCTTGCTTCTTAGTAACAGTTAAAAATACTCCCCACCCCAAATAAGAACTGGGATGACCCCAAGATACAGAGCCTTGCATTTCTTTTGCAGTGTGCATCCAGAGCTTTCTAAACAGTTTATGAATGGATTAAAGACACTGAGCTATCTAGTAATATCAAGTAAAAAATCACTATCGTACCTGTGGAAAAATCAAAGTAGTCGGGCAACTCACTTGTTATTGTTCAGCACGCCGGGACTGGAGTGCAGATGAAAACTCAGGTTTTACATGGCTGTGGGCACACTATTCACGCTTTCCTTAAGTATTCTGTCTCTTAAGTGTCAAACTACTAAGGCTATTAAACTATTTAGGACTTGTCTTAGGAGGAGCGTCCCTTCAACGCCCAAATAACGTAGCGCCTTAGTGCCCAGGTGTCCTTTGTCGGGGACACTGAAAGGCTGTCTTGGAAGTTGTCATCTGGTCCTTTCAGACCACTGTCACTTGGTGCCAAGAGCTCCGCTGAACAGAGATGGGTTTCAGCGCAAGGAATGAAAGCTTGGCTTTGACAAAAAACCTACAATAATTTTTTTTTTATTATTATTATTTTATTTATTTTTTCTGCAAANGCCGGCAGCCCCGGCTCGCCAGCCCCGTTTCCCGGGAATCGGCACAACTCTTTGCGGACAGCTGTGGCAAAATGTAGGGGGCTGGGAAAGGGAATGTTTGCTCAGATACAGAAAAAGAAGAAGGAAGCAAACCAAAACAAAACTCACGTTTAATTTCGTTAATGCACCCTCCTCTGCTGTGTCACCGTGCTGGCTGCATAATTACTTAGGGATATCCATCCCGATTTTTCACATTGAAAAGTATTTTAAAATGTAAGTAGATAGTTTAAGCCACAGCTTTGATCCCGTCGTAGAAGAAATGGTACAGTACTGGGATCTCAAGTTTATCATAGCTAAGTGTCACAACCTGGCCGGTCCTCTGACTAAAACCATCATAACTCACGGGTGTGTACGGCTTGTTGTGACCTAGATGGCCAGAATTTTCCATGGAGTAGATACGTAAACACCGCATCCTGCGAGTATCTCCATAATGCACTCATTAGTCTGCCAAAAATGGTGCACCAACTTGAATGCCTCAGAAATCGCCTTTTGCTCTCAGGGCTAAAAATAGCCAGGCTGTGGATGAGGCATGGAGCTGAGCTCGGGCTGACCTGGAGAATGTGTCTTGCACTTGCGGTGCTGAGGCTCATCTTTCTTTTCTTCTGTGTCCAGATGCTGTTCTTAAAGCCCTGTAGGGGACAACAGACATTGTGGATGTCTAAAGTTAGGTGGGATGGTTTCCATCTCAGGTTTAGGTATGAAAACTTTGGCACAGACCAAGGTTGTTTATTCCATCTGGTATACTGCTGTGTGCTTCAGAACATGTTTTTATTCAGGTGTAATTTCATGGGGGAAACAATTACTTCACATGTGTGCAGTTTTTGTTGGTAATTCACTAGTTTGTAATTTTAAGCACTGCCTGTTATCAGTGGTAATCCTCACTGTAATGTCCTGTCTTCAGGTGTTTGTAACACAGCCAGATTGAGCATGGGACTGAAATTTTCCACGTTGGATATCTTCTTCAGGTTTATCTTTTGGGAAACGTGTAGTCAAATTTATTTTAGCGGCTTCTGAGAACAAGACCATGAGAAGGTGTCATGTCCCCGTTAAAAATCCCTACGGCTCTTCTCTTTCAACCTTCTGTACTTTCAAGCAGGAACTCGATGTTGAACTGAAGAGTGGTTTTTGGTTTAGGGCAGACCTCTTCTGTTGTGGGGAAAAAAAAATTCACTCATTTTTCTTCCATTTATCAGTGTCTAAAGAAAGTGCAGTTTAGTTATGACTGTAGAAGACTTGTGAAGATTTTGCAGTTTGACTGCATGAGGATTTTTCCTGCTCTGAGCATACATGCTGTCCACGCAGGCACACACGTACCAACGGGTATTTCAGCGTGGGGTTGGAAGGGGTTCAAAAGGATTTGGGCAGCTCTGATCTTTTACAGGCTGAGTTGGGGCTGGCGCCTAAACTCAAGAGTAGGAAGCTTGCTTCTGTTCTGTGTGACCTTGTGCTTCTACCAAGTAATGTAGAAGGAGAAAATATTTAATTTGAACCTGGAGGGTAGAAAAGATGGATCAAACAAGGAAAGGAAGGACATACAGAATGGAAGACTCTGAAGCTGCATCTATACTAGGAGATAAAATGGGCTTCTCTGGCCTTGAAACAGACTGTCGCAGCATACCTTATTACTATGTAGCTCAAATCCCTTCTCATCCAAAGTAGGGTGGCCACGTCCAGACTGCTGGCTCTGAGTGATCTCCAGCCCATGCTAACTCCAGGTATTGCCTGGAAGAGCACTGGTACATTCAGACCATAATGATGCCAGACTCAATGATATGTAGAGCTGCACAACAGTCCCTTGTGCATTTTAGTTTTTTACTGTAGATGAAGGCCCTGTTCGTGGGAACAGGGAAAATGTTTAGCTGCTCAGTCTGGGAATATTAGAGAAGACCGAGGAAGGCGTCTATACAAGAAATGGGAGACTGTGAGAGAGTTGGCTTTAAAGAAAGTGCTTACCATGAATGAAGAGTTTCTGGATGGAGAAGACTGGGGTCAGAAAGTAATTTAGTTACAGTCTTGGTAAATAATGCTATCATTTTCAAATACTGCATACTGATCTCCTAAACACCTGTCAAAGCAAGGTGCCAAAATCTCTATTCTGGTGTAGCAATAACAGCAGTTGGCACAGAATGATAATCACTCTAGTGCTTTGCAGTCCCATATTAGATTTCAAGGATTTTGAAGTATATTGCTTTTTTTGTATTTTTATATTGATATCAAAACATAACAGAATATAAATTATGTGAACATCTCATTTGCAAAAAAAAAAAAAAAGAAAAGAAAAAAAGAATTACTACATTGTTTGGATTTCTTTTAAGCATATCCTGAACCCTGCAATTTCTTACGTTTATGTGGTTTAATTTGGAAACAAGTACAAGTACTGTTTAATGTTTACATTCCAGATGTATGTTCTAAGCCACACCTCCCATTTAAACTTTAATTCCTGCAGGAATTTTACTGCTTTTCAAAAGGTTCATTCATGATCACTAGGAAAGCAAATGAAAAGGAGCACTATTATGCAATTCAGTAGAATTCAGTAGAATTCAGTTTATTAGAGAACTGATTAACAACTACCTTGCATACCCAAAGGAGAAAAACACAGCCAAGGTAAAGTGCTTACAGAATCAGACAATGGCTGATATTGGGAGGCCCCTTTGGAGGCTGCAGAGTCAAATCCTCCCACTCAGAACAAGGCCCGCTAGAGGAGGTTGCCTAGGACCATGCCTAGTCAGGTATTGAAGATCCAGAGATGAAATCTCCACAGCCTTTCTGGGCAATCTGTCTTAGTGTTTGACCACCCTCACTGAATTGGTCAGTATTTCTCATATTTAAATGGCGTTCCTTCTATTTCAGTTTATACTTACTGCTTCTTGTCCATTCACTGGGCACCACCGAGAAGAGTCTGTTTTCTTTACTGCCCTCATTAGGCATTTCTACACAAAATTCAAAAGATCCCCCTCAGCCTTCTCTTCTCTGGGCTGAGCCATCCCAGCTCTCTCAGCAACTTGTCATATGTCAGATACTTCAATCCCTTAACCATCTTCTTGGCCCTTCACTGGACTATCTCCATTATATTCTTGTCTCCAGACCTAGGTTAATCTGACTTTCTCTCAACAGCTTTTTTTCTATCAGAGCAACATGAAACTGGAACAAGGATGGGTGCATCCCAGAGCTTCTCTTGAGAAGGCTCTCTCAATAGTCCTGTTCCATTTTCTTTAGCAGTTTTCTCAAGGGACCTGAAGGGTCCTTCAAGCACCTATCCTTACACCCACCACAGAGTCATTCACTTGTCACGGTGTGACAAGAGATTGGTTCAAGAGATCAGGCCAACAGCAGCAACGAGACTTGAGGAGTCATGGTCATATCACAACTGTGGAATAAACTGTGAAGGAGACATGGTGCTTAGCTGAATTGTCCCTGGTGGTGTAGTAGCCTTGCTGAGGAGTTAGCTAACTATTGCTCTGAGCCTGTCAATAGCCTATGTGGTCATAGCTATTTCCTATCAATACATCCATTAGGAACGTTGTCCTAGAGACAGCGTGCAGTCAATTTCTAAAATGGCTGCACTACAAAGATTTAAAGAAGAGAATCTCAAGGTTTCTGAAGGTGGTGATTATACTGTTCCCTTACCATTTAATAGCTCAATGATTTCAGTACTTACTTAGCATTCAGGAGACCTGTGATGTCCGTTCTTCCTTAATGTGTTCTCTTGGCTCTATTCAGTTTTGTAGTACCATAAATTGCACGCTGGAGCAGATAGAAATCCAGATATCTTATCTCTTGAGGCACTATGCTAAACTAGTGACTGCAAGGTTGTTCTCAGCTTATTTTTGGTCACTGTTTGCATGTTATACCTAAAATGAAACACCGATCAGTCTGGTCTCTTGTCTCTGGCACTTGAGACCATGGAAGGGAA
The DNA here is from genome assembly GCA_013398295.1 of Chionis minor. Lineage (NCBI taxonomy): Eukaryota > Metazoa > Chordata > Aves > Charadriiformes > Chionidae > Chionis > Chionis minor. The sequence goes on along the minus strand of VZSF01003620.1, from coordinate 181,401 downwards.
GAGAAGCCACCTTGCTGTGCTGCTTGTACGATGAATTCCAGGGGACAAGGAGCAGAAGCTCATAACTAGTTCTGTCAATGTCACATTCAGTAAATGAAGAATAGGACTTTGTTTTCCAGCACCACTATCAGGAAATAAGAAATAGTAAGGATAGCCTTGCTGCTTCGTTAATGTACAATAAAGAGATATTGGCAGGTCTGCGGAGTGCCATTAATGGCATTTATAGCAATACCTCTTGGCCTCTTTTACCAAATTGAGTATATATTCAATTATGCACAGTAAAAATATTAGCGATTTAGATTTTTATGTAATGAGCTTTTTAATGTAAATATCAATGCCAAGCTGATCTTTATGTACCTTCAGATGTCATTAGAAATACTTATTCAAACACAGTTCACAATAAATTCATGTGTTAGGAAGTGCGTATTTTGGGAGGCTTAAGAAATGTTATCCTGATACATAAATAGTTCACATTCTCATTCTGTTGATGTGTGACATGTGAAGGTATTTACACCTCAGCTTGAAATTATTAAATACTGGTTGTCTGGAGAACTTAAGTATAAAATGTAGTTTGATAAACCAGATCAATTCAAAATGTTGCCCTAAAGTTAGCGTTGCTTCAGCCTCTGACCTGTGAGAGCACCTCAGAACAAACTATTTTGCTGTATTAGCCCACATTTAAAAAAAAAGCGAAAAAAGGAGAAGCTGATTTTTTCTCTCAGCTACTGCTTTTCACTGTGAGTTCCCTATGTCTGCCTCATACTCTCCTGGGACACTATAAGAGATAATCCCTTTAGCAGAATTTTCCCAAGCTGTTTACTGTTGTAAGAACATCTTCACTGTCTAACTTTTTTTCTGTCTCTTATCCACACCAGTATATTAAAACCCAAAATTTTCCTTGTGCTCTTGAGACAAAATTGGTCTTCACAGACAGCACTCATCTGACAACTGTAGTTTCTTTTGTCAGAAGATGAAACTGTTAAAAACACAATAAGCTTTTTTTCCCTAGAGGCATTTTAAACAGAAATTCAATATTTAAACCATGCTCTGCTATATTATTGAGCAGTACCACAGAGTTGCTTTTCCCAGTTATATCACAAAAGCAGATGAAACAGACAAAACCATCAGATACTCAAAACTTAGGCTTCAAAAAGTTTTATTGCCAGATTACAAGCACTTCTGAAAGATTAATTTTTTAATATAAAAAATGGCAGAAGTAATTCTGAAGAAAAGCATTTCAACACCACAACTGAGCTCATATTCAGGATCTTTTGAAACAGTCTTCTGTATGGCAATACCTGAGCAATACAGTGTCAATGGTCCATTATTGAAGTCAAGAAGATGACACACAACTTGTAGATAGTGCATGGGTAAAATAGGCTGTAATAAATTCAAACTAGTTCAATTGTGTAGTAAAATTATAAATATTATGTACTAACTGTGGTGTATTGCATTCTCTTCTTGTCGAGTACTATAACAAAATAGAGAAAAGGAATAAGTAATTCCGGCTTTGTAGGGCACTGTTATTTCAATGACCAAAGAATTATTAAGTAAAGAACCCAAAATTAATTTTTAAATGAATTTTGAATAATAATTCATATTGCTTGAAACTTCTATTCCACTGTTCTATGATAACATTATGAACCGTTTGCTAAACTGTGATCATGTAATATACATGTCTGTGTAAGTAGAAGAACAATTAAAAAATCAAATAAACATAAAAAAAATCCGATATGAAACATGGAAGTCTGAATTTCCTGTTAATTTTCAAAATTAAGTCAGTGAAGATCTAATGAGTAATAAAATCAGCATTGTACTTTCATCACTGCTCATTTTAGCAGAAACCTCTACCTAGGATGCTTACTTCAAACTTCCTATCAGCTATGATACCTTCGTGCACACCAAAATCTATAGATTTCTCTTTTCTATTGTCAGAATTAACAGTTTTACTTCTGCCATTTTTTATAAACCAAATATTTTTCAGCACATTGGAACTGAAATTTCCATCAAAAGAAATACCCCATTACAGACTGGGTTAATAGAATACTCAGTTTGACCAAAATATCAATTTTTGAGTGATCACTAGCATCATGTCATTTCTAATTCTGTCAAAGTATTTCTCCAGACAGATTCACTCTTACTTACAACTAGAAGTTAATTAAGAGGGAGAAAGAAGAAAAACATTTTCCTCTCCTAGTCTCAGAAAGTCTTAGAAATCATCTTGATAGGGAAAGTCACTTAAAAAAAAAAAAACAACAGACAAACATCTCCTTATCCATAAAGGAAAAAAAAGATTTCTATCTTAATCTTATAACTTAAAACAAATAAGAAGATTTGAATAAAAACATTCTGAATGAGAATGTGAAATACTTGAGAACTAAATTTGAAATACTTTTGGGGAAGCACTCTTTTCTGATCTTGTGACACTCCAGTTCTTGTCCACCTTCAAACGTTGAATAGACTAGACTAGACTAGACCCACTCGGAAGGGACCTACAATGATCTAGTCTGCCTGACCACTTCAGGGATTACCCAAAGTTAAACCATGTTGTTAAGGGCATTGTCCAAATGCCTCTTAAACACTGGTAAGGCATAGAACAGCTCTCTAGGAACCCTCTTCCAGTGTTCGACCACTGTCTCAGTAAAGAAATGCTTCCTAATATCAAGTCTGAACTCCCCTGGCACAGCTTTGAACCATTCCCACTGGATACCAGGGAGAAGAGATCAGCACCTCCCTCTCCATTTCCCCTCCTCAGGAAGCTGTAGAGAGCAATGGGGTTGCCCCTCAGACTCTTTTTCTCCAAACTAGACGAGCCCAAAGTCTTTAGCCGCTCCTCACAGGACATTCCTTCCAGCCCTTTCACCAGCTGTGTTGCCCTCCTCTGGACATATTCAAGACCTTCACATCCTTCTTAAATCGTGGGGCCCAGAACTGCTCACAGCACCCAAGGTGAGGTCACACCAACACGGAATACGGCAGGATAATCACCTCCCTTGGTGGGCTGGTTATACTGTGTTTGATGTACCCCAGGATGCGGTTTGCCCTCTGGGTTGCCAGGGCACACTGGTGGCTCATACAGAGCCTGCTGTCGACCAGCACCCCCAGATTCCACTGGGGAATGGGCTGCTCTCCAGCCACTCCTCTCCCAATTTATACATGTGCCCGGCATTACTCCATCCTAGGTGCAGAATTCAGCAGTTGGACTTATTGAATTTCATCCCTTTAATCATAGCCCAATTCTCCAATCTAGATCCCTTTTGATAAGCCTAAAGGGTTTATCAAGCTTTTGTTGCCTTTCAAAGGAAGAAATATACCAAAAAGGGGATACTATAATGAGATTTTAAACGTTACATGTATTCAGATTGTTTTCTTCATGACTAGCAAAGTTTCAAATCATCCTCACAGGCACCAAAAAGATTGAAAATTACACTGATTTAGGAATAAATTTAGTAACGTGTTTTTCAATTAAGTATGGGTTTGTGAAGTCTAATATTAAGTAGCAGTTTCTGCTAGTTAGTTTATGGCATATCAAACTTCTCCTTCTTGGTGTACTGTGTCTCTCTCTACACCAGCCTATCCCATTAAAGTCTATTATACCATCTCATGGGCTATGTCAAGAGGTAAAAATTAGGATTTCTGCCACAGAAGAGATTTGCAGGCTGCTAAATATTCAAATTCTAACATTTCGAGAGGGTTTCTGTTAACTAGCAGTGAAGCAGAATGTGAAAGAGGAAGAGCAAAAGGTATTAAAGCATTATGAGATTTAATGATGAACTTCACTAAGAGCATTTGGGATTTTTGAAAAGTTAGTTGGAGAAAAGAACCCAAAGGGAAAAAATCTGGATCATGGATCTATATAGCCACTTAATTCTACATAAAGTATTTGAAAAATTTAAATATGCCTATTTATATATACAACCACATACACAGTTGTTTTACACAAAAGACATATTGGCACCTATCGCAAAATTGTATTTAATATTGATTTTCTTTGTGGTTTTAGTGTGTTGTTTCACTAGAAAAAATAAAAGTTGAACACTTCTATAACTAGCTGAGTTTTAGACCTTGTCTCAGACCAAAATTAAAAAAGGCTTATGTCACCTTATTCTGTCTTTGTCTGTCCACAAATATAAAGGTCAGACACACAGCCTTACCTTACCACTAACTCCATTTTTCCTTCTCCCCTTTTTAAATCCCTAACCTACATCAACATCATTCTCTCTTAAGCAACCTCTTAAGCCGAGAGTTTTTTACTACTACTTTTCTTTTATGGTGGCTAGTAGACATATATGATTCTTTCACCTTGAGATGGAAATACTAGTATATATGTGATGGTTTCCATGGTTATAGTTTCAAGCACCTTAAACAGTGAAGCTAGGGCATTATCACCAAGCCTCTTTCTCTTCTTGACCTTGGCGAAGGGAAAATAAAATGAGCATTTGTGACAGGGCAAGGTATATCGTTTGTGACTTGACTGCTGTGCCCCAAATGGGATTTTTTGTTCTTTTTCTCCTATTTTGGAGCTGCATTTATTTTGCTTATATTAATCAATGTATACATGTATATATGCAAATACACACTCTAGCCACCGATAGGCAGGTTTCAGTGTCTGTTTATACCAGAAAGTATATTTATCTAATAAATACTCTTTCTTTTTTCTAATGCCCCAAAACCCCCTCCATTCTAATATGTGCTTAAGTAAGTTGGGGTGTTTTTTGGTTTTAATCATCTGGTAAGGCCTTCTGTTTTCTGTAGAACACAATAATGTACTTAAAAGCTTTCCCGAATGGGACATATGTACCTGAGGGGAACACAGAGTCTCTAAAAGCCAGATCTCTGGGATAGTGGTTTTGACTACTTTGGCATATGCAATGCTAACCTTTTAGTTCTTCTGGGTGTTATTCTGCCACCCCTATCTCAGTGTACATAAATCACTACTCAGGATGCCGCAGGGTTAGAAGTAAAGGTATGTATTTTTTTAGGAAGTTGAATGCCAAGAGCCTGCCTGCTCTTAACAGCTGATTATTTTACAAGTCAGCTGCTTTCCTTGTGCTGTCACTCCGCTTCAGGTTTCATAGTAGGTATCATCTTGGCACTCCCAGCCTTGCCAGGCAGGCTGCGCGCTCTCCTCCTCTTCCTCTTTGGCAGATGTGCCTTCATCCTCCTGGGCTGTGGAAGGGAGGGGGTCCATGAGAAGGACATCCTCATCCGCAGTGCTGTAGTCACCGCTTCCTCCGGACATCGCAGCTGCTGCCTCCTCTTCACTTTTCCATGGGTACTCGTGCTGGTCCATGATGTACTGGCTGGTGTTGCAGGGCGCGCACTGCCCTTGCAGGCAGAACCCTGCCATGTTCATGGGGCGGAGGCGCGTGCTCACCTCTTGCAGCGTCTCTTTCGACAGCCACAAGGTCGCCGCCTTGCAGTGCTTCTTCATGTTCCAGAACACCATGGTATTTCGGCCACGGCTCCTCTGCCTACCCGCTTGCTCTTGGCGGTGGGGCTTGGTGCGTCGTCGTTGGTGTTGGTTGCTCCTCCTGAAGGAGCAATCCTGCCAGCGTGCCCTCCCAGGCTGCTTACGCTGTGGTCCACGTGCAGGAAACCTGCCCCGGCGCTGATGCCTCCTGCAGCCATTTGAGGAAGATGGACAAAGGCACCGCTCCTTGACGCGTTTCTCTCTCTGCTGCCGCCCTGGCTGGCGGTCTCTCTTAAAATACCGCTTTCTCCCACGCACCTGTTGTCGCTGGCTTCTTCCGCCCCTGCCAGCCCTGTTGTGCAGCTGGCGGAAGCGGGACACGTTGCCCACCTGCGCCTGCCGCCGCTGCCGCGGCCTTTGCCTGTTGCCACGGCCCTTGCGTTGCCATACCTCCTTGTGCTGCCCGGGACTGACCGCGGCCGGCAGCCTGGCACGTCTGGGTGTGCTGTGCCAGGGGCGGGATCGTCGTCTTCTGGGGTACGGCAGTGCAGCGAGGGCAGCACCCCTGGCCCCATGGCGGATTCTTAGGCGGGAGGCCTGGCAGGGAGTCTTGTAACTCGCCTGCCCCATGCTGAGACCCTGCTGTCCTGCAGAGGGTGTCCACCTGGGGTGGCCCGTGGGCAGAGTGGCACTGCCTTCGGAACCCACCGGGGGAACGAGCGGGGCATGTTTGTGACACGGGGGAGAGGGGCGGGGCAGGGGCACCCGCCTTTGTGACCTCGGCCTTGGTCAGCAGCGGGGACAGGGTGCAGCTGCGCCTCCCTCCCGCATAAGCCCAGGCCCCAGAGCAGCTCTAGCATTAGTGCTAGTCAGCCTTGGGTTTTGCTTGCCTTGAAGCACCTCGTAAAAGCCAGTGACCCTTATTCTGGCCCTGGGGCAGAGGAAGATGTGGAAGGTCTAAGTAACTTTCACAGGCTCGCACAGAAAGTCAGCACTGCCAAAAAGCCCTTCGTGCTCCCCGACTCAAAATCCCTCATTTGGTTTTTTACAGTGGCTGTTGAAATTAATTCCCGTCCTTCTATTGTGAAAGGTAGCAAGATGGATAGCAGGCCTATCTCAGGATTCATTTTCTATGCATTTCTGTTTACACCACACCAGGTGCTATTTGTAGCATCCCTTTCATTGGGGTAGAGAATGAATAAATAAATAGTCTTTGAGAGAAAAAGCTTTGTAAGAGACAGCTAGGCTGAAGACAGGTGTTATTCAATGCACTTATTTATGGAAAAACAGGTGGTGCGTCCTCATCCTCACCACACAAAGATAAAGTTGGGGTTTTTTTACTGGCTGTGTTTGTCTCTGAGGAAGTTCATAAGGCTTGTATAGCTAGGAAGAAGGAGGGATTTATTGGTTTAGCCCATCTCTATCCACTGATACTGTCAGATGAGGTTTAATCTGTGTCTATCTTTTGCTGAGACATGTCATCAAGGACTCTGAATTTTCGTACTTAATGATTAAAGCATCTGTATAGTATTATGCCCTGAGACAAATATTGTTCTGATAGTATTTCTAGCCTATTTATTTAAATAGAAATTAGTTAATATTTATTAAATAGAAATCTTTTGTTTGCATTATTCTATATGAAAAGGATTTTTTCGCCTTTTTAAATTTTCTGGACTGATTTTTAAAAAAAACATCCACATAATGTTCCTTTGTTTTCCTCTGAAAAGAATTTCCCATTCCTTCGGCTTTCATTAAAGATGAAAGGAAAAAAAAATTGGGTTTTTTCCCAATCGTGGGGTTATTCTTACCAAACATAAACAAAGTCTCTTCTACCTTTACTGTTAGGCTTTGGTATGATATAAAGTGCTACTATTTATCAACACACGATGGCAGTAGTCGTCCATGAAATGATTTACTGATGGTGCACATCGGTAAAATGTAATCTCTCTCATGCCTTTTTTTCTAGAGATAGATACAAATTTTGCTTATGCATCTTGACAGCTACTGAGCTCAGCTGCACAGAGGAATGAAAAAAAAAAAGAAAAAAAAGAAAGAAACAAAGAAGGTTCCTAGTCTTTGCTTAATCGAGGTGTCCCTAACTGTTAATTCCAGGTACAGTTTGTGATCTCAAACTCCATGTATGAAGTGTCGGTGTGGTGGTATCAAAACCATGGTGACTTTTTGGAACGATTTCTCTGACTTATCATGTTAACTGTAGCAGGTTGTGTAGATGTTCTCTACCTCCTGGTGAGATTGTAGCACTTAGGAGATATTCCCAAAACAAAAGAAAGATTTCCGTAGCAGCTCATTCCGCTAATAATGCTTCCTTAGATTTGAGTGAAGTATCAAAGGTTGCTGAAGGAGAGATATAAAGGTTTCCTATTTTGGCTGACCAAATACTTTTTTTTTTGTCACTTCATCTTCAATATGTAAAGGAAAAGCCTTTTAGACCTGTAAAAGTAGTTTAATACTCACAGCGATCAGTTTGATTGGATTTGATGTCACTACTTATCTTCTTGTTGAACACTGACAGCTTCAACCTTTCTGCAGAATGTGTCTGCGTGGATTTCTTTTCAGAAGAGGTGTTTGATAGAAACTAGACATTTAACATCAGCTCCCTGTAACTTAAAGTAATTGCACAGTATTGAACAGCTGAGATTCTCGTGGGTCTCCCAAGTAGAGTCAGATCGGTTTGGTAGCTGAAGGCACATTTGCTTTGATCCACGGATTATGCTACAGAGACAACCCTGTATCCTCCCGGCTCCAGAAGCCAGCAGCAGAAATAGCTGCACCTCTGCAAAAGGCCCAGGTTAACAGAATTTACCGAGAGGGGCACAAGGGAACATAGCCACGCTGTTTCAGACACCTGATGCCTACCCAGTGCCGTTCAGTCCCCCAGGCCAAGAAATGATTCACAGGTTATTCATTCCTCCTGTGACAGTCCTGGCAGACATTCTCAAAAGATGTCAAACACACGACTTCAGCACTGAACTGCCTATGAAATGTAACAAAAATCTTGTTCTTTTAAAACCCGCACTGGTTTTACTTTTGTGGTTCACTAACAAATATTTTCTAAGAGTGCGGACTTCCTAGCAGAAGGAACAGAAGACATTACTTTTTTTGCATAAACATCCACTCACAATATAGAGGGAATCATAACTGATATTCTGTATGTATAATGAATAAAATTGAGAATGTAGCGAGTGCATTTGGTCTGTGAACTTGCACCAGAATATTGTCCCTATTAATGTTTTTATTTGTTTGTTTGTTTGTTTTCCCCAGGAAACCCAAACTTACAGTACAGGGACAGGACTAGGTACAGTCTCTCATGCTTAGTTCTTTGCATTACCCAGTTTTTTCCAGCCTCTTAGCTGTTCTGGTTTTATCTATCTTTTGCTAAAATCAGTCAGGTTCATGCACATTCGCTTTGTGAAAGCAGTGTGAAGATGAGTAGGAAATCTCTAAAGGCTTTTCTGTCACAAAAGTCAGTGGAGAACGACAGCTACACTAGTGCTTATGGCCTTGATAATATCCCCTGGGAGTCTTCACAGTCATTGTAAAAAGAAATCAGTAAGAATAGAGTTGTCTAGTTTCTGCATCTCTGGAGCTCTTTTTATTTCCTGTGTATGCCAGGCACGACATTTCTGACCACAGGACACATTGTAGGAGTTTTTGTCTGCTTCTCCTGTGTTGCAGTGTTGGTACAACTTCTTTTGGTGAAATTTCACATTGCGTTTTTGCCTGTCTCACACTTTCACAGTTGCAGAAGTCAGAACATTTCTTTTCGCTAACACAGGCGTACACTTGGCATGTACTAGAATGGGGAAGTTGCAAGACTGCTTGAAAGACAAGCACAGGCTTAGACTTTATGTTTGGCAGTGCTGTTACAGGATACTGAACTGCAGAGACAGAGAAGATGAGATTCAGTCAGAGAAAAGTAGTAGTGCAGGTAGCATGTGTACTCTGCATGCTGAACACCTCTCCCAAACCTCTGAAGAATGGAATTTGGTGGCAGGCTTCAGGAGGTGTGTTCACGTGAAGCAGGTCTGCACCTGAGCATCACAGTTGAGTTCCATGAGACTTGGTCTATTTTGTAATGTGGAACAACGACTGAAGTTCAGAGAAACCACACAGGAAAAAAAAAAAAAAAATGTACAGAAACGGTGAACTACCTGGCTAGATTTCTGCAACTGGATAAGGTCTGCATTAGATTAGTATAGCTGACCACTATACAAAGGATGGAGCTCTGGTCTGTGGTTTTGGAGGTTTCTTCCAAGGCAGAGTTTAGAGAGATTCTATTCCATTTAGCATTTCTTGACTTCTGGAGTACGATACTGGTTTTATCTGCCACAGAAATTTCTTATTTTTTTGGCATATCCTTTCCTCAGTGTCCCTGACCTGAAAGTAGTCTGCAAAACAGTCTTCAAATTGCAAGTAGGCACCATAGAATATTCTTGTGGGGCAGATCTGAACACCCACATTCCTTTGTATATTCCTCACTCCCTCCTCAAGCCTTGAATTTTTATCTTTCCCAGAGCACATGTGCTCCACTGGGAACATGAAGAGCTGGTGGCAGCATGAGAAGTGAGGTGCGAAAGGAAAGGAATGGCTAGAATCTCTTTAGCATAAAAATAAATGCAGCTAGAGTCTAAGACTTCTGGGGTTTTGCTGTTCTCCCTCCACCTTTCAGCAAGACAGGAGAGAGGCAGAAAAATCCGTCTCTGCTCCGAACCCTGCTTTCTTCCTCTCTTGCTTCATCATGCCATTCCATATTCTGTCCTTGCCTTAGCTGGCCTCCTTCCTTCCAACTCAGTCCCAGCAGTTCTTTGGCAGCACAGCTCCTTCTGTTGCATTTTATTCTGTAACTCTTTGAAAGCTGTGTATCTCTTTTCTCTGTCTTGGTAGGCAAGTCACTCATTCAAACCCAGGAGTTCTTTTGCTTACACCTCCATGAAAGCTGCTCAGGGACTTTTTACAAGGGCGTGTAGTGGTAGAACGAGGGATCATGGCTTCAAACTGGAAGCGGGCAGATTTAGATTAGATCTCAGGAAGAAATTTGTCACTCTGAGTGTGGTGAGGCACTGGAACAAGTTGCCCAGGGAAGCTGCGGATACCCCATCCCTGGAAGTCATGGCCATGTTGGATGGGGCTTTGAACAACCAGGTCTAGCGGGAGGTGTAAGGTCTTGCGCACATTTTATTTCTATCTTTTCTGTGACATAGATTTAGATTAGATATTAGGAAGAAATTCTTTACCCTGAGGGTGGTGAGGTACAGGTTGCCCAGGGTGGCTGTGAATTCCCCATCCCTGTAAGTGTTCAAGGCCAGGCTGGATGGGGCTTTGAGCAACCTGGTGTGGTGGGAGGTGTCCCTGCCCCAGGCAGGGGGGTTGGAACTAGATGATCTTTAAGGTCCCTTCCAACTCTAACCGTTCTATGATTCTATCATTTTCTGGAGAGGGTAGAGCTTCACAATCAGGGTGTGAGGTAACCAGTAGAGGTTGACAGATAGACTTTATAGGTAATGAAACACAGCTGGGTATAAAAATGTCCCTGTCCTGTAGGAATCTAATATTCATGTTAATTAGATTACCATAAAATGTTGTGATAGAGAGTCGTCTTCTTGCAATATTGCAACAGTCTTCTGCTGCTCCTGCTGCTTACCTAGCAGCACTGGGAAAAGAGTTTGCTTTAGCTGGAGTGTAAGGCAATGTCTGCACTTATGTTAACCATGTGAACTTGACTAGCTAGTTCTCTTTGGAAGTGTTTGGAGATAAATTTACGCTGCAATATTAGGACTCTCTTACAAGTAAGCTTGTCTGCATGGCACTGGCCTTATCTGTGAGATCTCTGAAAGATGTGTTAATACTGCAGGCTAAATGGCTAGATTAGGCAATGTTCAACCTGTTTGTTTATCAGGGACATGAGGGCACAGACATTTAAACTCAACACAGAACCACAGTTGTTTTACACAGTGTGCTCCAAAGCCTGCCTGAAGCTTGTGCCTGAACATAGGCATACGCCCAAGCAATGCCGATGCACAGAAGGTGACGGCCGGTGCAAGCCCTGGCTGGTATTTAGAAAGCATTACCTATTTACCCTGAGAGATCACAACCTTTTGGATACGTTATCTGTTATCAGCACAGCACATTGACAGAGACAGAGATTTCCAAGAAAACAACAGCCCAATAGAACAAATGGTGTTTTTCCTCCTCAGCAATAGTTTTCATTTGATTGACAAAACTATATAAAGTTGGTTATTTATGTATATATTTAAAGAACAAGGAAATTGAGTTCCAGAGGTAAGACAAAATGGCTACAGAACAAAGCAGTGTGGATTCTGTGTATTTAAGGATGTATTGCACATTGTCCCTTTGACCACTAAACACAGTCCTGTAGGTTCACATTTTAGGACTGAAATGACATCTATAGTTTGGAAGGTGTCGTGGTTTGGCCTCAGCCAGCACAAAGAACCATGCGGCCACTCACCCAAACCTCGCAGCAGCGAGGGAAAATTGGAATAAAAAGGCAAAAACTCGTGGGTTGAGATAAAAAGCAATTTAACAGAACAACAAAGAAAAATCAACAAAACAATAACAACAATAGTACTGGCAGAGGAATGTATAAATAGGGGTACCGTACCGACGCGCACCGACCGGACCCGGACCGTCCCCGCCTGCTCCCAAAACTGGGAACCCCCTCCCCGGCTAGCTCCCTCTAAATACTGGGAATGGCGTCACGTGGTGTGGAATACCTGTGTTTCCCGTTCCGCAATGTCCAAAGCCAGCTGGATGGCTGGAAACATACCCTGTGCCCCATGCCACTGCCTGGAACACTATCCTGGGCCTTGAAAAGCAAGTCCTATGGCGACATGGCACCCCAGAGAGAATTGAATCAGACAATGGGACTCATTTCCGGAATAGCCTTATAGACACCTGGGCCAAGGAGCATGGCATTGAGTGGGTCTATCATATCCCCTATCACGCACCAGCTGCTGGGAAGATAGAGCGATATAATGGACTGCTAAAAACTACACTGAGAGCCATGGGTGGTGGGACCTTAAAGCATTGGGACACACATCTAGCAAAAGCTACCTGGTTAGTCAACACCAGGGGATCTGCCAATCGAGCTGGTCCTGCCCAATCAAAACTTCCACACACCATAGAAGGGGATAAAGTCCCTGTCGTACGTATGAAAAATATGCTGGGGAAAACAGTCTGGGTTAGTCCTGCCTCAGGCAAAGGCAAACCCATCCGTGGGATTGCTTTTGCTCAAGGGCCTGGGTGCACCTGGTGGGTAATGCAAAAGGATGGGGAGGTCCAATGTGTACCCCATGGGAATCTGATTTTAGGTGAGAACAGCCAATAAATTAAATTGTATGTTGTTAATTGCTAAATAATGCTGCTACTGTTATGTCATCATTACTATATTTGCTATCAATTGTACTGCAGTAAGAATTACCTAGATTAGTGTCAGATGAACCCTAATAAACCTGAGTAAAGTGTGGCGGTGATGGGATCAGAACTGTGCTCTGCAGCCTGCGCGCAGCAACTTTCTTCAGAGTGACATCTTCAACCCGTGAACCATGGGCATGGACTACATCAGATACATCAGCCATGAGCTCCAAACAAAAATATGCGACAGTCCAGCACCACAGACCATCTCACCTGCCCTGAGAGACTTCTAACAGAGGGAGCCTAAAGTTAGGAATTAAACAAACTCAATGGACTTTCTTTTTTAAAAAAGGGGATGGCCTGTAGACTAAGGGAATTATACTTGTATGTATGCATAGATATAAGACAGTGAAAAGCAGCAGTTATTAATTGGAAAATATAAGGTCTGGGCATGACGTACATGGTATGGAATAAGGGGTGGATAATGTCATGGTTCCGGCAGGGACAGGGTTAATATCTGGCCCAGCACAGGTATTCCACACCACGTATTTAGGGGGAGCTAGCCGGGGAGGGGGTTCCCAGTTTTGGGAGCAGGCGGGGACGGTCCGGGTCCGGTCGGTGCGCGTCGGTACGGTACCCCTATTTATACATTCCTCTGCCAGTACTATTGTTGTTATTGTTTTGTTGATTTTTCTTTGTTGTTCTGTTAAATTGCTTTTTATCTCAACCCACGAGTTTTTGCCTTTTTATTCCAATTTTCCCTCGCTGCTGCGAGGTTTGGGTGAGCGGCCGCGTGGTTCTTTGTGCCGGCTGAGGCCAAACCACGACAGTCCTTTTTGGCGCCCAACGTGGGGCGCCACGATTTTTTTAAAAATCATTGACCTTTCAGTTACTATTAGAGAGAACTGAATGATGGAAGAAAAATATTGTCTCAGCTCTAAGAACATGTATCAAAGAACAACTCATGTCTTCAGAAGGAAATACTACAATGAAGGTTATAAGCTGTTCTACAGCTTGTTCTGCTTAAGTGTCTGAAAACAAAGAAAAGTTATTTAAAACAGAAATGAAGGGTGCAGCTGTTATGTATGGTTTAGAATTCTTTTGCCTAGCTAGATTTCAAGTAAGACTGTCGAATTGGTAGAGGTATGTCATTGCATAAAGTCAGTCATTGCAGCCTGTTGTATTTCCTCCGCTCCGATTTTAGCCTGTCTGAGGTTGTTGTGTACAAACCTGCTGTCCATGTTCCCAGCGTATTCTCTTCCAGAAAGTGGCAGTGAGGGTGAAAAATGTGGTCTCTGTGAACAGTTTCCACTGCTTGGCCCGAGAGAAATTTAGCAAGTCAACTGGACTTACATTTTAAATGAGCACGTATGTTCAGTTTAATGAAAGGCAGCTTTGATATTAAACAAGTATCGATTTGTACAAGTGGAAGGGTTTGTTACATTTTATGGGGATTTTTTTGGCTGAAGTCTTTCATCAAACCCTTACCACTGAAGATGCACAGATGTTATTTGCTGCTTGTCATGGTAGAACAGAATGAGCAAGTATCACTGTTGTATCTAGTGTATCTTTTCTAGGGAACTACTCCAGAGAAAAATATATTAAAGCTCCCCCACAAAAGGAGGAGAGTTGTTCAAACTATCCAAAAGGCAGTAAAGCAGAAAAGCTCAGTGAATTGTTTCAAATAATTGGAGCCTGAGCCATGGCTCCACAAGGATATTTGTTACTTGGATCTCTGAATTCTGGTCCTTAGTATATTGAACTTCAATATTTTGTGTGACTGTGTTGTCCCTAAGTGGTGGCATTTACCTGGTGTGCAAGATGCCAATGTACACAACTATGGAAATATACCAAGGGGAGTTTGTTCCACATCCTATGCCGAATAAAGTTCAGTATTTCTCAAATAAGCTATTTTACATGAGAATTTTATTAGCCGTATAATCTGGCAGGTACATTTAGCAAAGATACAGAAGACAGCTTTGGGCTTCATCAGGGTTACAAAGACCATTTATTACTGCAAAAGTATGAATAAATAGTTTATGTACATTTTGGGGACAGTCTGATACAAGTTTAATCTCTATTTCATTATTGATTCAGGGAAAGATTTTGTTTGCTAAAGAAAACATGATTTTTTGAATACTGCTACTACTTTTCCAAAATGAAGGGATATTTAAGGAAAAAAGTAGAAAAATGGATGTGTTTCAGAGAAGGAAATATTTAGTTAAATTAAAAGGAGATAAGTATTCAATTGTGTACACATATTTTATTTTTATTTATTTATTTACTATGTTATAGTTAGATTTTGACATCTACAATTTTTAACTTTAGAGTTCATACAATAGAGCTGAATAATTCAACATAAAATTTTGCATTTACATTGATGTTTTATTACCTTCAGTACAGTTTTTGTATTAAAATATTTTTCTTGATATTGCTATACAACTTACAGTTGGGTAGATAACGGAGCTGTCTCTTAGCATTTCTTATTAGTTTTTGTATCTCAGTAATCAATTTCATTATTAATAGTAGTATTGACCAAATAAATGAGGTTTAAAAAAACCACATCTTGCTTAGCGTAGCAGTGAGTTAATAATGTGTCTTTAAAGATTCTTATAGTGTATGACAGTGTTGGCTTCTGTCGAAGCTTAGATGAGGTTACCAACTGGTAAACGGGGTAGACACATATATGCGTAAGGTGTTTTGCTCAGGTTGATGGGATTACCATCCAGTCTGATGTCTTCAAGAGCTCTACGTACATAAGTAAAATCTTTCATTTTACAGAAAGTGTCTTCGTGCATCTCTTGAATGTTGTTGTTCTGGGGGGGAAAAAAAAGGGCTATCAGAATAGTTGCTTGAAAGCAATTTTTTACTCTTCGAAGAACAGTTTATGGATGTATTTTCAGTGCCTAGAGAGACTTGCTTGACGAGGGACCAGATTGTGGCTGCAAGTCATCAACAGAGAAATCTCCCAAGCAGTAGGAAAATACCTTTACGAGTGCAAAGCTTCAAAATTGAGTAACTCAGACCATGTAACAGAGACAGGCTTTGCAGGAGAGGCCTGGTAGAAGTATAGAGCATTTTCATTTCTGGGATCATATTGAAGAGCCTTATTAATGCAAATTGGAACCAGCATAGGCCAGTCCAAAAATCATAGAACCATAGTTATTATTCTGACAGCTTGATATGCCTCAACCTGCAAAAGCACAAATCTACAATTTGATCTGTGACAAATGTCTTTCCCCCAGGCCCTCTCACATTAGCCTAGCCCACATCTGTACATGTACAGGGAAAATTGAATGCTTTAGGTTTTATTCCTTTGATTTAAATTCCTCTTATATACGTTATTTTCACTGAGCTTTTGTTCTTGAAGTGAACCATTTTCAGCAATGAACTGCTAGAATAAAATATTGTCTGGAAATTGAGACTTAAAAGGTCATTCCTAAAATGAGGACTGTCTGAAAATTCTTCCCTTCTCCATTTCTTTGCTAATCAGAAATTGGTGTGGAAAAAGTCCAGCTCACTAGCTTTGGTCCGTAGCACATAGCACTGAATATTTAATTTACAGGCATGGTCAGATGGAAATCTATTTATTGATAGATAGAGGTCAAATTATGTATGGTACATCGGGTTATTTATTCAAAGTTTTTTTGCTGTATTATGTAATAAATAAAAACTTCTTGTAGTAAAAACTGGGCATTGGTACAAGAGAAAATAAAGGGAAAGAAGCAGAAATGGAAAAGGTTAAAAGGAAGAATTCAGAAACAAAAGTTTAGGTAAAAACAAACACACAAAAAACACACAAAGATGATGGATGGGATGTTCCAACATAGTCAGATGGAAAAATTTGGCTGAAAAAATGTTATCAACTGGAAATGACGTTTATTAAGAAAAGGAAATGCACTGGCTATAGGTACAACCAATATATAAAGCAACTTTCTGTGGGTATCTAAAAGTATTCCTGTTGGAAGATTTGTATGAGCAGTGCGAGAGATTTCTGTCTTTGAAGTCTCTTAGACTACTGTTGTTCTTGACAGCTGTGAACCTATCTTTAGTCTGTGCTAACAATGAATGTAGAATTTTATGTTTGAAAAATACTGTTACAAATTCTAATAATTAAATCTTAGCTGAGCTAAATTTTACTTCTTTCAAATACTGCATTCGCTAGTTAATTTTATGTTTCAAATAGTTTGTTTAGTCAAGTAAGTGCATTTTTGCATAAACAGAAGAAACAAAACAAGACAATGGCTACCCTGTCCAGTCTTACTCACTATTTGAACATGATGTATAGAGCCATTACTTTTGTAGAAGTACAAAAGAAGTACATTACTACCTGAAGATGAAGAGCTTGGAGGCTTTCAGGGAGTGGCAATGGAATGTGGTCCAAGTTATTATCAGTGATGTAAAGATGCTGCAGGTCATGCAGATCCTAGAGGATGAAGAGAAAAGTCAGAGACAAATGATAGACATTTTTGAAAATCTCTGGCAAGTAAGTTTGAAGTTTATCATTGCAATGAGCATTGCTGGATACTAAAACATTTTGTTTCAGCATGATATGGTTGAAAAATCAGAAATTCAAAGACAACCATGAACTTTCATTTGCACAGGCTGAGAAGTGTTGCAGATAAAGATTAGATATTTGGATTAAAATGAAGGAAAAAAATTCTTTGAAATGCCTTGAGACTCAATAATTAGAGATGTAATTTCATGTTGTTCTAAAGTGAAAATACTGCCTCTCTCAGTCATGATACAGAAAGGCTTCCTATTCTGTCTGTCTTCTTGCTTTTGTGACAAGCTTACTCAATTTTGCAGAAGTGTATTGGTGTTGAAGCAAATTATAACTGCATGAGAAATGCTTGAGCTAAAAATAAATTTCTCATTCCATTTGAAAAGCTAAATAATTTTCTCCTTTGATTTAGTGGAAGAAGCAACTTCATCTGACAATTTTAACAATAGTAAGACATTGTCTAGGTCAATAAGGCTCAGGTGAATACTCTCATTTTACCCCTTTTTACACACAGAAGTTACCATGGTACCTATTTCTTTGAGTGCAGTGTCCTAGTTTAACTCCTACTGACAGAACCCTGAGATATCAGGGTGAAAGTTCTTGGTAAACAAGGAAGACCAAAGGCTGAGACTCCTTGTCGTGGCTAAAACCAGGTGAGTGCAGAAGAAAAGGGTGCTAGGTCAGAGTCTCAATTTGGGGGACTGATTTTTGCCCATCATTCTTATTCCCAACACCTGCTTTATGTTGGGCTAAGAGGAAATACTTGATTCAGTAACTGCTGTTGTTTGCTTCATTAAGAACCTGTCTTCCAAAGGAGGAATTCAGAAATGGCTGGTTACAACCACCTTCTTAGAAGCAATTGAATAGTGCATATGAGCCAGGTCTAGCCTATGAATCTAGCCTATACTGACTTCAGATTTCATAGGCAATTAGGAGCAGTATGTGTCTGCTTCCACCCAACAAAATTCTCGAGGAAGGACGATCACTCAGAGGTTCCAATTTCCCTGCTTTTCAAGGTGGAAAGAAAGTACATACATTTAATGCATACTCTTGCAAGATACATGGCAGAGTAATTTTGAAGCAGCGGCATCCATAGCTTTGCCCTTCCTTCTTGCCTACAGTAAGCAGCTGTCTGGAGTCTTGCTAGTCATGTGGGTAGTTGGTTCATAAATACAGAGTGTGCCATCACACGTCCTGTGTGGATCTTTGTAAAGAAGAATAAAAAGGGTTCTCATATCCAGCTAATAGTGCTCATACTTCTTGCGCCACCTTTATAGATTATCCAGCAGCCAGCTCAGTTGTGGTGCCTATAATCTTAACAGTTTTAGTGCTGTTGAGGAAGACTTAGGCTGCTCTTCTGACCACATTCTTTGAAGAGAGGAATAAAATATTTTCCCATCAAACACAGACTTACTTTAAATGCCTCATTACGGATTCCTTTGCGACCAAGTCTGTTCTTACTAACATCAATGAATGTTAAGGTAGGTGGTAATTCAGGGAGTTGCCTTATCCTATTGTCACGGAGCACCAGCTCCTCAAGTTGGGGCAGTTTCCGAAAGGCATCTTCATGGATCTCTGATATAAAGTTTGCAGTCAAATCAATCCTCTTTAAATTGTCTGGCAGAGAAATAAACCACAAGTATGTGAGAATGTATTTCCCAAAAGATTTAAAAAAGAAAAAGAAGAATGGGTTATTTAAATTACAGATGAAATGTCTTGAATCACATCCATTCCCGAGCCACTATGTGACAGTGCTCTCTCTGTATATAATGCAATAATCTGCATTTGAACAGCTCTCCTAAAGAAGGGGACCAGCATCTCTTTCTCATCCTGTCTAGAATTGCCCGTGTCATTCTTCACACATCTTTCAGTGAAAGATTTTAAAGTTAATAGTTTTAAAATATCTGTGTGTTCTGGGAATCTTTTAAATGGTTACCCATTGGAAAAATAACATTCAAAGGGAAATAAACATATTCCCTACTACCTTGTTCCACATGTTTCTTTATTTTCTACATTTTCATACATTTTCATTTCATTTTCAGATATACTGACTTTTTTTCTAAAATAAACTCAAACACTTTTTTCTAGTAAAAAAAAGAAAATCTAATTTTTGGCAGAAGAGAACAATGTCTAAATATCAGTGCATTAATATGTATTAATTTTAAATGTATTATTCTGTAACTTACTTCTACTTTCCACCCGGAATGTTTTTCATGGCTATTTTATTTTATCTTACTGTTTTATTCTTATGCTAGAAGTATATTTTGGCCTAAACACATTTTCACTCTTCTTAGTATTTATTCCCCTTGGGTTTTTTATATACCAATTGCGCTCCTTCCCAACCTTCAATCTTGGTTTGAGCAAGCCAAACCCTTATAGTTTTCTTTCATAAAAGGATCTTTGCATTCCCCTGAATTATTGTAGTAACCTATTTTTGGCATTGATTCCACCCTTTTCATGAAATCAATAAGCATTATTTACACAAATTTAGGTTAAAACAAAACCGAAGAATGTGGCTTGATATTCAGGCTGGTGAGTGTATAGCAGTCCCTATCGCTAAACAGTGTATGCTTAATACTTCCTGAAAAATCAGGTATCTCTAAGAATCTCAGGTAGGAAATGTGAAAACATACGCTACTGAAAACACTAGTTTTGGCCAGGTTTACGCCACAAATGGGTTTGGATTGGCAGTTTTCATTTACTGAAGATTTTCCTAGGTAATTCTGGAGTAAACCAGTGAACATACCCTTTAAAGGTACAATCTAAAGGTAAAATTCTTTTCATAGAAATACTTTGCAAATATTTGAAAATATGTCTACCTGAGAACTTGTTCTGTTTAGGAAAACAGTGCTTTCTAATACGCTACAAATGTTCCATGAGATTTGGGGTTTTTTCTACCTTTCTAAAGCTGATTACAAGTAACAGCAAAAAGATAGGTGAATGTTGTTATTTCTAATAATTCAAAAATTTGACAGAGAATCTGCATTTACTTCAAAAGTAGCAGAACACTTCTCTGTATGCGCATTTATCTGTATAATCCTACCATCATCAAACATTACATAAAGTGAATCACTATGTCTTAGATTAGTATGAGCCAGAAATTATAGAAATTAAAGCTAATTGCAGTAACACTTCTAGCTGTACTTAAGTTAGCAAAGTCATTTCTGTTGATCTTCCTGATTCTGTTGTAGCGTGAGTAGAAATACGTGGTTTTCTTAGGCAACGGTGGAACAGCATCAAGCTCGTGATCATCACAGTAGACTGTGGTCCCTAGACATGTACACAAAAGGCAAGTGGGAAGACCTATCAAAGAATTTAAAAGAAAACAGTTTGTTACAAAAAAATGTACAAAAATGATATGTAAATTACTACAATGAAATGCTCTCCTAAGCACACTATGATAAGATTTTGCCAATGATAGAGTTAACTCCCATTCTGTTGTGATCATCACATCATATAATTGCAACAAGAAAGTGATTAAATTATGCTTAAAAATAATTGGGTTTTCTGCCTATGCCTATTAGAAGGTCATTCGGCCTGTTCTGATACCGTCTGTCTCAGACTATAACAATAGAATATTAGGTGACAGCAGCTGACCAAAGATCAATTTCCCCTTAGCTGGCAAGTGTGCAGTTCGATCTAAATGGAGAAATAACAGCTGATGACTGAAACTTTATTATGATTTCCCAAGTTTGGTTCTGTAAATAGTACTTTTGAATAATTTGTAAGAAGAGTGATATTTTCCTAGAGAGCTATGGAGAAGTTCAATTTCCTTTGCACATTGTTTAATTACATTTTCTGATTGAGAAATTCAGCATCATGAAAAATTTCTGAGTCAGTCTGACTTGGAGACCACATTAACAACACATTTGGTTACCACCAAAAGTTCATGAAAATGAAAAATTAAGCTATTTCATCTCATTCATAAAACTGCATGAATACTGTGAATTCAGAAGTTTCTTTTGATGATACTGTTCAAGTTTGATGAGAATTGTGACGCTGACTGGTTTGTCTGATGTCATCTTCAGTAAGAAAAGTTGTTAGTTGCTATGTGTATTGAATTTTTGATACGTCTTTTCTTTGGTTATGGGCATAAATCAGCATATCTGCTTTTCAGCTTTTAATCCTATAGAAACACTTTTCTGTTTCATTTTTCTTCCTCGTAGCAGATGGTTGATTGTTTCTTCTCGTTACTTTATAAAATAGTAGCGTAATTAATGAGTATGAAAATGTTTTTCTTGCAGATGAATTTTTTCTCCAGATCAGTTGTGGCTACATGGAAGACTGGCTTTCTAATATGTGTCAGTTACCAACAGGCAGCAGTAACTAATTCAAGGTGGGCTGTATATATGGTGTCTTTTCAGGCAAGATTACAGAATCGTTGACCAGAGTACTCTCTTATTTGAGAATCTCTACTTGGACATCCAGGAATACTGTATCTGGAGAGATGAGACTCTTTTTATACTTTCCCTAACTCCCTCCAGAGGACAGTTTAATTTAGCTACAGGGAGCAAGTCTGGCACACAAAAAAATAAGCTGTCATACCTTGAGCCATTCCAGCAAATCTAGGCCTAAATGAATACAGAGTTCAGGACAGCTGACATTTTTTCAAAATATTGCGACAGAGTATATGATGAGAGTTTCCCCTTCTGCCCTATTTTTGATCTTGGTGGAGTGATATTTGTCACCTACGGCTGGTGTAGACTGAAAAATGATAAGAGGTATGGGAAGGATTCAAAAAGATATCAACAAGAAAAATTAACTTGGCTTGATGTTCCTCAGCCTTGTAGTCTTCTATCCAGTATCAAGCCAAGAACAGCAACAACATCTGACAGGAAAACACATGTTGCTGAAAAAAAATAAAGACACAAAAAAATACCTGATTTGATATGTTACAGCCTTGAGCATCCTATGCGTGTCTTCAGTTGATGCACTGTTTGATTTGCATTCAGTGCTCAAAAATGTTGACAGATACAGAATTCGTAATATGTAACATTTACGTGAAATGTATTGCAACATCCTTCAGCTTTCAAAATTGAAAGAAATTGTGTGGGTTTTTTCAGACCTCTCCTGGGAAATTCTCATTTCCATTTCTATTTGTTTTGATAACAGTGAATTTTTTTTTTTTTGCCTGGTCAAGGCTTGCTAGTACTATGTATAAAAACAAGACTACTAACGAGTAACTTCTCTTTACTGAACACACAATTTTGGAAGCATGAACTCCTTTTTTTTTTTTTCCTCCTTATTTCATTTGTCTTCTATGGCACTCAGCTATAGTGTTAGGCAAAAAGTAGGCTTTTCCTGTTGTATGTTGATAAACACACAGCACAACGACCCATCACAGAAGTGGGTAACTCTAGTGAGCTTCCACTACAAGAGTTTAGAGCAGCTGCTAACAAATGTCAAACATTAGCATCACAAAGTTTGTGTGGGAGAGGGACAGACTGTGTTTTAGAACTTTAATTCCCCTGTGAGATGTAGGAAATTCTTACTTCACTATAGCTGGTCAGAAGAACAGAAAATCAGCTTCACCCAAAATTTCTAAATAGTTCCCTTTC
Organism: Chionis minor; assembly: GCA_013398295.1. Lineage (NCBI taxonomy): Eukaryota > Metazoa > Chordata > Aves > Charadriiformes > Chionidae > Chionis > Chionis minor. Next base: position 158,534 of record VZSF01003620.1, on the reverse strand, counting down.
CTTAAGTTTCATAGTTTCTAGTTTTCATAATCAAAAGTTGTTCAACAGTTTTATATTTTGTATGAACACATTCATAAAAATAATGTAACAAACCATTATAAAATAAAGATAGTTGGTAATGGTATTAAAATCTAAGTCAATAAAAACTACTGGTAGCATTGGCCAACCATTAACAAATTTTTAAGTTGTGTTTACATGTTAATATTTTATTTGAAAAAAATCTTCAGTGGTGCATGGTCCTTTTCATAGTGAAATTGTGTGGAAACATTTGGACTACGCACCTATCTGACTCCAGAGTGTTCCAGTTAGGCAAGTTATACATCTCTGCAGTAAGAGGGGCACAGAAATTATACCTCCTCTTCAGTAAGAGAGGCAGATACTCATAAACAAGGAAAGTGGGATCACTCAAAGCAAAGCTGCACACATGAAACTCATTGCTCTTTCCTACTAACCGTCTTGAGTTTGGGGTCCAAGAACCCCAGACCCCTGTACTGAAGAGCCATCAATTAATTTTGGAGTTGATGCTTCCTCATCAGGTTCTTCTGTCAATGGTGCAGAAGAATAACTGTCCTGGATTATAGAAGGTAGTGCTGTCCCAATCTCTGTCTAGAGAAAATTAAGAGGAAACACGAAATGTTACTGTTTACTTCCACTGGCAGCTGTTTCCCTTTCAGTTATTCATATTCTCCCACTAGAGGTCATATATGTTCTGAGGTTTAGTGCTTAAGCTACGTTTTATCTGGCAGCTATAATGAATCCTGATGGTGTGGAAAGAAACAAAACTTCAACATGCCCGTCCAATTTTTATCTCAGTCTTTTAAATGTTTTTTTGTATGCACACATGCATGCACACTGCATGTACTTTATTAGTGAGAACATGTACTAAAAAATGCTTTTCCCATATTTAAATTAGATTGTTTGTGATAAAAATTGATATATTCTGTGTAGCAAATGAAAACTCTTTGTGAAGCATCAAAAAGGTACAAGTCATTTGACCATAAAACTTTAAATAGTACCAGCATAAATTCAAAACCAATGTAGCTGTTCAGGCTCTGTTTTAAGAATGTTAACATAGTTTAAAAATCTTGTTATCTAAGGATTCTGAAGTCTAAGCTCACATACTACTTGCAAACATGTTGGCAGTGTTTTTCTCATTTTTTTTTTTTTTCTGAATCTGAATAACAGAAGTCTCTGGTTAGCTTTATTTGTCAGTGGCTGCATTATGTAGTATGAAAAATTAAGAATATGAATTAAAATGTTAGATAAAATCTTGATTTAGAAAAATCCTATAAAATTTGGTAGTTCCTTTCATGGAACTTCTCCATATTTTTTCTTCTCCACTCAATTAGTCAAATCAGTGAATTTTATTGTGTTAACTCTAATTCCAAAGATGCATTCAGTTGATTTTGCTAGATGGCAACTTCAGGATAAAAACGAAGATGTAGTGATTTTCTTGCATCATATCACCCCTTATAAAAAGAGTATTGCAGACTTGCCAGGCTTGTTGCAGAGGGGCCTACATTTGCAAGGAAGCAGAGTGGCTTACTGTAATCATCCAGACATTGACAAACAACTCTAGTTGTGTGACCTTTGCAAGTTACTTTACCACTGTATTTTGATTTCCCCATGTGTGATAATATTGTTTGACCACCCCAGGGAGTCCTTCATTTGACCACCCCAGGGAGTCCTTCAAAAATGTACTTTTTTTTTTTTTTTTT